>OY725506.1:0-410000 GCA_963281255.1 Aphrocallistes beatrix
CCCCCACAGGGACCAGAAAATGCCTCAGATCACTTTCAATTTCAATTTGTTCCTCACTCAAAAGGCTTCCTTTCACTTTGCTCTTATAACAAGGTTTCCGCATAAAATGCCTAGCTTCGCTCTCATTTGGCAACATTCCTACCTCAAAATGTCACTGTACCCCCCACAGGGACCAGAAAATGCCTCAGATCACTTTCAATTTCAATTTGTTCCTCACTCAAAAGCTTCCTTTTCACTTTGCTCTTATAACAAGGTTTCCGCCATAAAATGCCTAGCTTCGCTCTCATTTGGCAACATTCCTACCTCAAAATGTCACTGAGTACCCCCCCACAGGGACCAGAAAATGCCTCAGATCACTTTCAATTTCAATTTGTTCCTCACTCAAAAGGCTTCCTTTCACTTTGCTCTTATAACAAGGTTTCCGCCATAAAATGCCTAGCTTCGCTCTCATTTGGCAACATTCCTACCTCAAAATGTCACTGTACCCCCCCACAGGGACCAGAAAATGCCTCAGATCACTTTCAATTTCAATTTGTTCCTCACTCAAAAGGCTTCCTTTCACTTTGCTCTTATAACAAGGTTTCCGCCATAAAATGCCTAGCTTCGCTCTCATTTGGCAACATTCCTACCTCAAAATGTCACTGTACCCCCCCACAGGGACCAGAAAATGCCTCAGATCACTTTCAATTTCAATTTGTTCCTCACTCAAAAGGCTTCCTTTCACTTTGCTCTTATAACAAGGTTTCCGCCATAAAATGCCTAGCTTCGCTCTCATTTGGCAACATTCCTACCTCAAAATGTCACTGTACCCCCCCACAGGGACCAGAAAATGCCTCAGATCACTTTCAATTTCAATTTGTTCCTCACTCAAAAGGCTTCCTTTCACTTTGCTCTTATAACAAGGTTTCCGCCATAAAATGCCTAGCTTCGCTCTCATTTGGCAACATTCCTACCTCAAAATGTCACTGTACCCCCCACAGGGACCAGAAAATGCCTCAGATCACTTTCAATTTCAATTTGTTCCTCACTCAAAAGGCTTCCTTTCACTTTGCTCTTATAACAAGGTTTCCGCCATAAAATGCCTAGCTTCGCTCTCATTTGGCAACATTCCTACCTCAAAATGTCACTGTACCCCCCCACAGGGACCAGAAAATGCCTCAGATCACTTTCAATTTCAATTTGTTCCTCACTCAAAAGGCTTCCTTTCACTTTGCTCTTATAACAAGGTTTCCGCCATAAAATGCCTAGCTTCGCTCTCATTTGGCAACATTCCTACCTCAAAATGTCACTGTACCCCCCCACAGGGACCAGAAAATGCCTCAGATCACTTTCAATTTCAATTTGTTCCTCACTCAAAAGGCTTCCTTTCACTTTGCTCTTATAACAAGGTTTCCGCCATAAAATGCCTAGCTTCGCTCTCATTTGGCAACATTCCTACCTCAAAATGTCACTGTACCCCCCCACAGGGACCAGAAAATGCCTCAGATCACTTTCAATTTCAATTTGTTCCTCACTCAAAAGGCTTCCTTTCACTTTGCTCTTATAACAAGGTTTCCGCCATAAAATGCCTAGCTTCGCTCTCATTTGGCAACATTCCTACCTCAAAATGTCACTGTACCCCCCCACAGGGACCAGAAAATGCCTCAGATCACTTTCAATTTCAATTTGTTCCTCACTCAAAAGGCTTCCTTTCACTTTGCTCTTATAACAAGGTTTCCGCCATAAAATGCCTAGCTTCGCTCTCATTTGGCAACATTCCTACCTCAAAATGTCACTGTACCCCCCCACAGGGACCAGAAAATGCCTCAGATCACTTTCAATTTCAATTTGTTCCTCACTCAAAAGGCTTCCTTTCACTTTGCTCTTATAACAAGGTTTCCGCCATAAAATGCCTAGCTTCGCTCTCATTTGGCAACATTCCTACCTCAAAATGTCACTGTACCCCCCCACAGGGACCAGAAAATGCCTCAGATCACTTTCAATTTCAATTTGTTCCTCACTCAAAAGGCTTCCTTTCACTTTGCTCTTATAACAAGGTTTCCGCCATAAAATGCCTAGCTTCGCTCTCATTTGGCAACATTCCTACCTCAAAATGTCACTGTACCCCCCCACAGGGACCAGAAAATGCCTCAGATCACTTTCAATTTCAATTTGTTCCTCACTCAAAAGGCTTCCTTTCACTTTGCTCTTATAACAAGGTTTCCGCCATAAAATGCCTAGCTTCGCTCTCATTTGGCAACATTCCTACCTCAAAATGTCACTGTACCCCCCCACAGGGACCAGAAAATGCCTCAGATCACTTTCAATTTCAATTTGTTCCTCACTCAAAAGGCTTCCTTTCACTTTGCTCTTATAACAAGGTTTCCGCCATAAAATGCCTAGCTTCGCTCTCATTTGGCAACATTCCTACCTCAAAATGTCACTGTACCCCCCCACAGGGACCAGAAAATGCCTCAGATCACTTTCAATTTCAATTTGTTCCTCACTCAAAAGGCTTCCTTTCACTTTGCTCTTATAACAAGGTTTCCGCCATAAAATGCCTAGCTTCGCTCTCATTTGGCAACATTCCTACCTCAAAATGTCACTGTACCCCCCCACAGGGACCAGAAAATGCCTCAGATCACTTTCAATTTCAATTTGTTCCTCACTCAAAAGGCTTCCTTTCACTTTGCTCTTATAACAAGGTTTCCGCCATAAAATGCCTAGCTTCGCTCTCATTTGGCAACATTCCTACCTCAAAATGTCACTGTACCCCCCCACAGGGACCAGAAAATGCCTCAGATCACTTTCAATTTCAATTTGTTCCTCACTCAAAAGGCTTCCTTTCACTTTGCTCTTATAACAAGGTTTCCGCCATAAAATGCCTAGCTTCGCTCTCATTTGGCAACATTCCTACCTCAAAATGTCACTGTACCCCCCCACAGGGACCAGAAAATGCCTCAGATCACTTTCAATTTCAATTTGTTCCTCACTCAAAAGGCTTCCTTTCACTTTGCTCTTATAACAAGGTTTCCGCCATAAAATGCCTAGCTTCGCTCTCATTTGGCAACATTCCTACCTCAAAATGTCACTGTACCCCCCCACAGGGACCAGAAAATGCCTCAGATCACTTTCAATTTCAATTTGTTCCTCACTCAAAAGGCTTCCTTTCACTTTGCTCTTATAACAAGGTTTCCGCCATAAAATGCCTAGCTTCGCTCTCATTTGGCAACATTCCTACCTCAAAATGTCACTGTACCCCCCCACAGGGACCAGAAAATGCCTCAGATCACTTTCAATTTCAATTTGTTCCTCACTCAAAAGGCTTCCTTTCACTTTGCTCTTATAACAAGGTTTCCGCCATAAAATGCCTAGCTTCGCTCTCATTTGGCAACATTCCTACCTCAAAATGTCACTGTACCCCCCCACAGGGACCAGAAAATGCCTCAGATCACTTTCAATTTCAATTTGTTCCTCACTCAAAAGGCTTCCTTTCACTTTGCTCTTATAACAAGGTTTCCGCCATAAAATGCCTAGCTTCGCTCTCATTTGGCAACATTCCTACCTCAAAATGTCACTGTACCCCCCCACAGGGACCAGAAAATGCCTCAGATCACTTTCAATTTCAATTTGTTCCTCACTCAAAAGGCTTCCTTTCACTTTGCTCTTATAACAAGGTTTCCGCCATAAAATGCCTAGCTTCGCTCTCATTTGGCAACATTCCTACCTCAAAATGTCACTGTACCCCCCCACAGGGACCAGAAAATGCCTCAGATCACTTTCAATTTCAATTTGTTCCTCACTCAAAAGGCTTCCTTTCACTTTGCTCTTATAACAAGGTTTCCGCCATAAAATGCCTAGCTTCGCTCTCATTTGGCAACATTCCTACCTCAAAATGTCACTGTACCCCCCCACAGGGACCAGAAAATGCCTCAGATCACTTTCAATTTCAATTTGTTCCTCACTCAAAAGGCTTCCTTTCACTTTGCTCTTATAACAAGGTTTCCGCCATAAAATGCCTAGCTTCGCTCTCATTTGGCAACATTCCTACCTCAAAATGTCACTGTACCCCCCCACAGGGACCAGAAAATGCCTCAGATCACTTTCAATTTCAATTTGTTCCTCACTCAAAAGGCTTCCTTTCACTTTGCTCTTATAACAAGGTTTCCGCCATAAAATGCCTAGCTTCGCTCTCATTTGGCAACATTCCTACCTCAAAATGTCACTGTACCCCCCCACAGGGACCAGAAAATGCCTCAGATCACTTTCAATTTCAATTTGTTCCTCACTCAAAAGGCTTCCTTTCACTTTGCTCTTATAACAAGGTTTCCGCCATAAAATGCCTAGCTTCGCTCTCATTTGGCAACATTCCTACCTCAAAATGTCACTGTACCCCCCCACAGGGACCAGAAAATGCCTCAGATCACTTTCAATTTCAATTTGTTCCTCACTCAAAAGGCTTCCTTTCACTTTGCTCTTATAACAAGGTTTCCGCCATAAAATGCCTAGCTTCGCTCTCATTTGGCAACATTCCTACCTCAAAATGTCACTGTACCCCCCCACAGGGACCAGAAAATGCCTCAGATCACTTTCAATTTCAATTTGTTCCTCACTCAAAAGGCTTCCTTTCACTTTGCTCTTATAACAAGGTTTCCGCCATAAAATGCCTAGCTTCGCTCTCATTTGGCAACATTCCTACCTCAAAATGTCACTGTACCCCCCCACAGGGACCAGAAAATGCCTCAGATCACTTTCAATTTCAATTTGTTCCTCACTCAAAAGGCTTCCTTTCACTTTGCTCTTATAACAAGGTTTCCGCCATAAAATGCCTAGCTTCGCTCTCATTTGGCAACATTCCTACCTCAAAATGTCACTGTACCCCCCCACAGGGACCAGAAAATGCCTCAGATCACTTTCAATTTCAATTTGTTCCTCACTCAAAAGGCTTCCTTTCACTTTGCTCTTATAACAAGGTTTCCGCCATAAAATGCCTAGCTTCGCTCTCATTTGGCAACATTCCTACCTCAAAATGTCACTGTACCCCCCCACAGGGACCAGAAAATGCCTCAGATCACTTTCAATTTCAATTTGTTCCTCACTCAAAAGGCTTCCTTTCACTTTGCTCTTATAACAAGGTTTCCGCCATAAAATGCCTAGCTTCGCTCTCATTTGGCAACATTCCTACCTCAAAATGTCACTGTACCCCCCCACAGGGACCAGAAAATGCCTCAGATCACTTTCAATTTCAATTTGTTCCTCACTCAAAAGGCTTCCTTTCACTTTGCTCTTATAACAAGGTTTCCGCCATAAAATGCCTAGCTTCGCTCTCATTTGGCAACATTCCTACCTCAAAATGTCACTGTACCCCCCCACAGGGACCAGAAAATGCCTCAGATCACTTTCAATTTCAATTTGTTCCTCACTCAAAAGGCTTCCTTTCACTTTGCTCTTATAACAAGGTTTCCGCCATAAAATGCCTAGCTTCGCTCTCATTTGGCAACATTCCTACCTCAAAATGTCACTGTACCCCCCCACAGGGACCAGAAAATGCCTCAGATCACTTTCAATTTCAATTTGTTCCTCACTCAAAAGGCTTCCTTTCACTTTGCTCTTATAACAAGGTTTCCGCCATAAAATGCCTAGCTTCGCTCTCATTTGGCAACATTCCTACCTCAAAATGTCACTGTACCCCCCCACAGGGACCAGAAAATGCCTCAGATCACTTTCAATTTCAATTTGTTCCTCACTCAAAAGGCTTCCTTTCACTTTGCTCTTATAACAAGGTTTCCGCCATAAAATGCCTAGCTTCGCTCTCATTTGGCAACATTCCTACCTCAAAATGTCACTGTACCCCCCCACAGGGACCAGAAAATGCCTCAGATCACTTTCAATTTCAATTTGTTCCTCACTCAAAAGGCTTCCTTTCACTTTGCTCTTATAACAAGGTTTCCGCCATAAAATGCCTAGCTTCGCTCTCATTTGGCAACATTCCTACCTCAAAATGTCACTGTACCCCCCCACAGGGACCAGAAAATGCCTCAGATCACTTTCAATTTCAATTTGTTCCTCACTCAAAAGGCTTCCTTTCACTTTGCTCTTATAACAAGGTTTCCGCCATAAAATGCCTAGCTTCGCTCTCATTTGGCAACATTCCTACCTCAAAATGTCACTGTACCCCCCCACAGGGACCAGAAAATGCCTCAGATCACTTTCAATTTCAATTTGTTCCTCACTCAAAAGGCTTCCTTTCACTTTGCTCTTATAACAAGGTTTCCGCCATAAAATGCCTAGCTTCGCTCTCATTTGGCAACATTCCTACCTCAAAATGTCACTGTACCCCCCCACAGGGACCAGAAAATGCCTCAGATCACTTTCAATTTCAATTTGTTCCTCACTCAAAAGGCTTCCTTTCACTTTGCTCTTATAACAAGGTTTCCGCCATAAAATGCCTAGCTTCGCTCTCATTTGGCAACATTCCTACCTCAAAATGTCACTGTACCCCCCCACAGGGACCAGAAAATGCCTCAGATCACTTTCAATTTCAATTTGTTCCTCACTCAAAAGGCTTCCTTTCACTTTGCTCTTATAACAAGGTTTCCGCCATAAAATGCCTAGCTTCGCTCTCATTTGGCAACATTCCTACCTCAAAATGTCACTGTACCCCCCCACAGGGACCAGAAAATGCCTCAGATCACTTTCAATTTCAATTTGTTCCTCACTCAAAAGGCTTCCTTTCACTTTGCTCTTATAACAAGGTTTCCGCCATAAAATGCCTAGCTTCGCTCTCATTTGGCAACATTCCTACCTCAAAATGTCACTGTACCCCCCCACAGGGACCAGAAAATGCCTCAGATCACTTTCAATTTCAATTTGTTCCTCACTCAAAAGGCTTCCTTTCACTTTGCTCTTATAACAAGGTTTCCGCCATAAAATGCCTAGCTTCGCTCTCATTTGGCAACATTCCTACCTCAAAATGTCACTGTACCCCCCCACAGGGACCAGAAAATGCCTCAGATCACTTTCAATTTCAATTTGTTCCTCACTCAAAAGGCTTCCTTTCACTTTGCTCTTATAACAAGGTTTCCGCCATAAAATGCCTAGCTTCGCTCTCATTTGGCAACATTCCTACCTCAAAATGTCACTGTACCCCCCCACAGGGACCAGAAAATGCCTCAGATCACTTTCAATTTCAATTTGTTCCTCACTCAAAAGGCTTCCTTTCACTTTGCTCTTATAACAAGGTTTCCGCCATAAAATGCCTAGCTTCGCTCTCATTTGGCAACATTCCTACCTCAAAATGTCACTGTACCCCCCCACAGGGACCAGAAAATGCCTCAGATCACTTTCAATTTCAATTTGTTCCTCACTCAAAAGGCTTCCTTTCACTTTGCTCTTATAACAAGGTTTCCGCCATAAAATGCCTAGCTTCGCTCTCATTTGGCAACATTCCTACCTCAAAATGTCACTGTACCCCCCCACAGGGACCAGAAAATGCCTCAGATCACTTTCAATTTCAATTTGTTCCTCACTCAAAAGGCTTCCTTTCACTTTGCTCTTATAACAAGGTTTCCGCCATAAAATGCCTAGCTTCGCTCTCATTTGGCAACATTCCTACCTCAAAATGTCACTGTACCCCCCCACAGGGACCAGAAAATGCCTCAGATCACTTTCAATTTCAATTTGTTCCTCACTCAAAAGGCTTCCTTTCACTTTGCTCTTATAACAAGGTTTCCGCCATAAAATGCCTAGCTTCGCTCTCATTTGGCAACATTCCTACCTCAAAATGTCACTGTACCCCCCCACAGGGACCAGAAAATGCCTCAGATCACTTTCAATTTCAATTTGTTCCTCACTCAAAAGGCTTCCTTTCACTTTGCTCTTATAACAAGGTTTCCGCCATAAAATGCCTAGCTTCGCTCTCATTTGGCAACATTCCTACCTCAAAATGTCACTGTACCCCCCCACAGGGACCAGAAAATGCCTCAGATCACTTTCAATTTCAATTTGTTCCTCACTCAAAAGGCTTCCTTTCACTTTGCTCTTATAACAAGGTTTCCGCCATAAAATGCCTAGCTTCGCTCTCATTTGGCAACATTCCTACCTCAAAATGTCACTGTACCCCCCCACAGGGACCAGAAAATGCCTCAGATCACTTTCAATTTCAATTTGTTCCTCACTCAAAAGGCTTCCTTTCACTTTGCTCTTATAACAAGGTTTCCGCCATAAAATGCCTAGCTTCGCTCTCATTTGGCAACATTCCTACCTCAAAATGTCACTGTACCCCCCCACAGGGACCAGAAAATGCCTCAGATCACTTTCAATTTCAATTTGTTCCTCACTCAAAAGGCTTCCTTTCACTTTGCTCTTATAACAAGGTTTCCGCCATAAAATGCCTAGCTTCGCTCTCATTTGGCAACATTCCTACCTCAAAATGTCACTGTACCCCCCCACAGGGACCAGAAAATGCCTCAGATCACTTTCAATTTCAATTTGTTCCTCACTCAAAAGGCTTCCTTTCACTTTGCTCTTATAACAAGGTTTCCGCCATAAAATGCCTAGCTTCGCTCTCATTTGGCAACATTCCTACCTCAAAATGTCACTGTACCCCCCCACAGGGACCAGAAAATGCCTCAGATCACTTTCAATTTCAATTTGTTCCTCACTCAAAAGGCTTCCTTTCACTTTGCTCTTATAACAAGGTTTCCGCCATAAAATGCCTAGCTTCGCTCTCATTTGGCAACATTCCTACCTCAAAATGTCACTGTACCCCCCCACAGGGACCAGAAAATGCCTCAGATCACTTTCAATTTCAATTTGTTCCTCACTCAAAAGGCTTCCTTTCACTTTGCTCTTATAACAAGGTTTCCGCCATAAAATGCCTAGCTTCGCTCTCATTTGGCAACATTCCTACCTCAAAATGTCACTGTACCCCCCCACAGGGACCAGAAAATGCCTCAGATCACTTTCAATTTCAATTTGTTCCTCACTCAAAAGGCTTCCTTTCACTTTGCTCTTATAACAAGGTTTCCGCCATAAAATGCCTAGCTTCGCTCTCATTTGGCAACATTCCTACCTCAAAATGTCACTGTACCCCCCCACAGGGACCAGAAAATGCCTCAGATCACTTTCAATTTCAATTTGTTCCTCACTCAAAAGGCTTCCTTTCACTTTGCTCTTATAACAAGGTTTCCGCCATAAAATGCCTAGCTTCGCTCTCATTTGGCAACATTCCTACCTCAAAATGTCACTGTACCCCCCCACAGGGACCAGAAAATGCCTCAGATCACTTTCAATTTCAATTTGTTCCTCACTCAAAAGGCTTCCTTTCACTTTGCTCTTATAACAAGGTTTCCGCCATAAAATGCCTAGCTTCGCTCTCATTTGGCAACATTCCTACCTCAAAATGTCACTGTACCCCCCCACAGGGACCAGAAAATGCCTCAGATCACTTTCAATTTCAATTTGTTCCTCACTCAAAAGGCTTCCTTTCACTTTGCTCTTATAACAAGGTTTCTGCCATAAAATGCCTAGCTTCGCTCTCATTTGGCAACATTCCTACCTCAAAATGTCACTGTACCCCCCCACAGGGACCAGAAAATGCCTCAGATCACTTTCAATTTCAATTTGTTCCTCACTCAAAAGGCTTCCTTTCACTTTGCTCTTATAACAAGGTTTCCGCCATAAAATGCCTAGCTTCGCTCTCATTTGGCAACATTCCTACCTCAAAATGTCACTGTACCCCCCCACAGGGACCAGAAAATGCCTCAGATCACTTTGAATTTCAATTTGTTCCTCACTCAAAAGGCTTCCTTTCACTTTGCTCTTATAACAAGGTTTCTTACAGAAAAGGCCTAGCTTCGCTCTCATTTGAACACATTCCTTACAGAGTTATAAATATTTTTTTAAAGTTATATGTTCTTATCCATAGTCCTACAATCATTACGGTATGTTATGAAATTATTGAGAATTATGACCAATGTTGCTTCAAGTTATTTCATTGTGTACATGAATGCTTAACCCTACTTGGACTTGGGGTCAAAGGTATAAATAGAAAATTCCCACTTTCATTTTCACTTTCAGTTCACTTTCAATTAACTTTCACTTTCACTTCAACATTCCAAGTCCAATTAGGGTTAATATCCAAGCGTTGATCGGGATGGATTCTGCAGCTGAATGTGCTGGTGAAACTCCTTCCAGGAGCTACGCGTTTCTTGTACGTCTGTTAGGATCCAAGGGAGAGAAACGCCCGTTTAGAACTCAGTGGTGTGTGAAGTACCCATGGCTTCACTGCCATCAGAGTTGCAAGCGGTGCTGGCTAGCTCGCATTCACGCAACATACTTACACAATGTGCACTACTCAACGACTGTCAGGCCAGTAAGGTAAGTCAAAGACGACATAACTCACCATCTAGTCAGTAGCATCCGGGCGCAAATAATTTAAATCAAAATCCTTTAAAATACAACTGAACTACTTATGTTGCTAGCTTTACTTTGCTACTCTGACACAAAAGTAGCGTGTTGTTTTTGAATTGAATTATTTCAGGGAGTTTCGTTGATTTATTTTTTTGCAAATGCTATTTGCTATTGCTTATGTTGCCAGGTTAGATCTACTTAAATATGTATCGAAATTTTGTAAATTTTCAAGTGATATCGATTATAACAGTAAGACAGAAGTATTTAGAGCTGTTAGCTATCTTATAATTAATTAAAGTAGAGCCAACCTCGCAGCGCATGCAAGCAAAGTGGTAAAGAAGTTTGCTACACGCTTGGAACTTAACCTTCATCACATTTATATTTATGATTAATCAATTGATTTCATACAAATGCTAGAAATTAATTTAGATCATTTATCCATGGTCCAATCACAGATGATGAAAAATTAACACTATTTTCTGAAGTTATATGTTATTATCCATGGTTCAAGAATTATTTAGTTAATCGAGATGGATTCTGCAGCTGAATGTGCTGGTGAGACTCAAGGAGAGAATTTCAAGAATCCTGCGAAGTTCCATCCATCCAGGAGCTAAGCGTTTCTTGTGCCTATGTTTGGATTCAAGGGAGAGAAACGTTCGTTTAGAACTGAGTGGTGTGCGAAGTGCCACTGGCTTCACTACGATCAGAGTTACACTCGGGGCCGGCTGTTCCGCAAGCCCGCAACATACCGCACAATACATACTACTCGACAACTGTCAGATCTGTCAGGTTAGTCAATGACGACATACCTCACCATCTCGTTAAGACCATTCGGCCGCAGATAATTTACATCAAAATCCAATTAATTCTTCGTTGTTTTCTTTGTTTTTCTCAATTATTAGATTAATGAAGTGGAAATAGATTTACTCTCCCCTTCTACTCTGACACAAAAGTATCGTGTTGTTTTTGAATTCATTCAGGGAGGTTTGTTGATTTATTTTCCCGAAAATTTACTTTAATTAATGCACGCTGTTCTACATTTAAGACTATTGCAAATGCTATTTGGTATTGCTTATGTTGCCAGGTTAGATGTCCTCAAATATGTATCGAAATTTATATCTTTAACTTGTTTTATTCGTTTGAATTAAGACTCATTGTTGTCTACTTTCACAAGATATATTTACACCATAGCTTCGGGATAGGAGGGTTTAACAATCACTAAATATATACTACTTATTCACCCTTTCATTTCTGATTCGTTTCTACCCCATATGACTAATTTAATTGTTATTTCTATCAGTATAAGTTACAATAGCATACATCGTAATTAATTATGACATCAAACATTAATGTTCACTATTGTAGACTGCGGTGTAGCTTTTCCGAGGATATCCTGGAGCTGGAGCTTAGCTTTCCCAGAGATATATGCTGCAGCTGTAACTTAGCTTTCTCGATGATATCCTGCAGCTATAACGTATCTTTCCCGAAGATATGCTGTAGCTGTAACGTAGCTTTCCCAGAGATATATGCTACAGCTGTAACGTAGCTTTCCCAGAGATATATGCTGCAGCTGTAACGTAGCTTTCTCGATGATATCCTGTAGCTGTAACGTAGCTTTCCCGATATGATGTAGCTGTAACGTAGCTTTCCCGGAGATATCCTGTAGCTGTAAAGTAGCTTTCCCGGAGATATCCTGTAGCTGTAATGTAGCTTTCCCGGAGATATCCTGTAGCTGTAACGTAGCTTCCCCGGAGATATGATGTGGTTGTGCTGTAGATGTGGCGTAGGTATCCAGTTGCTGTCACGTAGCTAGCTATGATGAGTTGGAGAGAGAAGCACATCAGATGAGAAGTTTGGAAGAGTGATGGAGAGCGAAAAGGATCTGTTGAAATTGTTCGAAACTGTGTTCATCCCTTGTATATATACTCTACACCGTTCCATGCAGGAGCAGACACCTGTCGCAACCTCCTGTCTATTTCACTTATAATTAGAACTAACTCATTAGTAAACACTTGTCAGAGGCAACACCTGCTTCAAAGGTGTCCACACTCTTGTCTAGTCGACAGGTGTTTAGTCTTACAGGTGTCTACTCCAGATAATGATTTGCAGGTGCCTACTGACAGATGCCTACTGCTGTGTGGGACCGGAGGGAGTATATATATACGGGTGAAGAATCTGCAGAAATTATATTGCCGGCAATATTCGCTACCTTCTTCAACGCTTCACCTCATCACCCCCGGGGGCATCGCTACACAGCCAACTCTCCAGCAGGTTAGTATTATCCTACTCTTACACTTGACAAATAGACTTTACAAATAGACCGACCTGATATTTTCTCTTTTAGAATTCTCACCGCCAGATTCAGACTGAAGGACTTCCAGATCCTCAGACTGAGGGACTACCAGATCTTCTGACTGAGGGACTACCTGATCTTCAGACTGAGGGACTTCCAGATCTTCAGACGAGGGACTTCCAAACTGCCAGACTGTCGAGCTAAGGTATGTGTCAAATCTTAACGCCATCACTCACTTCTTTCCCATTTTCAAACTAATCAACTCCCTCCTTCTTTCTAGGTGTGAGATGTCTCTAGCCTCATTCCTCACTCATCGCTAACTTCATCATTTCCTGGGTAGTAGGGTACATTATTTTTCAGTTAGGTCAGTAGACTAGGTTAATAAACTTTCAGTGCGCTTTATGAGGTATTCCAAATTATACCTCCCGTCTAGGTTCAGTTTATCGTTATCGTGCATACCCCTTAGAGGGGTATAGCTAAAAATTGTTGATTCTATTAGGTTTGAATTTTTTGGGGGGGGGTTAATTATGAGCTTCAAAGTTGTCCTGTCCATGTGGTCTCCTCAATACATTCGTTAAGATAGGTTAAGGTTCAGCTTAAGGTCGAATAAGAGAGTACCTCTTCGTTTTAGTTGACGTGTAAAGTTAGGTTATAAGGTCGAATTCGAATATCGTTCAAAATTAAGTTCAGTGTAGGTGTAAGTTCGAATACCCTCGTATCGTTTAAAGTTCAGTTAAGTTAAGTTTAAATTAATGTCCGTTTTAGTCATTTAATTTTACATCCAAATTCAATCGTACTGATTGTTGCATCCTAAGGGTATTGGGAGGTCCTTAAATGGTGTCAAGGTATAAGTATAGGTATAGTAAGTATACAGTTAGGTTACATAATGAGGGGTCTCTCAATTCGGAGGGGCTCCGGCCTTGACACCTTCCAATTCTAGCTCAGGTTGGGGAAAGGTACATGAATGCGTCCCAAGTGCATTCACAGTTAGCCACAAAACGGCTGCTGGAACCCTGAGGGGTCAACCTGAGTAATTATCTTTAGAAATGGGCGGGATGGAAACATAGAAGGGGCAAACACAGCAGGGGGGTCCACAGTTCGGCGACCGGAGAGGAAGGGATGGGGGTGGAGCCGGGGGCGGACTAACACAGACCGCGTTACTACACTGATGAAGGAGCTACACGGACCGCGTTACTACACTGATGGAGGAGCTACACGGACCGCGTTACTACACTGATGGAGGAGCTACACGGACCGCGTTACTACACTGATGAAGGAGCTACACGGACCGCGTTACTACACTGATGGAGGAGCTACACGGACCGCGTCACTACACTGATGGAGGAGCTACACGGACCGCGTTACTACACTGATGGAGGAGCTACACGGACCGCGTTACTACACTGATGAAGGAGCTACACGGACCGCGTTACTACACTGATGGAGGAGCTACACGGACCGCGTCACTACACTAATGGAGGAGCTACACGGACCGCGGCACTACACTGATGGAGGAGCTACACGGACCGCGTTACTACACTGATGAAGGAGCTACACGGACCGCGTTACTACACTGATGGAGGAGCTACACGGACCGCGTCACTACACTGATGGAGGAGCTACACGGACCGCGGCACTACACTGATGGAGGAGCTACACGGACCGCGTTACTACACTGATGGAGGAGCTACACGGACCGCGTTATTACCCTGCAGAAGGAGGTGCACGGATTGTTTCACGCATATTATCCACTCTGTATTTGAACACAATTTGAATATTAAATTAGCTACAAATTTGGCCTCATTTCATATTGAACTACTGGGTAAATAATCAAAGAATTATAATCGAGGTTCCGGGATCAGTAAGCATTTCATTATAATGATATGCATATTTAACTAATCTAATATAGCAACATAAGAAGCCCACACCTCATCAGCATCCGTGTCATCTCTCTTAATTCTTACATTGCTGGAATCATTATCAATTCGTCATAACTATTTCATCTTATTCATAATACATGTAACGCACATTTTATATTTCACGTACCTGGCAACATAAGCACTCCATCTGCCATCCTTTATGACGTAAAGTTGATTATTATTCTAAATGTACTGCATGTTAATAATTATCCCTCTATAGTAGTTTGTTGCCGCTTTATAGTGGTCCATATCAATTCGTGGGTATACTGCATGTTAACCCTCTATACTGGTCCATATCAATTCCCAATTTTGTCCAGTCCCTTGGGTTACCGTTATATACAGGTTCCATTGTATTATATTTCACGTGCCTGGCAACATAAGAACTCCATCTGCCATCCTTTATGGCGCAAAGTTGATGATGATCTACATTATGAAATACTTTTCTAGCGAGTCCCGCCATGTTCCGCGAAATTCAACGCCGCGCCTGCTTTATCATGGCTCAAGTTGGCACTTTACTAATATTGCTGAATTGAGTTAGTTGTAGATTGAACTGATGTGCGCCATTGAAATATTTTATATCGTGATCTCTATTTTAATGTAGTTTGAGTGAAACAATAGTTTTATTTAAAATAATTCATAAATATTATAAGTGAACAACAAATGTTACAATTTACGATGAAAATAGAATATATTGATTACATTGATATTCCTAAATTTCATTACTCTGCGATTATAATTCAGATTCTATTACTGACGGAGGTTGCCCATTATTCTGTCGATTTCGAGGCTCCACGGTTCTGACGCTAGCTCCTACGTCTGGAAGAGGAGCTTTCACTGGACAGCCTTTCAGGACCTGCTGCGTCATTTCAGAAAGATTAGGCACGTCTTGGAGATTATGCGAGGTTATTTCGCGTAAGACAGGAAAAAGATATTCACTCCAAATCTGAGAAAACCATTTCTCTATAAGGTTTGGAGAATTCCCGAGCGGACAGCTTAGAAATATTCCTGGACCTAAAGCAACAGGGATTGTCAGTTACAATTTTTGAAGCTTGTTTTAGTGCAGCTCCATATGGAATGCCATTATAGCATTACTTCCCCGCATGCATAAAGGTTGTATGGCTGCAGGTGCGGTCCTGCGAAATCTAACAGTCCTATTACTTCCAAAATTAGCAAGAAGGATCAACCAAAGTACTCATATCAGCAATCGTTTTTGTGGCGATTTAGACAAGGGTACCGACATTAAGCAATCAATCAGTCAATCCAGAGATTGCACTCACCGAATACCGCGGCTGGAGAATAGGCAGATTCTATAAACGCGTTCAGGCGATCGATTGCCGTCGGGAGCCACTCAACCATTTGCGAAGATAAGGGAGAAGGCGTGTAGCCATCAGGCGGAGATACTTGAAAATGGCGAAACTTCTGTTTCAACAGACGTCCCAGCATCCCCAGGACTGGTTCTCTGTGCCACAAATACGACACAACCCACAATCCATGCTAAAACAAACAGAATAATCTTGAGTGCAACTATCCTACATTCCTCAAAATGGTTACCTGTAGAAGGACCGGCTTCAGACCGGAAGAGAATTCGGAGCGCAGCGTCGCCAGAATGTAGGGCGAATCAGGGGAGGGAGGGTCCGACTTCTCGAAGAGCAGCGGCGAGCAGATCTCGTTCAGGTCCTGTGCACTGCTGAGTCCATCGAAGACGAATACTTTACCCTGGATTATTAGGCCTTCAATCAATCAACCAATCAATCAATCAATCAATCAACTGCGTACCTTAGCTGTCTCAAGCTTGAGAGTGGCGGAAAGGGAATGTCCGATTTCGGACAGAGACAACTTCTCTGCGGAGAGAAATGTGTATGCAGATCGGCTGGCTCGCGGCGCGGTCACCAGGGCGACGTATTGGCCCAAACTCTGCGCCAAGTGACTCTTGCCTGTGCCCGGCGGGCCCATCACCAGGATCCTCCTCTGGCGCATCAGGATCTCCACGTACTGCTGCAGCACGCGCAGCGGGACCAGCAGCTGGTAGGAGAGGTGGGAGAGGGAGAGCGCGCGCAGATCCACCATGATTTCTGGGCGGGACATGGCCTGCAAGACGTCGAGCGGCGTTCCCACTCCGATCTGGCGGGCTCCGACCTGTCTCCGAACGGACCCGACCAGATAGGCCCCCACCGCCTCCTCGATCCCCAGCGAGTGAGGGTCCAGGTATCTGAGGTGTGAGCTGAACGCGGCTTGCACCTCTCTGTCCAAGCTCTCCCAGCTGACTTCACTGCCGGAGAGCTCCACCCGCCCCACCCCAATCAGCCGCTCCTGCCTCATGTCGTGGTGGTCCCTTTACAACAAACTATAAATAGAACCGTTATTGACGACAGTTGCTTCGAGTCGAGCGGTTACCTGGTCAGCACGAAGATGGAAACACGGGACAGGGGGCTGATGGACACAGGACTGGTGGTTTGAATTTTGCATTGTGGGGTCAGATGGCTGACGAGAGGGGTTCCCTTGCCCTCTCGGTTCTGTAGCTCTCTCTTCAGCTGTGCGTTCTCCTCTCTCAGAGAACTGACATCTTGCAGCAGTCCCTGCAGCTCACTCTGATATCTAAGATAGAAATAGTTGTGTATTAGTCCTGACTTGGAAGTATGGAATTTGATAGTCCAATTCATGGTTTTTGGAGATTCATTACCACACTTGCTTATGCATATATTAATCAATTCAATCAATCAAAAGATAGAGTACACTGGGAATGTATATCACTCCTCCATACCTGTCTCCTTGCTTTTTCGGTGTATCAATACTCTCCGTGTCTCTGCCACGGATTGAACTGCCAGACTCGGATTCAGATGCGTCTCCGTTTTTCGCACGGGACTTTCTGAGCAGCCAGCGGCGTTTCACTCTCTTCTTCTTCTCTCCTGTCTGTCCCTCTCCCTGCACCCCATTCCCGTGGACAGCGATACTCGAGTCTTCGAATCTTCGCTCAAAATGTTCTAGTTTCTCCCGCAATTCTCTCAATTCCTCGTCTCTGCGAGCAAGTTGATCCTAGCAGAAACACATTTTATTCACAGCTGATTTGTCTCAAGCAGGCAGCAATACGAATGGAGCACAAGATAGTCTACCTAGATACTACATTCAAGATATCCTCGCTCATATCGCACATCTACTGGGACACTCCTCTCTTCATACAGCGAAGCCAGTCTCACATTCAGAGGGAGACCACGTTACATAATAGATTAGTGATAGTTACATATGCACTAATGATAATAACTAACTGAGATATTCCTGCTTGCTATCGAGCAATTCTGACTATTCACTACTTTACGTGCGAATTGAGATGTATACAAAAGCATTTGAGTGCAATTATTGTCCAAAAAGATGTGCATTAGTCTGAAGGAGCAAAGCGGACTGGCCTTACCTGTGCAAACAAGAGCTGTTTATAGATCAGATCCCGCTTAGCTTCCGCCTCGTCCAGTCTCTGCCTCATGCTCAGCCCTTCCACGTGCCCGCCCTCAGACACCACGGTGGGAGGAATGCTGACAGTATCTAAAGCGAGGTAGCTCAACACAATCCTGTGCGTTAGAGCAGCGTCCTACCTAGAGTGACGGGCGTGACACCTCTCAGCTGATCGCCGTCAGCTGGCGACTCGGAGGCGCCCACGTTGGCGTAGAGGTTCGTCGGAGACTCTCCGCCGCGAGGCCGGGACTCCAGACTGATGTCAAAGCCCGCCAGCAGCTCCTGGATCTCCTGCGAGAGCGGCTTCTCTCCGGGAGGTCTCCGCGCGGGGAGGGCAGGCCGATATTCGGAGGAGGCAGGTCCCAGCTCTGCCGGTCTCTGCCTGGGCTCCAAACTCTCCGAGAGAGAGACGGAGCGAGGAAGCGACGGCTTGTGTCGCTCCGGATCCGCGCGCGCGGGCGAGTGAGCTCTGTCCCGCGCCGGGAATCTGTTGTTCCACTCAGAGCTTGCCCTACCGGACAAAGGAGAATAATTTCTTTGTGATTCGCCTAATTATCAATATGCAGTAATTGCCTTTCACTTCGCAACCTTAGAAGCATAGGCCCTGTAGTCTCGTGTTCAGGGGCGGTCCCAGGGAGGGGGGGGGGGCATCCGGGGCATTTGCCCCGAGTTTGATTATGCGGCCCCGGATTTTTTTCTTTGGCCCCGCCTCGCCCCGGTTTGGAAAATTCCTGAGACCGCGCCTGCTTGTGTTGTATATAAAATCCTGTCAATGGACTGTTTAAAGTTTAGCAAACTTTTTAATGAAATGTCAAAAATAAAGTTTTTCAGACGAAGATCTGGTCGAAGAGAACAAGACACGCTCCGATTGGATTCGAACTCGGATGACTCAGCAGACGGGGACGAGGGGATCGTGTGCGTTAGCCAGGAAGTGGGAACCAGTCCGGGCGGAGAGCCGACAGATTACGAGGGGAGATGTGGATTATGTGGTTGGAACCCCAGATGGTTAGAATTCCTGAATTCTCCAAAGGCGTTGCTAGCCTCACTCTGCTACTTCTTGGTCTTGCAAGGAGCTGTGGCGACAGGGTTCATTTCCGTCGGACTGTCCAGCATTGAGCGCCGCTACCACCTGACAAGTGCCCTCTCTGCGTTTGCAGCGATCAGCTACGAGATCGGCGCCATTCTGACACTCCCCATGGCGAGCTATCTGGGCGCCAGGAGCCACAAGCCCCGCGTGCTGGCCGTCTCGTTGCTGTGTCTCGGCGTGGGGTCACTGATATTCGCGTCTCCGCAGTTCTTCAGCGGCTCTTACGTCTACAGCACCAACGCCACAGATGAGCTATGCGACAACTCCCCGCACCAGCTGTCGGAGTGCGTCCTCCCTCTCATCCGTTTCTACATCCTTTTCGTCGTCGGTAACATCCTGGCCGGCTGCGGCGCCAGCAGCCTCTACACGGTGGGACTCGGACTCCTGGACGAGAGCACGCACCCTCGCTTCACGCCCATCTACCTCAGCGTGTTCGGCATCATGTCCGTGCTAGGCCCAACGGTGGGGTTCGGCGTGGGGGGCCTGTTCCTGTCCCTGTTCGTGGATCCCTTCACGCCCACACGTCTGACGAGACAGGACCCGCTATGGGTGGGGGCCTGGTGGCTGGGGTTTGCGCTGGTCGGCGTGCTGAGTGTGATCGGATCGGTCCAGTTCCTCCTGTTCCCGAGGAGGCTGCGCGGGGCGGAGAGGTACGACCGACTCAGAAAGCAGCAGCAGCCGCTGCAGAGCGAAGGAGCGCCGTCCGAAGGGGACCGCCAGCTCTCCTACCGAGCCATGCTGCGAGAGTACCCGCGCTATTTGTACAGGATTCTCAAGAACACAACATTCCTATTCGCCACGCTGGGGATCGCATCCGCTTCCTTCGTCGTCGTCGGCCTAACGACCTTCATGCCCAAGTTCATCCAGGTGGAATTCTCTCTGGACGCCAGCCTCTCCTCCTACGTCATCGGCGCCATCAGCATTCCCTCGGCCTCGGTGGGGATGCTGCTGGGGGGGCTCACTCTCTTCTACTTCAAGAAGCTCACGGTGGAGAGACTGGCGCTGCTCGTGCTCGTGCTCACGGCGGCCGAGCTGGCAGTGCCGCCCTTGCTGCTCTTCGGCTGCGACTCGGACAGGCTG
Organism: Aphrocallistes beatrix; assembly: GCA_963281255.1. NCBI lineage: Eukaryota > Metazoa > Porifera > Hexactinellida > Sceptrulophora > Aphrocallistidae > Aphrocallistes > Aphrocallistes beatrix. The sequence continues at coordinate 20,216 of OY725506.1, forward strand.
GCTGGCGTCAACTACGATTATCCCAACTCCAGCGCTCGGACGGACTTTGCGGTGAGAAAGCTAAACCTGAGCTGCCTCTCCGCCTGCCACTGCCGCTCCCACGCCTACCAGCCGGTCTGCGCGGACGGAGTCACCTTCTTCTCGCCCTGTCTGGCGGGCTGTCCCGATCCCCTCCGCGGGGACGGGAGCTACCGGGGCTGCTCGTGTCTGGGCGCCGGAGTGGGGGCGGCACGCGGGAAGTGCAGCGAGAGTTGCACGTGGAAACTCGTGCTGAGCGCCGTGCTCCTGTTCGTGGCCATCACCATCGTATTCTACAACAACGTCCCCTTCCTCAAGCTCACCCTCAGGAGCGTGGCGGACAGGGACCGCACAGTGGCGCTCGGAGTCCAGTCCTTCCTCACGCGCCTCCTCGGGAGCCTCCCGGGGCCGCTCGTGGTGGGCGGCCTATTCGACGCGAACTGCGTCCTCTGGCAGGAGACGGCGTGCGGGGGGAGGGGCTCTTGTCTCGAGTACGACACGGCGACTCTCCGCTACTCACTCGTTGCGGCGTTGACTGCCGGGGTTTCGCTCTCCACTCTCTTCTTCTTCCTCGCCTGGATCTCGTGGAGGCGTCGGAGAATCACAGAAAATTATTACGAGTTTACTAATTCAGCCATTTGATACATAATGCCGTATCGTGTTGACTATGTTGCAGCTTACTATTCTATTCTACTGTATAAACTGATTAAAACTAGAAATGCGTTCAAATGGAGTGTGCATAGATTTGAAGTGAATTCGCTCACCGCTTTAGTGCGTGCGGTCTGATTTCCACAGAGTTCGGGGATTCGGGGAAAGGCAGGCGCTTCTTGGAGGACTGTTTGGGAGTACTCATCCTCCTGAAGGATTTGCTGGCCCATCCCACCAGGCCGCCTTTCCCCTTCCCGCTCCTGTCCACCCTCTCCTCGGACCGGGCCGAAACTCCGCGGACGAACGGAGACTCGAGAGACTGGGTCAGTTCGGGACTGGAAAATTCGCTCCCAGTTGTGCCGGTTGCAGTTCCGGTACCGGGACTCAGGGACACCGTCTGGGTCATCTTGGGAGACGGCAGCCGGTCTGAATTGACGAGACACGTCTCGACTTGAGACGGTCCCAAGGAGGCAACGAGCGTCTGCTCAGGAGGCGGCTCGTTCTCAGTGAGGAGAGAGATCGTGGTGAACCTAGACACAGGCCGGAGTTGAATTGATGCATCTCTCCCAAGTAAGGATAGACCTGGTGCAAACACGTAGCACACTGCTACGAGTATGCCAGCCGCTCTAGGCTGACCGGAGGGCACACCTGTCTTCGGAGAGAAAGGACTCCCCGCGCCGAGAAGGGAATGCAGCCCCGGGATGCATAGAAGGGTTGCGCGGCGGCAAAGGCGGACATTCGTCTCTGCGCGTCTCTCTCTCAGCTGGAGCCCGCGTGCGAGGCTGTCGGGACTAAGATAAACAAATTCAAAATAATGATGCGGAATCACAAATATTTGTCTCTCAGTACCGATGGGAAGCTAACGGTCTCGCTTCTGTCTTCTGGCGGAGGCGTCCCGGCGGAGGAGTACTCGTGAGATACGGGATCGGACGGAAGGAATTTGTGCGAGAATACATCCACCTAGGAAGGTGCAATGGTTACTCAGACATTAGGAGCAGTGAGGAGCTCATACTTTGAGAGAAGAAGAAGGAGGGGCCGAGTCAGGGTCAGAGGCGTAGCTGTGTCTCAGAGACACCCTCCCGCTCTCCACGGGCTCGATGGGTTGGAAGGAATAGGGCGCTTCCTCCTGCTTCGCCTCCAGTCTCCCAGGGCGGGGTTTGGGCGGCAGTGAGGGCAGTCTCTTCCCTTCTAAACAGAAACCTATTGGTCAGCGTGCACATAAGAAAATAAACTGTAGGCTATTCATAACAACCGCTTTCTTCTGGTGGAATTTCTCCTTTTTCCAAAAACTTGACTAGTTGCTTGACACTCAGATTCTTCGAGGCTAAGAAAGCATTCAATTCAGACACGATTAAACCCTTTTATGGGTTTGAGTAGACTCACCCTTGCGTCCCTCGGACAGGCGGCTGGCCTCGCGGACGGAGAGCCAGCTGGCGCTCTTCTTCACCTCTTCCTGCGGGCTGACGGACCCTCCGAGTCCGTAGCGGCGCCGGCCTTGTTGCTCTTCGCCGAAGGACTGCCCGCCCCTCCCGGACAGCCGGAACTCCTCGCGGAGGGAGCGCCGGTCCAGAGACCCGCCTCTGCTCACGGGCGCACTTCCGGTCTCATCGAGGGACTGCTTCCTCACGCCTTCCTTGTAGCCGAAGCTCCTACAAAGATCTAAAATTAGAACTGATTCAGAGGCAGCTGCTGCCATTCCTGGCTGGAAGCACCTTAAAGTGTCCGGTTTGTCCAGGTTCGAGTTGGAGGAGTGCTTCTTCTGCTTCGGCGGGACGGAGGGGGGAGTGGCGCTGCGGACGCCTGCCTGAGACTTGATGGAAGCGGGTCTATTAGGAAGGAAGGTGAGAAGGTGTCAAACAACTGATCAGCTGATGACGTCACAACCTGTCTCCTGGGTGCAGCGGTGTGGAGGTTTGAGGCCTTGCAGTTGCGGCTGGGAGAGATGCATAACAACGAGAGTGGAGAAAGGAATTAAGCTGGCAGGCTTACCTTTGATCTTCTGTCTGTGCACGGATAAAGCGTAGAAGAGAGAGAAGACCGCATCCAGGCTGCCTTGGTGGATGTCTACACAAACTCATAAACTCTCTTCAACAACAAACACAGCGCAGCACAAACCTAAGTTAGTGACGTCATCCAGCACCAGCCCCCGATCCCTGATGAAGTCCAGACAGCTGGAGAGGTTTTCCAGCTAAGGAGCAGCAAACATTTAACAACAACGACAGGTGCCACCCCTGCCACTTGACAGGTGCCACTCCTGCCACTTGACAGGTGTCACCCCTGCCACTTGACAGGTCCACTCACCTCCTGAGCTTCGGTGGCGGGAGAGAGCCAGACGCCTGGAACCGGATGCTCGACTAGAGAGAACTCAGTTAAATTCAAAAAAGACGCAAACGCAGTGCACACGAACGCTTACAGACAGCCTCGATTATCTTGGAGAGCAGAACCCCGGTCTGCAAGTCCGTCTGCAGGTCTCGCACTGAGGCGGCGTGTCCCTTCTTTCGGAGGTAGTAGTTGGCCCAATTCGTGTAGATCTAAACAGAGCACACGAGCTAATTATAGAAGTGTTACATTCCGATTTAGATTTGCCAACCTGCAACTGCTCTTGAGACGAGCCGTCAGGCTGCATTCTTGAGGCGCCTAAGGTTGCTAAGTGGTCTGGTTGCTGGAAGCAAATTAAATCAACCCGAGCACTGGATTGGAATGGAAACTAATTGCAAACTTGTGATTATGGAACGAGCTAAAAATAGTATTGTAATGTGCTGTGTCAGAATCAATAAAGTTATAAAAGAGTACATACATTGATTAACCTCGGGGATTAATCATAATGATACAGGGAAATGTAAGAACCATTAAAATGTGACGTGTCCGACACCCAAGTAGAAAGTGACCCGGCGACACATTGCTGCCACCAAACGGGTCTAAATAGATTGAGCAAATCGTCTTAAAAACTTGTTCCGGACAGACTTTTTATTACTTCGATTAACTTTTTGTTCTCGTCTTCACTCCTCTGCTTCTCCGCTTCCACTTGGTGAATTTTCTACAAAGTCAGAACAGAGCTCAGACAGAGACTGCGTTGTGCGAGAAATCATAATCACAGCTGACATACCTGCTCGGCGAACTGGAGCTGTTGCAGCTTCAGATCCAATCTCGTTCTCTCCTAGCACAACAAAAGCTCGCATTAGCTATTCTCATAAATCAGTTCTGGCAGACTAGAGCCGTGCAACTTACTTTCTTTTCTTGCTCGTAAGCTCGCGTGGTGTCGGACAGACGTCGGTTCATTTGCGAAATATATTTCTCTGATTTCATTTTATCTTTGAGATCCAATTCTCTATCGATCTTAATCTGCGTTATTTCGTCTTGCAGTCTCTTGCAAGATCCCTGATCTTGCTCCCACACCTGACACAACACAACAACAAGAATAAACAACAACAACAACAACAATATCGTTTGGCATACTACTGGGCTCACTTCTTTCTGAATTCTGAGTTGGTTCAATTCATCCTGCATCCGTTTGGTCGTTGTCTGCTCTTGTTCATAGAGCTAGCACAACAATGTCGACAATAAAGCTCAAATACAAATAATAGAAGTTACTAAGTAATAACAACAAAGTTACTTTTTTGTAGAAATTGGAGTCATTGTTAGTTCTCTCTTCTTTGCTATTATATCTAAACATAAATACAAACATTTCAACAGGAGTAAACATAAGCAACACCTCCACCACTAAACCAACCTTGAGTGTGAGGCGATCAAGCTTGTCTTGTTGTCATTCTAGTTGGATTATTGTTTAGAAAATACAAACAAACAATCAAGTGTGAAAAGGAAAGCTTACTTCATATTTCGACAGCTCTGTGGTCTTGGAATGGGTTTGAGAGTGGTAGTTGTAGGGGGTGGACACGTGGGGGGTGGCAGTGCTGAGGTGAGAGTTCGGAGTGTGGATGTTCGCGGCTGGAATTTCTTCTGAAGTCTCCATCGATTCCTTACTCATGGAATCCATCACATCCTAGCAGCGCAGTAACTGAACCGTTCTAACTGACCAAACTGAATACGCTAGACTCACGTCCTGTGAAATTCCAGTGCTCCGTCTTGGCGGCTTCGTCATTTTCCGCGTTGTGCTGGAGTAGCTGGGCCGGTCCCTGCGGATGTTGGCGGGATCATCCGGCACTGTGGGCTCCTTGCTCTGCTCTCCCTTCTCTGCCGTCCCGCCTACGAGGCAAGCACGATTAGTTCTGCCTAATCGCGTCCATGGTCTAGTGCCTCTCACTGTCCCACCAAATCGAGTAGTGACAACACGTCACGTCGGAATTAGCCCTGATAGACTATTTTAGAACTTCAAATTACTTGCGTCCTACTCAGACCAGTGGCATGGTGGCAGAGTGGCAGTGGCAGAGTGGCATACCTGTCTCATCCTTGAGAGCGAATGCGTCCAGACTGACCGCGGACCCGGAGCTGGAGCCGGCGGGGGCGGGGCCGGACTTCTCGAAGTTTCCGATTATGGCGGACACGCGGTTGATGGCGGGCGGCCAGGGGCGCTGCTCGCGAGTCTGAGAGGGAGTGCGGCCGATGTCCGAGTAGAGCCGTCCGCCCGTCCCGTGCGTCTGAGGGGGGTCTCTGAGCATGCGCCGGTCGGAAGGTGTGAAGCTGAAGGAGTCCGGACCCGTGGACTCCTTGGACGGGACCTTGTTGATCCTAAATCGAGTCTCCGTCCTGCTAGGCGTTTCCTGCAGAAACGATTAATCACATTTTGCTTAATCGTGTTTGTATGTTTAGAATCATAATTGCAGGAAAGAAGGAACTGAGGGCTTCTTTCCAAATAGTTAACTTAGTTCGTATACGATGCACAAGAATATCTGCACATCCTTGTATGGCATTCTGCGTTCTAAATGTGTGGATAGAATTCGTGAAAGCTGAATTCTATTCACACATTTCGAACGCATTTATAGGCAGTGAAGTGGCGCAATGTGGTCTGGTGGCAGTCCTTAGCCTATACTCGCTAGAATGCATAGCCACTCAGATGTGTGAACATTTCAGGTTTCAGAAGCCCGCGATTCAGCTGTTCCTGATACAGAAGAACAGACACTGGAGCCAGCACAATACCTGAGAGGAAGAGGCGTCGACTGTGCTTGGGGCCGCCTCTCCGCCTCCGTTCTCCCCAGCAGTGCTCTGCTCCTCGCCCGGCTCCGCGGAGCTGGAGAACTCCTCCATGGCCCGATTCAGGACGTCCGGGTCCACCGGCTGCGTCTTCCTGCGTCCGTCCAGACTCTTCCGGCTTCCCGTCTTCCTGGCGATCTCGCTCGTGTTCCTGGGAGACTCGTAAACAACAACAACAACAACAACAACAACAACAGCAACAACAACAACACGACAGTACCTGGAGTAGCTGGGGGAGTCGCAGGAGGGGGTCGAGTCTGACTGAGAGGAAGAGAGAGGCGCCGGTCTCTGGAGTTTGGCGATGCCGCCAGACGCAGGTTTGCCGGGAGGGGGCACGAGGGAGCGGAGGTTCTCTTGGGAGGTGTCATGGGGCGCGGGGCCGTTGGTCCGCAAATCCATGTCAGACCTAAATATATAAATAGAAGAGGTGTGAAATAAATCGTGTCTGTCTTGCAGCTCGATTTGTACCTGACACGGCGCGTCGTGACGTTGGCGGTCCCGTTGGAGGGCAGAGAGGGTCTCTGGTACTTGGTGCCGCCCACCTCGCGATGCCCGCCCTTGTCCGCCTTGGGGGCCTGGGAGGGGTAGGAGGACTTCCGCGGTGTGTCCAGGCTCTGGTTCTTGAGTCCGTAGTGCAGGTACTTCCCGGACGTTTCCTGTCTGTCCGTCATTCTGGAGAGGAGAGAATCAGAGGTGGAGTCTAGTGGGTTTCCCGAATTCAGTGTCGTGGGTCGAGGTGTCTGGGTGGTGCTGGTGTGTCCTATCAACACAATGGAAATGTCAATAAATAGCTCCAAGCACCAATCATATAATAGTCAGCGCTCATATGAACGAACCCTCTCCACCTGCTAGCAATATAATGAATTGATTATTTATTTGCTTCAGATAAGGGGCCTCATTCACTAAAGTTCTTAGAATTTTTCTTAGAATCGCTATGAAATTCTTAGAATTTGATCAAATCTTAGAATAGTTCTTAGAATCGCATTTTTTTCTTAGAATTCTTAACCTTGAAATTCTTTACGGATTTTAAGAAATATACTTAGAATTGGTGTCATTCTTAAAGAATTCTAAGAATAGTATCTTAGTTTTTCTTGAAACATTAATCAAAGTTGATGTTAATATCATAAAATCCTTTAAAAAATTACAACATTGGAGCTGAAGAGCGTAGATGTTAGGGCGTTGCACCGAACCATTTCATAAATTAAAGCCAATGTTTTTTTTTCTGAAACTAACGGTGTCCAACAATGTAAACTATACCTTAAGAGACAGCCACTCTATTCATCATCAATTAGCGAGAGGGTAACATTGTACAAGTATGGCTTTAAAAATTCGAACTTCAAGGATTTAGAATGAATTTAAGTCAACTCCCTACCTCACTTAAAATTTCTCTTAGAATTCGTATAAATTCTAAGAATTTGACTTTAGAACTTTAGTGAATGAGGCCCAAGGTCTTCATTACATTCCTATTTGTCCCTGTGGTTACCTGGCAGGATGTGAGTGTCGGAGAGGGCCCTGTGCTGGAACTCGGGGCTGTCCTCGAGGGAGAGGGACTCGGAGCCTCGCTGCTCCAGAATCATCCGCTCGTTGTCTCGGTCTTTCTGGTCGATAGAGCCCGCGCGCAGAGCTCTGATCGGAAATGAAAGTCTCCGTTTCCCGATGCTCCCCACGCCAGACCCGTACTAGAGATAAAGATCAGCTGATTGGCTATAAGATCAGCTGATTGGCTATACGAACAGCTGAGTGGCTATAAGATCAGCTGAGTGGCTATAAGATCAGCTGAGTGGCTATAAGATCAGCTGAGTGGCTACAAGATCAGCTGATTGGCTATAAGATCAGCTGTTGGAGCAACTCACGTTAGGACGCTGGTTTTTGAGGTCGTTAAATACGTCCAGCATTTCGTCCGAACACACATCTTCCATAGTCTCGTTCTACAAGAAAGAGCTGCATAATTAAAGCTCGGCGAGGTATGTGCCATGTGGAGGCATGGATTAGTTTGTACACTCTGGCCAATTGTATCTGAACGCCACAACCTTTTACATCAAAATTGTAGTTGTAAAGCGTGTATGTTCTTCACAAATTTATTTGAACAAAGCGAGGCACTTCCAAAAGCGGACGGCCATGGCATCCCAGCAATTATATTGACCCAATGGCGCCACTGCTGCACAATTGACGCAAAAGCCTCCGAATACTCAAACCGGGGTTGCATCTAAGCCCTGTTGCGTGAGATTTTGAGGCATTCTATATACGGACCAAGGATGTACATGAACCGTGAGATTTTGAGACACCGTATTATTTTGAGGCAGTGAAAAATCATGTTCTATGATTATTCATAGAAATAATGACGATATCAGGACTGCTAATTGCATCGTCATATTCTGAGGCATGACGTACAAAATGACGATTTATAACTCGTTAGTGATAAAATGCTATACAGTTTCTCTATCAATGTACAAATTAATAGGGAAAATTTTCGACACAAAAATGGGGCAGAATTATACAAATTTTGATTTCATTTTAGTACAAAAAATGGTATTTCAATGCAATGTCTCATTTCTTACCCTTTCCCCGTAATTAAACTATAAAATTGATTTGAATATGTATATGTTCCACACCAAATAGGAATTTGCGGAAAGTATGAATATTCATTTTTACACTGCGCCAAATAGGAATTGTATTCGTGATCAAATGAATCGGATTGACATAAAATGCGTTATTCTACATTATTCGTGATGATATCATCACCACAAATAAATACACCAATAAGTTATCTCTAGTTAACGTCAACTTCAATGTATAAGTGACTACAGCATCAAAAAGGTTACGAATGACAATATCACTGCATAATCATTCCACACCTTTAAAGCATTATAATAAAATCGATATTGTCATGTCAAAGCATGAATAATCATAGAACATGATTTTTCACTGCCTCAAAATATTACGGTGTCTCAAAATCTCACGGTTCATGTACATCCTTGGTCCGTATATAGAATGCCTCAAAATATTACAGTGCCTCAAAATCTCACGCAACAGCCCTCTCCGGGCTTGGCGCCTTACTATACTAAGCTAGAGGTCATGGAAGGTGTTAGAAGTACCATCTTGGTGGTTAGGTGGATGGAGGCGCCAGCCATCATCAGGAGTTCGGCCGCCTTGTCTTGCTCGAAGAAAAGCGCCGCGTGAAGCGCCGTCCATCCGTCCGCGTCCAGCGCGTTGATGTCCAGACTGTGCAGCTGCACCAGCAAGCTAGAGACACACAGGCATGACGTCACGAATATCCATGGTCCATGCGAACTCACCTCAACACGTCCAGGTAGCCCTTGCTCGCCGCCACGTGCAGCGGAGTGGAATCTAGAGAAACTCACATTACTAACTGCCATTTCTGTCACTACCTAAGGGCGTTACTTACTCTCCGAGCAGACTGGAATGGGTCTGTCTTGGTTCTCGAGTAAGTACTTGGCGTCTTCTAGCATTTGTCTCTTCTCAGAGTCCCGAACTAAGTCCACGTCCGTCTCTACATACAATCGATATTCACAGAATTCCTGTGCGCCTATCCGTATTCAGGGTAGCCTACCTCCTATAGCTGCAACTAACACCTTCTTGATCTCTCTAAGGCGAAACCTACTCGAAGAGGAAACGTCTTCCTCCGTCCACAACTGCTCACAGATGTCCACAGGGAACTCCAGGTCTATGTTAACACAGAGTGGGTCTGCTCCCTTCTCGATCAGATACCTAAGAACCAGTTCTCACTCACCCACTCACTCGCTCACTCACTCGCTCACTCACTCACCCACTCACTCACCCACTCACTCGCTCACTCACTCACCCACTCACTCACCCACTCACTCACCCACTCACTCACTCACCCACTCACTCACTCATTCACTCACTCACCCACTCACTCACTCACTCACTCACCCACTCACACACTCACTCGCTCACTCACCCACTCACTCACTCACCCACTCACTCACTCATTCACTCACTCACTCGCTCACTCACCCACTCACTCACTCACCCACTCACTCACTCACTTACTCACCCACTCACTCACTCACCCACTCGCTCAGTCACTTACTCACCCACTCACTCACTCACTCACTCACTCACTCACTCACTCACTCACTCGCACACTCACTCACCCACTCGCTCACTCACCCACTCATTCATTCACTCACTCACTCACTCACTCACTCACTCACTCTCACTCACTCACTCACTCACTCACTCACTCACTCACTCACTCACTCACTCACTCACTCACTCACTCACTCACTCACTCACTCACTCACCTCACTATCTCCGTATCTTTAGTGTAGACAGAGGCGTGAAGAGGCGTCCATCCGTACACGTCCTTCACATTCACATCGGCGTCACTCTCCACCAGCAGTTTGATCATCTCAAGGCTGCTGCAGAGCACCGCCTGCACGCACAGAGATCTACACAGTTACTCAGATAGGCCTATCTACAAACGTACCTGGTGGATGGCGGTCAGACCGTCTACGATGGGTCCGTTCACGTCCTTCCCTGCGCGGATGAAGCTCCACACGTACTCGAGGTCGTTCTTCTTCACCGCGTCGATGAAGCACTCGAACGCGTCGAACTTGACACGAGACTCGAATCCGGAGGATCGGGAGGGGGCCAGCGACACGTCCGAGTTCTGCCATCGTTTGAGCTGCTCGGCGCGCTGCTTCACGGCGTCCGCCTGTCTCTCCGCCGACACGAGCGAGAGGTCTAAATCCGGGGATTGGTTCCCGTCCAGGTTCAACTGGGGAGCGCTCTGGGTCTTATAATCCATGCTAGTCTCAGGCAAACAGTTAGTCAATAAATGAACCATGGATAGTACAAGTTTCAACTCGAACTAAGACAATGAAGTCTCGTCAAGATATTATACCTTGCAAAGTCGGACTCTATACGTCACAGACGGTAAACAACAAACAAGAACACAACCAAACAGAACTAGTGATGACGGAACAAAAATCCGAATCAGATCTCTGAGGATAAGATAGAATAAATTATAACCAACAACATATAGAAACGCCGCAATAAAATGTCTACAAACAGAGGTGTCAGATACAATTAAACCCAGTTTAGAGTCAAGTCTCTCTCCTCACACATCCACCTGAGAGGACGCGTGTCCGAACGAGGTGTACGAGTTCGACAGACGCCGCAAGTCCCTCTTCTCCGACACGCGCGCCCGCCCGCGTCTGTTGGGCGCCAGTCCCGCGTTCCCCGGCGGGCGGTAGGAGGGGCCTGAGGGGTAGGCGGGGCCTGTCAGGTAGGGCGGGCCTGAGGTGTAGGAGGGGTCCGTGGGGTAGGAGGGGTCCGTGGGGTAGGTTGGGTAGGCGGGGTAGGATGGGGGGCAGGGTTGAGCTGATCGGATGTAAGGTTGAGATTGTTGGTTTGGAAGAGGCTGATTTGAATACGGACTAAATCCATTCACAAACTGATCTGATTGGCTGGGGTATGGAATAGGATGGTTTGAGGAGGGAGTCGGTTGGGCGGGATAAGGAGGCGGGTGTGTGGTGTACGGAGCAGAGTCAGTGGGTAATGGACTGGGACCAGATTTCGCAGGATAAGCATTGGAGATTACTGGCAAGGGACTTGAACCTGACTTAGGTGGATATGTGCTAAAACTCTCCTGAGACGGAATTGAGTGGTTATACTGTGGATTTGTGCCAGGATTTACAGGATACAAATCTGAGTGACCTGGCAATGCAACTGATTGGCTTGGATACGGGGCCGAATTGTTAACATAGGGGACGGAGTTTCCTGGATACTGAGCTGAATTTGTTGGATAGGGAGCTGACTGAGTCGGTAGAGGACTGGGACCAGAGTGTGGGGGATAAGTATTTTCAGGAGAATCGTAAGTCAAACCTACGAAAACAAATTAAACAAAAATTAGCAAATGTGTCATAAAGTACACTAAGTAGAATTTCCAGGCGCCTGCCAGAACATAACCAAACAGCTATCTGCCAGTAGGCATACCTGAGTGCAGAGTTGGTATCTCGGAGTGTTGTCGCCCGAGGTCGGGGTGGGTGGTGGGCGCTAGAGCGGAATCGTGGCGGTGGTAGTGCATATTTGGCGCGCTGAACTTCCTCTGATCCAGTCTGCTTCTTTCTGGCGCCTGATTCAGAGACGTCCGCTTCTGACACAGATCCGCTTGGGCCTACAAGAGTCAGCTGAAACTGCCACTCCCACCACCGCACACTGACTGTCTTACCTGCACACTCGCGTCCTCGGTTCCTGTTATGACGCGCGCCTGCACCATTTGCTTCCGGCGGGAGTTGGGCGTGGAGTCGTCGGGGTTGGAGGAAGAGAGGGAGGAGAGCAGCGAGGCGTCTGATTGGCTGTTCGGGAGAGGATTTGGGGTGGAGGAGGTTTGGGGCGGCTGCTCCTGGGCCCCTTTCTTCTTCCGCGGGAGAGAAAAGTACTTCTTATTTTTACCGGACTGACTCGCTACAGACAAGTTGGCTCTGTAAATAGAACGGAAGCATCCATGGTGCCACAGCTGACTCACATTCGCAGTTCCTGGTGTCTGGCTCTGCCTGCACTTCGCTGGTGGTGTTGGGAAGGGACAGCTTGCTGATGGGGGTTGACAAGTTCCCCTCGGACGAGGCACCGGACAGTCTTTGGGCACGCGAGCGGATTTTGCTTCCGAGAGAGAGAGTGCTGGTCCGAGAAAGTCCCGCAATAGTTCCTCGGAAAAACCGCCGCACCGTGCCTATAAATAGAATAGAGGCATCAGACCGGAAGTTAGTCTCCGCTGAGATTCTCACCTTGCAGCTCCTTCTCGCATTCCTCAGTGCGGGTCATGGTGATGCCAGACACGTGGATGAAGTTGCAGGGAGTGGAGATGTGCTTCTTCTCGATTCTCGGCTGAGAATCCTGGCGGTCCAGCTGCACTTTCTTCGGCCGCTTCTTGCGCGACAAATTCTCCGATTCCTGCTGCGCCTGCAGCCTAAATACAGCCGTGAATAACCAACCAATCAGCTGATAATCTAACCAATCAACTGATAATCTAACCAATCAACTGATAACACAGCCAATCAGCTGATGGAGACACTCACGTGAAAGAGGTGTGCAGCCGCTCCAGCCACTCTCTGAGCAGGACACGCATCCTCTCGGCCTCTGACACGTCCCCGAACTCAATCCCCACCTGGCCCAGGTCTGGCATCCAGAAGGTGTGAAAGTCCTCTGCAAACACCTGTGACACAACAGATCAGCTGACTTACCAGCCTAGCTACGGCACAGGGAATAGGAATGCAGCGAACCTGATAGTTGGCGGTGGTGCCGAACTTTCCCTCCCAGGTGCAGAGTCCGGACTCCAGCTCCACCACGACCAGCTTGAGCGAGAACACGGTCATGTCCTTCACGTCTTTATACTCTACGAGCAGCCCCGGCACCCCGGTCGTCTGGTAGGTCCACTTCGTGTCCGCGGGGTCCACGTCCACCACGCGCACCCTCTCTCCGCTCTGAGGCAGAGTCCCGGAGAAGATGCGGCAGACGGTCTCCAGCACCATCACGGAGCTGCGTCTGGAGGACAGCGACAGCTGGATCCGGAACAGCGCCTCCTTGGACAGCGTGGCCGCCCAGGCGGGCCGCTGCCGTCCCGTCTCCGAGATGGTCTGGTAGTCGTTGTCCGACGCGACTGAGCTCATAGCTATGGCTAGAAAGACAATATATCAGCTGTGTAGCTAGAAAGACAATATATCAGCTGTGTAGCTAGAAAGATAATATATCAGCTGTGTAGCTAGAAAGAGATTTGATCAGCTGTGGGCTAGAAAGAGATTGGATCAGCTGTGTTCACACTAAGGCCTTCCTAGTAGTGGGGCTAGGGAGGGTCCTGGTAGCTCACTTAAGCTGAGAGTATTTCTATGCACTAATTAGTAGGCGATGAGTGTACACCTGCACATACTACACTGATAGTTTGTAGTTCTAGTAATTAAGTGTATATCTCTAAATTCCTTAGATTACATTTCTAGGATCTAGGTTTGTTCTGAGGTCTCTCAATTCCATTTTCTTTCCTAAGGTATCCTCCATTAAGGGAGTTTCAACACGATTAAAAAAATGAGTGAAACATCCAAGTTAGCTTTAATCACAACGTTTTACGATTTCCTTGCCACTACAGATAAACTCGAGAATCGACTACGTCGAATGCGCTGAGATCAGGTAGACTAGTGCAATGGCACGAACGTCTCAATACATCAGCCCACTTGATTCTATATTTTATACTCTCAGAGCACCGTGAAAGGATTATTCAGCGATTTCCAAAGCGAAATCCACAAAAGTGGATAACAGTCGAGCATGGACGCTGAGTGGTTAAAGTGCCATTCGTGCGGTTGCACCACTGCACAGATGGTGGATTAGTTGCAATAAGTGAAACGTTTAATAAATAAGAATAAACTCATTAATGAGCCGTAAAGCTAAGTAAAGATTAAAGTATAGACTGGTCAGTAGAAGGTTGAGAGAGTGCGGTGGTGCGGAACACTCCCATCCACCCGCTCCCGCTCCTGCTTGCCGTAGTCCCACAGGAAGAAGTCCAGACAGAGGGAGTTCACTTCCCATCCGTTCCCCCTCGCCTTTTCCAGCCCCGCGTCGCCGAGCCGGCGCAGCACCCTCCCCCCCAGCAGCTCCACGGCCCGCACGGACGCGGCGCGCAGCTCCTGCTCCATCTTCCCGCCGCGCTCCAGCGGCTCCCCGGCCCGGAGGCGCCGCAGGAGCTCGGCGGAATAGGAGAGCGCGCCCAGCGAGTAGAGCACCTGCGGGACGCGGTAGTCCGCGAACATGGTGAGCTCCGAGATGTCCCCGAACGCCCCCGGGCCCTCCCCTCCGAAGTGGTCCCACAGGTCCGCCGCCAGGATCTGCGCGCGCTTGTAGAAGCAGACCGCCCGCGCGGGGTCGTGCGCGGAGGCGGCCTCGTCCCGGAAGGACGGAAAAGTGTCGAGAACGGAGGCCACGAGTCGCTGGCAGGACCCGTCGCAGGCGCGGACAAGGTCCAGGAAGGACTGGTCCGTCCGATCGAGCACGCCCCCCACCTCCCGCAGGATGTCCGCTCTCTCCCGGAGGAGCGGGATCTCTCCGTCCTCGCCTCGCAGCAGCTCGCTCAGCTCCGAGTCCGACACGCCGGCGCAGAAGGAGGCCCGGAAGAAAGCGGTCCCTCGGTCCACGGCGCGGGACAAGGCGGCGCACATGGCCATGTACCCCGAGTACTCGCGCCCTCGGTACACCACCCGGTACAGGCCCCCCGGCCGGAAGAAGCAGAAGTTGATCGAGTCTCTCACGAAAATCCAATCCGCGCGGTCCCGTTCTGACCCCCGCGGGCAAGTGTCCCCCCCGGACTCCCGGCTCTGCGCGCGGGAGACGGAGAGGAGCTGGGCGGAGACCAGATCAGCTGACTTGTCCAGCCCCGCCTCCTCCAGCCTCACGTGCTCAGCCCTGGCGCACACGAACTCCGCCGACTCACGCACACGTGTGGATGGTGACGTCATCAGCCCACTCACTAACGCTATTCTTAAACCAATCACAATCAATCACAATCAAAGCTACACTAATAGCTGTAAGATGTATGTACACAATAAACAACTGCACTGAGTTCAAATTAGTCAGTTGGCTTCCTGGGCATTAAGGTGTCATGGTGCGACACCTCCCGTTGTATTCACGGCAGTACATTCCGAGGGGAGGGAGAGGGGGCGTGGCACAGTTGGAGGGGAGGCCATTTTTAGGAAAGTTGTGGAGCACATACAAGGCTAGCTCGTAGTAGTTCATGCAGACGGGTCTTTTCTTGCCTACATTCAGGTAGCAGCGGTGAGGGCTCTGCCCACAATTCAGGACCTTGAAAGACGTTCCACAATTACCGCACTGAACTTGGATATATTCCTTCGTCCCCCGCGCGCAGACCGTCACGTTCCTCCATTCTCCGCAGTCTACACAGCACACAGTGAGACGGCAGAGCCAGCAGAGTACACTGAATAGTCAAGAAGGATCAACTCACCAGGAGTAGGAGCAGTCGTCGTCTCAGTAGTGGGGACAGTGGTGGTGTGAGGATGATTGGTGGTTCGAGTTCTGCCTATCGGAAGTACAAAATAATACGGAAGAATAAGTGCTGGAGCTTCATCGGGGTACTCGTCCTCTTCTCCCTTCTCCTTCGGGTTGATCTTGATCCCCTCGGGCGTGGCGGCTGTGGGGTCAGTGGGCACGCAGGCCCTCGCGGTGCAGGAGCAGGGGGCGGGACACTCGCAGTCCGGGTCGGTGAGGGGGGACACGATGAGGGAGGTGAGCTCAGTCACGAATCTGAACTGCAGCGCGTAGGCCAGCATCTTCCTCTCGAGCTCGGCCCGCTCCTTCTCGTCCTGCGAGCCCTTCCGCCGCTCCAGGCTCTGCCTGATGATCTGGAACGCGTGCAGCTGTCCCTGCAGACACCCCGTGTCCTCGGGACTGGCCTCAGCGACGGAGATGTCGCCCCGGAATGCGTATCTTCCCTTCTGCGAGTGCGCCAGGACTTGGTAGCTGATGGCGCCCGTCCCGACGCGCTCGCCGGACACCAGCAGCTCGTCCCCGCGGTAGTAGACCGGGAACGACAGCACGGACACGTTCCGGACGGTCCCCTCCGGAAACACGAACTCGACGCCGCTCAAGAGCGGACACAGGACCGCGCTGAGGAAGTCCACCAGCTGTTCCGCCGCGTCCTGCCCCTCGTACACGAACTGCGCCCGACCGCCGTTCCCGTAGGCCAGCGTCTCCATCAGCGCTTCGTCCGCTCCAGCCCCGAAGCTCAGACAGTTGAACGAGATCGGCGTTCCTAAAATCAGCCAATTAGAACGGCTGATGCCACCTGTGCCTGTGAGTCTATTTATATATTGCGGTACCTGGACAAGCGTTCTTGAGGTTGGTGGCTATGCGCAGGGAGTTGGTCTCCCCGAAAATCGGCGCTCCGTCCGAGAGGAGGGTGACGGTGGACACACAGCTGTCCTCCAACCCGCACAGCTGACGCAGGGCCTCCAGAGCAGCTGAGTTGATGTCAGTCGCTCCGTTCGCCCGTATCGACCTCACGAACTCCCTCGCCTGCTCTCTGTACTCGCCTAACCACAGAACCCATTAACCACGACACAATTGTGACACCTACGAGTGGACTCACCTACTAGGACCGGTTGGGGCTTGAAGGAGCGGACCTCAGAATCGAACGTAATCACATTGAACCTGTCCTCCTCCTTCAGACTGTCTAGCAGGTGCGTGGCGGCCTCTTTCGCCTGCGAGATTCTGCTCCCGGTCATGGAGCCGGACTTGTCGATGACGAACAGGAAAGTCTGGCAGAGACACTCCAGGCCTGCGGACGGGGAGAAGTACTGCAGGAAGTGGCGCTCCGACACCAATCCCGCCCCCACGCCCTCCGACACCTCCGGCGGCAGGAAGGAGGTCTCCAGGTCCAGCGAGACTCCGCGAGTGCAGTCCTCTCGCTCCTGCTCCTCCAGGGACGGCGCGTACGTGACGCGGGTGCCCTCTGCCACCCGCGCCACCTCCCCGCGCGAAGCGGACACGCTCCCCTCCACCAGCTCGTCCACCAGCAGCACCTAGGGCACAGCTAACACGCAACCAGGGAGAGGTGTTGGAATGTGGATAACTCACCGAGCACCAGCAGTGCGGGACAGGCTGGGTGGGCTGGATGGAGACGGTGTGGCGCACTCGGCCCAGGCGCCGCACCAGCAGTTGCTGGTACTCCACCGAGAAGCGCGCGCGCTCGCCGGGCCCCGCGCTCAGACACACCCGGAACTTGTCCATCCCTCTACACGATTATTCACATAGCACACTGCACGCATTCCTAGGGGGTAAAGCTGTTGCGGGGGATAACAGACCTGGACTCGATGAGACCGCTGGGGACGCCGGTCTCTTTGTTCTCCTCGTGAGTCCTCCTCGCCTCCTCCTTCTCCCGCACAACCCCCGCGTATTTCCGGCCCGCCACCTCCAGACAGAGACCGGAGATGAAAGCGTCGGACGGGAGCTGCAGCGAGAAGCAGACCTCCTCGCTCTCCTCCCCGGCGTTCACCAGCTCCGAGTAGACGCGCGTGCAGGCGAACCTGAGACTCACCGTGCTGCTCACGTTGTACACGTCCACCAGGAAGGGGCGCGCGATTGGGAGGGGACATTCCGGGGACTCCGTAGGCTCTGGAGATCCTGGAAGGAAGGGCGAGAAGCCTTCGGCTCCTAACACGAGACAAACCAATGAAATGAGAATTATTCCGAACATTAAACACTCGCTGAATAGACAAAATGTGTATTTATAGTGTCAATAGCAATTGTACAGAATGGTTGCTAGGTTGAACTAATGGTTCAACTACAGAGACACAATATTTGTCCCAAACAATTATTTAAACAACAGACAAATTGCATTTTTTTTGGTCAAAACGAGATCAAATGATTGGAGCAGGTGGTGAATGAACGTAGTAAGACCAATTTAGATGCTGATCTGATTGGTTAGATTATACAATGAACTCGTTGTTGCCGTTGTATAACGCAATAGCATAAACCCTGACACAGTGATACACTGAGATGGAGAGCATTGGTTCCACACGTCGAGATTAACCCAATCTATATGCTTGATCCGTTCAGTCGAATATATCTGATATTCGCCTCTTTTTCATAAATTCAATGCTTTCCAGGCTGTTTATCAATGCTTATTAGATTCCAATGTTGGATAGCGGTTGCTAGGAAGATGGCGGCGGCAACACCTCTCGTATGCAAGGGCCACTCTGCAGAAGTGACAGATATTTCGTACTCAGCTGTCACAGCTGACGGGAGCTTCTTCGTGACGTCATCCAGAGGTCAGACTAGATTAGTTTAAGTTGGCTCCATTCGTAGAATAATATCTGATTAGTCCTAAATATGGACGGATAATTCATCTTAACTGATACTTGCACCAGCGTTTTGTTTGACCGAAGTAATTTGACCTCTAAACGATTAAAATTTAAATATCGACAATGATTCTGTGAAATGGGACGCAATTTCACAACTCTGCAATATTGTTCATGCTATAACTGCTGGGATGGATACCCTTTTTAAGTGCTTACATCACATTAAAAGTGTGAAATCAATCATTCCATCATATTGCTCAATTCTTGCGCATTCCAACAGGGAATCATGTAGTTAGGTGTGAAGCAATCCACACATTCCAAGAAGGCTGTAGCTTCACTAAGGAGGAGAATCTCTCTAATATTTACCAACAAAAATCAACTTGTTGCCACCAATTCCTTCGAAGTTTAATTTCAGTTCATTGCCCAATCCATACAACATGTCCTAACTATATACACTGAAAGCATAGAAACATTAAATCAATAAACTACCAGGAATCATCAATTTGTCATTACGAAGAAACTTAAAATCTTGCAAGTTTTGATACGGACACGAAATTCGGGACTCCGAATGCAACCTGATTGTATTCTTATAACAATGCATTTCTGAGAGGTGAACTGATTATAAAAGATTGAGAAATTGATGATGTTAACTCAAAGAAAGTCCAATGGAAATGACGACCAGTGAGATTATTCAAGCCTTGGAGATAAACCCAGAGGATCTGGAATTTAACACCTTCGAATCCTATCTGAACCAGCTGGTGCATTCCGGAGATATTGATGAGTCCCGGGCGGACCATTTCCGGAACCAGCGGAAGCTAGGAATTCACGCGCGCAACAACCGGCTCTCCTACCACCGGCAGCGCGGGAGGGACCGGGCGCTGCGGCGGAGCATCCGGGAGATGCAGGACCAGCGGACGGACCTGAAGAAACGGGCCGACGAGCTGAGAGAGGAAATCGCAGGATACAAGCTGCAGCTGTTCATGCAAGAGCCACTCTTCTGAACTGCTCCCTCCCTGATGCTGCCTACTAGACCACCCACTCTGCAATTCCATTTATTCCTGTGCCACTGTGCCATTCTGCCATTCCATTTCTTATTTGTGCAATAGTATTGTCATTCTTACTCACTACGCATATGCAAATAAAATCACGGCGTTGTACCTTGCTAGATGGGAGCAGCTTCCTGAGGAAGGGGGAGACTGGGGACTGGGTGGGGACCTTCTCCGGACACAATGGCGCCGTGTGGACGTGTCAGATAGACCCTACCGCCACCCGACTGCTGACCGCGTCAGCTGACTACACAGCGTAAGTCAGAATAGCAAATCTAACTCAAGAACAAATCAACTACTGCACACTTACTACTGAGTACATGATACATACTACTACACTATACTGCTGCACTATACTGCTGCACTATAAGACTGCAACACTCTAATATACTACACTAGAATACTGCTACACTCTAATACTACACTAGAATACTGCTACACTCTAATATACTACACTAGAATACTGCTACACTCTAATATACTACACTAGAATACTGCTACACTAGAATACTGCTACACTCTAATATACTACACTAGAATACTGCTACACTCTAATACTACACTACAATACTGCTATACTACAATACTGCTACACAACAATACTGCATACGTACTACGCTGCTACACTAGAATACTGCTATACTATAATACTACACTACAATACTGCTATACTATAATACTACACAACAATACTGCTACACTATAATACTGCTATACTATAATATTTGTGCTAGTAAGGATGCAGTGTTGAATTGTGTATGTAGGCGGGTGTGGGACTGCGTGAGGGGAGAAGAAGTGAGGGAAATGTGTCACGGACAAGTGGTGAGGGGAGCTGTCCTCATTCCAGTGAGTTCCTGTTCTAAAATTAGAACTCTATTCCAGCAGTGCAATGATGTGTGCACTGCTGTGATAGGAGACCAATCAGATGGCCACGCTAGCTTATAAGAAGTTCAGAATGTGGGATATGAGAGCTAAAGGTAAACAACAACAAACAAACAAACAAATCATACAACAACATTTAAACCTGTTCGCTAGACGCAATATCTGAAGTCGTGCTGGAGAGAGATGTTAATCAGCTGATCATCTGTCAGGAGGAGGCTCAGTTCGTTTACACAGCTGATGCAACTAACACCTTGAGGTGAGCATTCCTTCTACCCACATCCGTTGTTAGGTAATAGAATTGTGTCCGTGTAGTCTGATGTCGCTGCAGACAGGAGAGGAGGTGCAGAGGTGTCAAGTGGCAGTCCCGCCCTGCCAGCTGTCGCTCAGCAGTGACGGGATGTTGCTGCTGGCTGCTCACGAGAAGGGAGTGACAGTGCTCTGCGAGTACAGGTGCGTCTCTGCTGGACTAGACAGCAAACTAGGAATGGCTATTAAGGAGAATCCCACTGGTAATGTGCACCATGCTCCAGCCCCATTGAAGCTACGGCACGACCAGATTGGTAGCTAGGAATTATCTGGAATCTATTAGGAAGTAAGGTACTCATTTCTGCTCTCAGCCTAGACCTGATGAAGGAATTCAGAATGGAAGGAGGAGCCAAGGCAGTGGCCCTGCACCCCAGCAAGGAGTGTCTGATGACGTCACACCCCGACTCCTCCCTCAGACTCACCGAGTTCGACACTGAACAGCTGATCAGTAAGTATTAACAGCTGATCAGTAGTATTAACAGCTGATCAGTAAGTACTAACAGCTGATCAGTAAGTATTAGCAGCTGATCAGTAAGTATTAACAGCTGATCAGTAAGTATTAACAGCTGATCAGTAAGTATTAACAGCTGATCAGTAAGTATTAACAGCTGATCAGTAAGTATTAACAGCTGTTCAGCATGGATGACTTACGTTCCTATTCGCAGGGGTCTACGCGGGGCCGGTTCCCGCCAGTCCGATCAGGTACTCGCCGGACGGAGAGGTGCTGGCCGGGGGCACGGGGCGGGAGGTGTTGCTGTGGCCGCAGAGTCCGGGGAAACGGTACGGACTTTGGAAAGAAAGGAATTACAACTCATCACATACAAACAATCCGAGCAACAGAAAAAGTCAGTAAATGGCGGCCTTCTGACACGCCTTCTGCAGCAGCTTGCGGATCCGGTACTGGTCCGTGGACAGCTCGCGCACATTCTACACGGAGGCAGCCGTAACTATAGCAGCAGAACTTTATGTTAGGAATGTGTCCTTTTAAACAATGCTATTAATAGAATACCTGCAGGAAGTCCTCGAGGGAGACCGCTTTCTTGCGGAGTCCTTCTCCCAGGTAGTAGAGTGCATCCTCGATCGCACACTGCCGCGCGTAGAGATTTAGGATCCTAAAAATAACACAAATAAACACAAATAAATACAAATAAACAGGAATAAACAGGAATAATGACGAGGCGCTTTGGATTGTTTAACACTGCTCCTCTAAATCAATACTAACAAATTGGCGCTGAACAGAGATAGAAAGGAATCCGCGCACTCGAACAGACTGACTCAGAGCTACGCATCCATAGCATTAACTCGAACAAGGAAAGCCGCGGAGTGACTCACTGGGTGTAGAGGGGGGCGGTGGGCAGGATCGCGTTGTCCACGCAGAAGTTCTCCCTCTGCGCCTGCAGGGAGAGCACGGCCTGCTGGATCTCCACGCCCTTCCTCTCCAGCAGCGACACGTTGGTGTCCAGCTCCACCTGCTGCTGCTGGATCTGCGCCATCTTCCCCTTCAGCTCCTCGTTCCCCGCGCGCAGGCGCTGATTGGTGGATCTGAGCTCCGACAGCTCCCGCTCGCTCTGCTGGGACAGAGACTCCATCTGCTCGCGCACCTTCTGCTGCACCGCCGACACCAGCGAGTCCCGCCGCACCCTGTCGCCCTCCGCGGGGAACGCCGCGGGGACAGGGGGCACGGGGGGGCGAGCGAAGGCCTGGGACTGGTAGGAGGGCGGGGCCACGGAGGAGGGGGGGTAGGGGGTCTGGTGTCGAACTAGGGAACACAATTAAAAGATAGGAATGTTGTTATCCAACATCCCAATGCTAAGACAGGAATGTTCATAACAGCAATATACGCCTTATAAATACTAATTGATTCCAGAACATTCCAGAGGAGAGTGCGGGTTGCTAGGTCATACCGGCTGGGGCTGGCGGGCCTGGGGCGGGGTAGGGCTGGGCGTAGGGCAGCGGCATTCCGGTCGCGGCCGGGTAGGGGGCGGCCGTCCGCTGGGGAGGAGCTTGGTAGGGGTAGCCGGGGTTGGGCGGGGGACGGAAGGCGCCAGGGGGCTGGTAGTACCCGGGCTGTGTCGAGGGCATCCTAGAGGTGTGAAAATGTTAAAAACCACTCGCAATCCTCCTGACAGCTGGTAGACAACTGACGCCATGTGCGGAGGAGGCTGGGCTTGCTTGGCGTACACGGGAGGTTCCTCCGAGAAGACGCAGCCCATGGTCTGCACCAAGTCGCACAGGTCACTGGTCCCCTACGCGGAATATAAATAGCACAGTTGTAACCCATAGCAACCATTCCTCATCTAGAGAATGCGGAAGCTCACCCTGGTCCACTCGTGCAGGTAGGGGAGGAAGACGGTGCCGCTGGTGTCCACGTACTTGCTGGGCTTGATGCTCATGGTGGCCGTGGGAGTCACGCGGGGAATCGGGGGCATCCGCGGGAACTGCTTAGGGATCCAGATGATGATCGGAATGTTGTAGACGGCGCCTAGGGCGGAACGACCAATAAAATCGCGCTTCACAACAAATGCGACTATAAATAGCCCAACCTCGGTAGTTGACAGGGATCGTTCCTTCCAGACAGATCATCCGCTCGCTCGTGTGAGTCCCTGGAACCCCTAAGGACACAATTTTAACGCCTCTGCTAGCCAATCAGCGGCGGGTGGAGTCTTACCGTACGGCTTGGTGTTGGGCTTGATGTCGGAGTAGACGTTGAAGAGTCTGGTGGAGAGCACCTTCACGTCTCCGGGGAACAGATAGTCCTTCTACAAACAGAGCCGAAGGAGTTCATAATCAACTACAGTGTAGCAACCAGGGCGCGCTATGGTATGCATACCTGCTCCTTTAGAAGGTCGTTGATTCGCCGCGTCTTCTCGCTCGAATTCATAAGTGCCATTCTTTGATTAGAATTCTTAACTAATCAGCTGTTAGAGATAGTCAGTGGTTGATAGCAACCAGATTCAACCTTAACTCGGTTGATTACAACGAAACCATTCAATCGACAATCGCGACGGAGTCAATCGCTTTCTATTGTTTCATCATAGATTTAGACTCAGATCGGAACCTCAGTAATGAATAGTTAACTTAAGTCTCTATAGCAACCGTTGTGAGCAAAACTATGTCCAACAAAACAACAGTCATTCATCCGTAACAATTGGTGGAACATCCAAACTGTTCTAGCGCCATGCGAATGAATTTGCTACAAAAGCATCAAAGGATTTGTATGTACAGTAATAGCACTTAACAGTAGCAAATATCGGAGAATAGACACTTCCATTAGCATTTATGGTTTGAGATCAGAAGTACTCACTTCTGGGATAATTTCCATGTTCCATGTTTGAGTCAGTGCTACACATACAGGATGTTATTTGGGTATGAAATAAGATAGTTTAACAGAATTCATCTATGTTTTAAGCTGGAAAATCACCCCAGTAGAATAAGCTGAGTTAGAATGAACTATCAAATGGTGTGATAGTCTACTGCATCTACAAATTTAGTTCTATAATCCATGGTCCAGCCAATACAAACCGCAGAAAGAGCATTATTGAAAGAAAACAAATAAAAACAAGCGCCTAGTTGCAACGGAAGAGGTGCATCACGAAGTCGAAGTCGTGGACGTGCTGGTTGTAGAAGTACGTCCGCGCGGGGTAGCTGGTGCCGACCCGGCCCGGCCCAGCGATCAGCAGACCGGTGGCGAGGGACATGATGTTGGTCTCCACGAGGAAGGCGAATCCATGGTCCCGCACCAGCTTTCCCTCGTGGCTGAGCAGTTCCGGCGGCTCCACGCGTCCAATGAACGCCTTGTCCCGCAGAATGTCCTCGATCTCGGCGTACTTGGCGCGCACGGCGTCCCGGTCGGGGAAGTCGACGTACTCGGGCGCCGTGATGAAGGCGAGGCGGTTGGGGTACTCCGCCACGAACCACCAGCGCGCGAAGTTGGACAGCTGCTCCATGCAGTCGGAGGTGTTGCTGCGCTCGCGCATGATCAGCTGCAGGTCCACGTACATGGACACGTAGTCCTTCGGGTACAGCCCCCACGCCTCCAGGAAGCGCGCCGTGTGCTCCGAGACCTGGCTCGAGACCGGCACGGTGAAGGGCGGCCGGCACTTGGAGGTGTAGCGGTTCGTCACGTCCAGGAATGTGGCTTTGGCCCCCTCGGACTTTGGCGCCTTCATTCCGTTCCAGTTCGCGAGTACGAGCGTCTTGTGCTTGCCGGTCAGGCCGAGGTAGGAGGCGAATTGCTTGCGGGAGACCGGCATATTCGCGTCCACGCAGAGCGCGCGCTCCGTCCGGAATTCCCGCCCGGTGTAGAGCGTGAGTTCGCGCGCCACACAGCGCGCCAGCGGGTCCAGGTACTTGCCGCAGTCGCGCGCGTAGTTGCGCGGGCCTTCCGAGGGGAAGAGCGAGTCCCGCGCGAAGGAGCCGGCGGCCGAGCTGGGGAAGGTGACCACGTCGTCCGAGTAGACGAAGAAGGCCAGCACCAGGGCGGAGGGCGCCGAGCGGACGGCGGAGAAGTTGGCGAAGGGCGGCAGCCGGAAGGAGTCGAGGAAGAGGTTGGTGCGGTCGATGTCGAAGTAGTGCGAGAGCGGCAGGGAGTGGTTGTACGCGGCCAGGCAGTGGAGCGTGTTGTAGCGCCCGTTCGAGACGGACGGGAGCACGACGCGGTAGCCCACCAACTCAGCGATGCACTCCAGCTCCACGAAGTTCTGCACCGCCTCCACGATGCCGCCCTCCGTCTTCAGCGCCATGACCACGCCCTGGCCCTCCTCGCCCCCCCCTCGCCCCCGCGGCACGTCCTGGACGTCCAGGGGGAGCTTGGGGAAGGATTCGGAGGGGGACAAGACGTCGTCGTTGCCCCCTCCCTCTAGCTCCTCGTCGGCCTCGTACGGGTACTCCCAGTCAGGGGGGGCGGGGTCTGAAGGGGACAGGTGGGAAGGGGGAGAGGAGAGGAGACCGCCGCTCGTGAGAATATACACCCCCAGACACAAGACCAGCACCAGCAGGAGATTGTGTCGCCCCCGACACCTCTGTAGCTGAGACAGCGAATTCATCGCTAGCAACGCTGAACAATCTCATACACTGAGTTAGCAGAAAATAATTGAGTCACGGACTGCAATTCAATGTTAGGAAAGAGAGCTTTTAATCGTCCAGTGTGAATGGACTCGACTATCTGCGTTAAATAGGATACTGAGAGTGAGAACGGACAATGAGAGAAGCCTGATTGGTTTGACAGAGTCAGCATATGCGCTGTTGCAAAGTGGACTTGTAAACACAAATAAAACAAACAAAGCCGAGATATCAGCTGCATTGTTCAAAACCAAGACAGGCATCACTCTAACTGTCAGTCCCACCTGTCTCCACAACGAAGAACCGCAGTCATACAATCTCGTTTATTAATAAGAAATTTGAAATAAAATTATTATTCATTCGCATTCAGTATTGGAGTAGACTAGGCAGTACTAAAACACTAGCGAGGCTAATACTGCATTCCGATTAGCTGTCTGGTTGCTAGGACATTGGCATCTGGTGAATGGCTGCGTATCTCCCAGTTACCTGTAAACAATAACATATATTCATATTTTAACACCTCTGCTAACACTCACATTTTCTTGAGATCTCTGTTGGACTAATTATAGCATACAATTGAAAAGTTGGTATTAACGAGGTTCTACTGTAAATCCAATTCCGGCTAACTGCGTCTATTTATAGTATCTCGTGCGCCGACGAATCAGCTGTTACCTGATGGTACAGCTGTCTCTCAATGTCCCCGAGGAGGGAGGAGGCGCCCATGCGGAAGAGTTTCGGCTGAGTCCATTCGCTCCCCAGCTCCTCCTTCATGAGGGACAGCCAGGACAACGCCTCCTTAGCCGACCTGATCCCACCTAGATCATAGAGACAGAAATGGTACAATGGAATGAGTGCCTAGCTCAGCAGTATAGGATTCAGTTCATATTGGTCTCTTTCAAACAGTCAACATTCTTAAACAACAAATAATATCAAAATGGTAGGAGAACGTGCAACCAGCTGTTTAGCCGTTTAGCTGTTTAGCCGTTCAGCTGTTCAGCCGTTTAGCTGTTATAAACAGAACAGCTGGATGGGCGCTACTTCCGGGAGCGCCCGAACTTCGCGACACGTCCGGACACCTTCCGTCCGGGCTGGGGGGTGCTGTACCCGTGCGGCTCCTCGGAGATCGAGAGCGAGTCGTGCGGCTCCGAGAAGGAACTCGAGAAGTGCGAAGTGTCGGACGAGGGCGAGAACGAAAACCGATTGGCTCGCCGCTGGAGGGGCTCGGTGAACGGGTCCGGGGTGTGGGAGCGGAACCTGGGGCGGCGCTCCATCAGAGGGGAGGGAGGGGACGCCGGCTCCTCGCGCTTAGCGTCGGAGAACTCTCCCAGAGCCGGGATCAGCGCCTCCAGGGGCCCGGTGTCGAGCACGAGAGAGACGCCGCACTTGAACTCGGACCGGGACCTGTCCAGCCCGGAGATCTTCTCGCGGATCAGCTTGAGCGTGGTCTGCTGCGTGGAGGCCAGCTCCCGCGAGTCCAGCGTCTCCTCCAGCAGCCGCTGCGTGCGCCGCAGCTTGGCCAGGTCCGAGGAGACGGAGTCGCTGTGGGACTTCAGCTCCAGCTCCAGGGCGGAGACGCGCTTCAGCAGCTCCTGCTCGCGCTGGTTCAGCTTCACGCGCACGGCCTGGAAGGTCCGCTTGATGTCCTCGCGCATCTGCGATAGCACGTACGGAGATGTCCCTGTGTTGGCCGCCATTCAGATTGTGCTGTGTATCTACTGAGCTGTGGTATCTACTGTAGCTCTTATATCAGGATAAGATCTTACAAGTGCAGCTCTGTTGTACATACTCTGTATGGCTGTGTAGGAGAGTCATGCGGAGTTGAGAATACTAGAACTCTGCATTAGTGGTTGCAAGTATCTGATGAGTCTGGAACTGTGTCGGTAAATTGAGTTGAATAAGAAGAGCGTAGGAATGAATAAGTAACCAACATGCAACAGAATTGAATTCGTATTCTGACCTGACTTTTCTAGAGTTTCAGAAAGACAATGGATGCAAACACTAAAATTAGATAGCCACGCTAATGGTCTGAGCTATAAATAGACTCACCCGCGGGCTTGAAGCCGACCTTGTAGCCGGTGCGCTGGTAGAACTCGCGGATGGCGCGCACCATGGTGAGGGCCACCGGGAAAGTGGCGTTCACCGCCTCCTTTCCGGTGCTGGTCTTGATGAAGTCGGAGCCCGCCATCATACACACCACGCTGGCCTTGTAGACGTTGGTGAGGGAGCCCAGGTGCCCCGTGCCCAGGATCGTCTTCAGCGGGACTCCATCGCAAGCGCGCTTCATCTCACAAACCTGCGAAGGTGTGAAATGAGTAGAATTAACACAATCCTAAATTTAGAACAAACGAATGTCCATAATAGACAATAACGATAAGACTGAGCTATCTAGAGCTAGGAAGGAGTGTATTAGAGAGCTGAACTTCTCAATACAATGGCAGACCAACCAATGAGTTCCCCTTACGAGCTGTTCCACTTCCATATATGGTCACTAACCTCCGCATAGAGCTCCGTCCATCTGCCGGTGAGCACGAGCGTGCGGTTGATGACGATGTCGATCTCGCTAGCTCCGAACTCGATCGCCGTCTTTATCTCCTCCAAGCGCTGCGCGAGCGGCGTCTGACCTAGGACAGATCTAGAATTAGATTCTAAATATAGACACAGCTGTGCTCTCGGGACTTAAATAGAACTGAGTATGAACAGGAATCTACAGAGAATGAGCAGAATGGTATGACAGCAATAAACTGAGTCCATATGAGATTTAACCCTGTGCCTCTCAACCTGGCAACCACATCCTCAGATAGGAATTCTATTTCTGTCTCATTGTCCAGTCAGATTCAGAACTGAGGATGAGACAGGTTGAAAAGCACTGCCATTGCCCGCCTAATTTTATAATAATCTAAGTCTAAATAAGCTCAGAGAGTACTGACAGCACATACCGGCGGGGAAACCGGCTGCTACGGAGGCGATCGGGATGGGTCTGGTCAGCTTCATGTCCGAGAACGCCTTCACCACATCCGGGACGCGGCTGGGGTAGACGCAGACCGCGCCCACCTGGATGTTCAGCTGCTCCACGCCCATCGCCTCGATCAGGTCGCCGCGCACCGGGTCTCTGGCCTTGAAGCAGAGTCTAAACGGAAATAGCAAGTGCATAGATCGGTTGCTATGGAGCTGGAAACGATCGAAGCGGTTTCCAAGCAAAATGTATAGGACTAACTCTTAAGGGATTATTGAACCGTGCACGACAGACTAAGAAGGCGAATGTGCTAGGAACGGCGGCTGTTCTCACCTGTTGATGTTGCTGGGAGTGTCGTCTCCGTCGAGGGTGGTCAGGTCGATGCAGGTGACGACTCGGAGCAGCCACGCGGCCTGCCACTCCTTCTTGATGCTCCTCCTGGCCATGTGGCTGTTCGCGCGCCTAATCACAGCTGGCATGTTCACGCGACTGGACTCCACCCAGCCCAGGTCCAGCGGGATCCCGCAGTTCGTGCCTGAGTACGCAGGAGCCTCCAACGAAGCCATTCTAGTCTTGTAAACAACAACAACAACAACAACAAGTAAATAACTAGGCTAACTTGGTAACCAAAACAGGAGATCGGAATGCATAAAGGTGTACTCGGTTTATCAGTAGGGAGGTGAGTCAATTAAAATAAACAATAATAAATATAGTTCAACTGAGGTGGACGCTCTTCCTCTTCGCACCTCGGATCTCGGCTGTCTGCCCGGAGCTCTTCGCGATTCTCCGCGCCTGAGTGTCCTGCATGTAGGAGGGGACTCCGTCCTTGCGGGGGGACAGGCTGGTCACAGGGCGGGAGAACGAGTCGGAAAGCGCGCGTCTCCTCGGGTCGTACTTCTCCTAAACGAGCGTCACAGTAACTCCACCAAGAAACTCAATACAAACTGTGCAGCAGTGCTGAGTCAAGACTTGTAATACTGAGTCGTTAGTAAGAACTCAACAATAAATTGTGTGGGACTCTAAATCTCTGAGTAGCGCATATGAAGACATTTCCAGATCTTAGAGACCTCCAATTAAATGCAAGTACGAGGTATAACTATATTGGCTCATGGCTCAGGTACCAACGAGTCTATTCCAGTGCCTAACAGCTGTAATTAGAACTACCCCACTCGTCCTAATTCCCCGATTTACTCAACAGAGTCTGCATCGTAACGAGTCCTATTTATAGTATCAGCTCACCGTGCTCTTGTGTGACCTCATGGCGACACCTTGCGCGTGAGAAATCTAGACAACGGACAACAGAGAAAGTATGCGGTCTCACACAGCCGAGTGGAGGTGTTACCTTCCGAGGTGGTGGGAATTGTGGCGGAGGGGGTCGTACGATCCTCTGAGATTTGGAGAGGAAACTGGGCTACAGCGGAAGTAGAGGTGTCAAGTATTTATAGCACGGACACCACGACACAATGTCTCACCTGAGGAGACACGAGTGGACGTGTGTGTCCCGGGGAGGTGGCAGATTCTGAAGTGTTAGGAGCGACACAATTCTCAGAGTTCATCTGCTCCATCAGCTCCATTACATTCATGCATACCTCTCCGTTGTTAGGGTTACCCTAAGGAATGTGGAGAATATGAGATCAGTTTTTTTGTAAACAAGTGTGAGACTGACTGTGAGCCAAGGGTTGTGCAGAATCTCGGACGCTGAGTCTCGATTGGCCGGATTCTGAGCCAGCATTCTCTTCAGCAAGCTCTGAGCTAACAAACAACAATAACAACAAATCAGAGTTGAACAAAACAAGGTGTGAATACCTTCTATGGAAGTCCCAGGCAGCATCTGGTAATCCAGCCTTTCGGTTTGCAGCATCGAGTTGAGTAGCAAGTTGTCAACACCTGTCAATCTAAAAATAGATCCGTAACTCCTGCTCACCCTAGCAACCGTTAAATATTCACTCACAGCTGATACATGATGACACCGATACTCCAGATGTCGCACTTGTCACTGTAGGCGTGATTCTTCAGCACTTCCGGAGCTAAAAATAGAACTCATAACCACAGTTCGCAGCTCTGATTCTAACCGACACTGACCCATGTAGAGAGGAGTCCCGCACGCGTCCAGGAGCATGTCCTCCGTCCCCTTGTGGCAGGAGAGCCCGAAGTCCCCTAACTACACACTTCTAAATATAGACAGCTCAGCTGGCAGCACAGACTGCAGCTCTTACCCTGATGTCGAACGGGTCCGAGTCAGATGCCACCAGCAGGATGTTCTCCGGCTTGATGTCTCTATGCACCAGATCTATAAATAGAACACTGTGTGTAAATAGAAACGATATACGCTGCGTAACGTAGCAACCATTACTCACTTTTGGCATGCAAGTACTGTACTACGTCAATGAGTCTGGATACTATCACCCTGACTTCCTAAATGGAGCATTGGAATGTGAACTAACATCAGTCGGACACATCCCAGGAACTAACTCGGAGTACCTGCTCGGAGTACATCTTGGTCTGTAGCTCTCCTCCCTCGCATAACTCCGTAACCAGGTAGAAGTTCTAAATATAGAACAGAATCACATATTTAGTGAGTTATCCATGGTTACGCGTCTAAACTCGGCACAGAAATGCTGCTTACGTCCGGGGTCTCGATGATCTCGTAGAGAGCCACGATGTGTCTGTGCTGCACAAACTTTAAAATCTTCAACTCGTTCTCCACGAATCTGTTGAAGCGCTTGTCACTCTACACAACACACACAACTAACACAGCCAATCAAATGGCACAGGGAGCGGACACAATTTCACACCTTATCCTTCTTGATAACCTTGACAGCTAAGACTTCTCCGGTGTCGCGATGTGTCACTTCAAACACCTTCCCGTAGCTCCCCTTCCCGATCTCTCTCCCCAACTCGTAGCTGTCCAGCAGCGGCTGTCTGCCCGCCTCGGGCGACGTAAACATGACGTGCTTCACATTCCTGCCTAGTGATTGAGTTGCCATGGAGATCGGATACCTGGCTAGACCATGGGAAAGCTTGGATAGCAACGAATGAGTCAGAAAGGAACGCACCCGAATCGGATAGTGCAAACAGTTCAAAAAATTTTAACACAAAAGAATAATTCCAACATCGAAACTACAAAGTCTTTCATTCAATTATAAATAGCAACAAACACAAACAATAACAAATTCATTCCTTCTCCAGTCCTTGCAGGGTGACGACGATGGTGCGGCTGCCGGCGTGGTCGCGGTGCTCGTTCATCCAGATCCCCTGCCAGGTGCCCAGGTTCAGAGCTCCGTCCGAGATCGGGATACTCACGCTGGCGCCCATCAGAGCGCACTTGGCGTGCGCGGGCATGTCGTCCCTCCCCTCGACCGTGTGGCAGTACTTGGCCTCCTCGGGGACCACCCGGTTGAGGACGGTCTCCATGTCCTGCCGCACGTCTCCGTCCCAGCACTCGTTGAGAGAGAGACTGGCGGAGGTGTGCTTGATCGTCACGTGCGCGAGTCCCACCGAGATGAGCGAGATCTCCTTGATGCCGCGGACCTCGTCCGTTATCACGTGCACGCCGCGCTTTTTGGCGGGCAGCGAGATCGTCTTCTGACACCAGACACTCCTGCCCGCCTTCAGCGCACTCCCAGCTCTGCCCGCCATCCAATGAGATCGACTAATCAACATTCCACAGCGTAATCACGGAATTAATTAAATGGTTGGAGTTCTTTTAACGAGAATTCCAAACCATTTCCAGTAACGCTTTTCTTGAAAATAATCAAGATATTTTTGATGATTAAACTTTAGCAGAAATTAATTCTCAAAAATGATAGTAATTAATTAATCACAGCAATTGATGACTAACAAAGTATTTCTGTTTATATTTACTAATTAGACACTGAGTGTGGTTGGGTGGCAGAGCAGAGAGAGACACGATATCGCTTCGGAACATTCCTAGATACTCAGCTCCTTCATTAGCTTACAGCTTGATGCTACAGCGAGGATCTCGGGTATATATAATATGAAATAGCCTCAACTTCAAATCTAAACACGAAACAAAGAATGTGGAACGAGATAAAGTCGTCGCATATGGAGACGGTGGAGCTGACGGTTGGGTTGACACTGCTCGGGATATTCGTCCTGCTGGTGGCAGTGCTCGCATTCCTGGCGTTGCTACTGCTGCGCTACTACAAGCGGATGAAGCGATTCAATCAGATGTACGGACCCGACAAAAGCTACCGCTCCTACCTCACCCGGGTCTCCAGCTCGGGGTCTTCAGTGGGGCACAAAAGCTACGACGCCCACTCCATGGACCTGGACGCCATGGAGCGCCACACCGGGACACCCTACACCACCTGCAAGATCGACACTTCACTCAGATACACCAGCTCCATATGATTCTATGAGATTTTGTTTTACATAATTAAAGTTTATTACGTAACGAGTTCCTGGGAGAGTGGGGTAGTGATAAAATATGCTAACAATTGCTACGTGCATTGGAGCCAGGGCCGTAGCAAGCTCATGAAAAGTGGTACGGCCATTCTTGGTGGATCAGACCGATCGTAGCGAGCAACCATATGGGGTCTTGCGGGCTTGCCCGCCACAAATATTTTGAACCTTATAGGCTCAAATATCGATATCAGCAGTTCTTATCAAGCAACAATAGTTCATTTTTGTAAATATTAGTGACAAATGTTGTAATTATTCCAACATATTACCTAAATTATATCTTGAACATCTGTAAAATCAGGAATGGACTCAGCCATGTTTCAGTTGCAATGTGACAAATATCAAGTACGGGGGTAGCTAATCTAGCAAGGAAACTATAATATAAATGGGAGTAGACTATTAGGTATTTAGGTTCACTTATTGAATACAAAATCATTAAGATGTAAGGGCCGTAAAAGTGGTACGGCCATGGTCGTACCAGCCGTACCGGTTGCTACGGCCTTGATTGGAGCTAATGGTGGGACATAGCAGGGCAGTGTCCAAACTAATAAGGTCTAAGATACCATTAAATTCGCTGTACAGGAATAGGCCGGGGACATATCCTACTGGTTTATTCCGGTCACTACATATTAGCAGTGTTATTCGGTGCTAAGACAGGCCCGGCGGAAGCAAACTGTGTTACGGCAAATACTGCACCACTTCCCCAGGTCCTGTGCTGGTTGCTAAAATAGGCGCTATAATGCAATACATTGAATAAATTAGAATTAGGCGAATTCCTGCATATTCACATTCACAGGAGAGAGAATATTGATTGGAAGAGCTGCTCTCTTCAAAGGTTGATCTGAAGATATTTGCATAAGTTTAATTATGTAAGTGGTCAGTATTTACATGTGTGGGTACAGTCATAATCAGCATTAATTATACTAACTAAGAGTAGCCTCATTTCACATGTGAGTGATATGATTAATCTAACCAGTGTTCCAGCCTCAAAACCTCCCTTCGGTATTACCACCTGATTATCCTACACATGGTTCAGTGGCACGATCTACATTGAAAGTACACGAACGTAAATGCAGTTGTCAGGTGCAGTCACCATGGAATGTAAATAATTATCTTGAGTCATAATCTTCTCTTACTGAGTATGAGCTGATGTCCATGTGTCCCTGGTCAGGCTCTGAAACATAGATAGGATTTCCTTGCAAAGAATACAATCAAACTTTCTATCCCTGCACAGTTATATGAATTGCACACCTTAGCGGATTCTATTCAGTAAGAATATCTGCACAACAGTTAGGAACTACCACTCGACCATGACGACAGTTTGCTGTATAAGTATTGGACCTTTCTTCCCATCCATTGCTCCTTAGTCAGACCCTCTCCTCTGCTACCAAGGTTCAGTTATCAAGGACATAATAGTTGATGGAATGTTCTTGGAAACCGCTCAAATGTATGGAATGTAAATGCGAGACACATATCACATAAATCTAATCGAATCATCACGTACTTACAGGGTCTACTGGAAACTCTATGGAACAGACGCATTGTGCACTGAATGGAGGTGAGCATTGAGTTGAATGTGTTACAGCATCTGCAGGATACGTGTTGGTAGGTGTCGTGTGGATGTATCTAGCAATATTATTATATAAGGAACGTGTGAAAACAGATCTGATGACGTCACTTGTAGTAGCGAGAAAATGTGCTGCTTCAGTACTCATTAGAATCTGCTACTTCACCCAAGCTCTGCTCATAAACTGTAATTCTGTCTAATGGACAAACCGAACTGAGCGCATTAGAAGAGTCCATGCTTAAGTATTTAGCGAGAATATCTCAGTTCCATTATGCGGCTGAGGGAGAGAACCAGCTCATTTCTAGGTGGCTAAGTAATCGTTAAGCGAGGATTCCGTCGAATGAATTAATTTAAAGAAGCTCTTCTACTGAGCTCAGAGCTGAATTGATCACAGTCGCCAATGGAAAGTCTCGAATGTAAATATTTCGCACATCTTAGATGGGAATCGCAATGCTTTATCGATGAACTAATGTTAGGAAACGGAATTGATTGACTAAATTTGGGTATGGGTGGCATGGATTCCTCTGTCCAGATGTTGTTGTTCGGAACAGTATCTATTCCCAATTAGTTATCAGCGAACAGTGACTTTCTTCTGAACTCCGTAATGTCCAATATTGAAGCTGTGTGGAAAAAGGCTCCCTATTATTACCTCGATTTGCAAGTAGCAATGATCGAATTCAAATATGAATTAAGATTTCGTGATTGCTATTAACGAAAACTTCGTTAATAATGCAATCACAACGAAATCTTAGTGAGCATTAGTCGATTCAAAAGGGGCGAAAAAGAATAATTATATTTTTGCGTTGGATTAGGGTAAACAAGCACAAAAGTATTCAGAAATTCAGAATTCCAGTTTTGAACTCAAATCTCAGTATCTAAGAGCATTGTCATGGTGATGATGTGAAAGTATTTGGAGAAAGGAACTCAGAGAATGCAAACCAATCCATCGGCGGATAACTGGAACTACGTACTACACAGACTCGTTACAGCTCGCTCACAGAGTCTGAGAGTACAGATCCAGCTACAGTAGCGTCTATAAATTCAAGAATCACCGGACAGTCTGCAGAATACAGAATGACCAGATCCAAGTCTCACTTCTTCATCCTACTCGCTCTAACAGCCCTCCTCCTCACCTCCGTCTTATCGCAGGATGCAGAAGAATGCACCCACACCGGGACTAGTCTGACATGCACCCTCCTGCATTCCAGCGACTTCTCCCATATCCTGCCACGGGAGGGCAAGGACTCGACCACCTGGGTGGTACTCAATGTCGGGACTTTCTCGAACAAGCACGAGGCCAACTCGCAGCCAATCACTTACCCGGACTGGTCCCAGTACCCCAGCCTGGCCTACCTCTTCATCTACATACATTCCACCACTGCCTCTCCTAACTACGCCCCTGACGACATGTTCGCGTCCCTGAACGCAGGTCTCAACGTGCTGCGGGTGTCCTCGCTCGCCGCTGTGCCTATCAACGTGCGGATCCTAGGAACCGGGTTTGGCAAACTGAATTCTCTGCGAATCAAGGACTTCAACATCTCCGGAGTCTCCAGCCAGAGCTTGGAGAGTCTGTCCGCTGGCCTCAAGACTCTGGAGCTGATCAACACGGACGAGGAAGGGGACAGAGAGACCATTCTGCTCGACTCCGTCTTCTCGATCAGCAAGGCACTCCCGAAACTTGTCAAACTGTCCCTGGAGAACTTCGAATTTATTCCTCTCCTCTCTTCCCCCGAGCTCCTCAGTCCGCTCCCGGAGATGCAGAGTCTCGCTCTCAGAGCTGCGAGCGGCAGCGGCGACGTAGACGTGTCTGTCTTCTTCGACAGTCGGGTGAGTCCTGCGAACTAATTCTAGCTTCGAATCGAACTGTCTAGTGAGAAGTGCTAAAATTCCATCTTTGGTGCTCCATATGCTAATATCCATATGGACGCAATCCGCTCTCAACTGTCAGTTTTCATGAATTCCTTAGCTAACCGGATCAAACACACATTAGTCGTATTTCCACGTAAGATGAAGCTCTAGAGCTTCCAATGAAAGCTTCTACTAGCTTGGCTTCACTTAGGAATCTCCCATACTTGCTTAGTGGACGCACCTAATTAGACACACTGCAGCGTTCTATTGGAATTGACGCTGCTTTATCATCAGTGTTTACGTTATGAACTAGACTCAACGAGCCGCATACAATTATTTTGGAAATAATCCAGATTATCATAACTGTCTGCTGAATTCCACAGTACACAGATGGTATCTATGTTCAGATGCTATCTGCGTATTGTGGCATTCGAAATCAAAAACACATCTCAGCAAGAATTCCGAACTTTTAGACTTAAGACTAACATCCGGTGTGAGATGAACGCCACTAAATAGTTTAGTAGTTTAATTAGGGAATATTATCATTTCCAAGCTCAGAGATGTTAGAAGTTCGTAGTGGTTGTGGTTGTGGTTGTGATACTACTTAATTTCCTTTTAAAGTCCTGCACAAGAGTTTGTAGTCACGGGAGTGGATCTTATAGCAATCATACCCACAACATGAAATCCTTTAAAGTTGTAGTAATGTAGCACCTTCCCAAATACCTTGTCCACACGGCCACTCCCACTTCCTGAGAGTTATTCCGGAGTCAGAACTTGATCCATGTTATGAACAAACTTAATAAATCCAAGACACATTCCTTCATTAGTTGAAATGGATGAAATCGATCCTCCTTAATTGGTTCGATATCTGATTTCATAACATTAATCATCAGACTGATGTAATTAATGCAGATTTGTCTGAGCTCAAGCTGTACGAGCTGACAACTGGGCGGGACATAAACATCTAAATAATTTGAGAAATTCAGGATTATTAATGGGGAAACGAGTTTAAGCGGAGAAGTCTTGCAGTATTTAATTTATGTAAGCACAGCACAACCGTTCGCTAGTCTGACATGATATAACACGCAGATGTAGATCCACAACTCAAGTAGCACCAGGCACATACTTCAGTGTCGTATCGTTGCTAGGATGCGGTGCAAGGTATGCTAGACTAAACAGGT
The DNA here is from genome assembly GCA_963281255.1 of Aphrocallistes beatrix. Lineage (NCBI taxonomy): Eukaryota > Metazoa > Porifera > Hexactinellida > Sceptrulophora > Aphrocallistidae > Aphrocallistes > Aphrocallistes beatrix. Next base: position 58,144 of record OY725506.1, read on the forward strand.
TAGAGTGTGCGGAGATTAGTTGTAGAATCTACACCGTACCTTACGACACAGCTCTGCTGAATATTCACGATGCGACCACTTCAAAGGAATTGAAATTAGCACTCAACTGCGAACTGAAATATTTAATATTAATTACTTCTGCACTGTTATCGCTCAGTTCCAATGAATTATTATTTGAATGTTTTTTAGATTTTCCCTGCGTTGGACAGCCTCGCACTCTCCGGCTTCGAATCCTTTCAAATCTCGGGCGCCACTCCGCCACTGACCCGACTCACACTGGAGGCGGGAGCGGTCCGTCCGCTCAGCCTGTCCGCCGTCCCCGCGTCTCTGCAGGAGCTGCGCCTCACCAACTTCAACCTCGGCAGTCTCTCCCGCGCCTCTCTCGGCGGGCTCAGCTCGCTGCAGCGCCTGTACCTCACGGGGTCTGAGGACACGGTCGAAGTGGCGGACGACACTTTCTTGTCCAGCAGCCAGCTGACACACCTGCGGATATCTCGCATGCCGAACTTGCTCCGGTTCGAGGAGCGAGCGCTGCTGGGTCTAACGAATCTGACCTACCTCCACCTGGGCACCCTCCACTCCCTGCAGACACTGGACATTGACACCTCCAGTCTGAGCCTCCTGGAGAGCCTCTACCTCACCAGCAACCGGGAGCTGTCCCGCGTACCGGTCCGGTTCTTCCGACCGCTGGCGGCGGTGGAGATGATAAGCGTGCGGTCCAGCAAGTTCGACGAGGAGTGCGACTGCTCGCACAGCTTCCTCTCCTCGCTCCTCACCTACTCGCGCGCCCAGCCCGCCCTCACCCTGCGCTCCAGCTGCCACGAGAACCGGCAGTTCGACAGGTGTCAGAAGAACCACGGAGACACCCTCTGCTGGGACTTCGAGGAGCGCTGCCAGCACGACTGCCTGCCCAATGGGAACCTCTCCTACGCGTGCGTGTGTCCGGAGGACATGGGGACACTGGCCCCCGGGGGGAACTGTGTCGACCTATCGCAGTGCATCCCTCTCACTTCCGGTGCGAAGTCGCACAACTGTTTCATAGACAGTTTTTCGTGTGTGAAGCACCAGCGCAACCACTCGATCAGCTGCTCCTGCTACGCACAGCACGCGCTGCTGCCAGGAGGCCTGGCCTGCACCAGTCTGTCCTCCTGCACCCCCTCCGGGGACCTCTTCCTGTGCGAGGGGGCAGGAATGGAGTGCACGGACACTTTGTGTCGGTGTGTCGCGGGCGCCGAATGGGATCCTTCCAGGAAGACCTGTGTACGTCCTGCCACTACCACCAGCTCACCGACACAAACCACTGCCTCTAGTACGACGACAACACCGACGACAACAACAACAACAACAACAACAGCAACAGCAACAACAACAACAACAACCACTACTCCAACCACCACAACGACAACTCCAAAACCTGTAACCACCACATCTGTAGCTGACACTACCACTCCACCAGTGGACACCAGCTCTCCACCAGAGGAGACTACCACCACTCCAGACACTAATCCACCAATAGAATATACCACCACTCCACAAGTTGACACCACCATACCACCATTAGAAGACACAACCACACCACCAGTTAACACCATACCACCATTAGAAGACACAACCACACCACCAGTTGATACTACCACTTCTCCACCAGTCGACACTACTACTTCTCCGCCAGTTGATACTACCACTTCTCCACCAGTCGACACTACCACACCTCCACAAGTTGATACTACCACACCTCCACAAGTTGACACTACCACACCTCCACAAGTTGACACTACCACACCACCACAAGTTGACACTACCACTTCTCCACCAGTTGATACTACTACCACACCGCCATTAGAGGATACCACTACACCACCAGTTAACACCATACCCTCAGTTGACACTACCACTTCTCAATTAGAGGACACCACTTCTCCACTTCTCCACGTCGACACTACCACAACACCAGAAGAAGACACCACATCGCCAGTGGACGTGACCGCGGAGTCGAGTGGGCCCGTGCTACAGTCCACACAGGCGGGAGACAGAACTTCCAGCTCTGGGACGGGGCCTACGCTCGCTCAGTCACAGGTGCAGCCTAACGTCGCCCTCATCGTCGGGTACACACTGGGCGCCATCTTCGTGGGTGGCGCGATCCTCCTGCTGGCTTCCTTCCTCATCTTCCTGCTGGTGAAGATCTACCTCTACAGCAGCGGCTCCCACTACAAGATTGTGGAACAGTCCAAGCAGCCTTCCCTCGGGAGTGTCGAGAGCTCGAATTCCTCCACCAACTCCAATTCCAAGTTCAAGTTCAAGGAGCTCAGTGCCTAGCCAGACCTAATTTTCAATATTTTATTTGATTGTTAAAATGAATTATTTATGATCAATGGAATTGTTAAGACAGCCATTCATTGGGTAATCCTTTCAGAACATGTCTTTAGTCCATATGAATATAAAGGATGACTTTAGTTCATATGAATATAAAGGATGTCTTTAGTCCATATGAATATAAAGGATGACTTTAGTTCATATGAATATAAAGGATGACTTTAGTTCATATGAATATAAAGGTACAACCTGAGAGTAGCGAGGTGTTATTAAAATCCTAAACGAGTTAAATCCAGGAATGTAGATTCATTCTTAAGATAATATAAATTGAATATTTCTAAAATTCGTGGGTTTCATTGATAGATTTAGTCACTTCTCGTTAGGAATAAAATTCTGGAGTTTAGAATGCGGAATCAATTGAAAGTAGAGATATCTCTGTGATTTAGAATAAATTATTGAAAAGTTTGAATGAATTATTCAAACAAATAACACCAATTTTGGAGCCATCTTGCTCTAGGAAGATTTCCAGGAAGCAACATCTGAACTCAATCTCGAATCCATTTTCTATTAATCAATTAAGAAGATTGCCGCATTCTTCCTTATTCCAGAAACAAAAGTATTTATCTGCGTAGAATTAAACAATTTAAATATTTGACACTCTGTAGCTTATTCGAAGACGAGACTCGGTTTAATTTGATCGAATTACCTAATTAAGAGCTAATTTCAATCATTAATAAGAAACAACTAATCTTCCTAGCGTCAAACGATTTATATTCACAATTAATGCCACAATTACTTTATGATTAGAATTCGTCTCAAACAACATTCTGCCCTTTTGTCATGGAAGAGAGAGTTAGACCCTGAACAGTGTTTAATTCTTTACTTGAAATGTTATCTACCAACCACTTAGTTGTAATTAATACAAATCTCTGAAGACAAAATCCAACAAGTATTGAGAGGCAATTCGGTGCAAGTGTGAAATGAGATTTCATACTACGTTGGCACTCTGGAGCTAGTGAGAATCCAAATAAATCATGACAGACACAATTAGAATGAGCTCATGAAATCCTCCGTACTTAGATCTGCTGATGGGACAGTTATTAATAATTGCATTACCACACACACACAGTGACTATTAACATAGTGGAGTGGTCTGTAATAGCAAGCAGCAGTTTACTAGAATTTGCTTACTTATTCTTAACGGCACACATTATAACTGCCAATGGAGTAATGAGCACTGCAGCCACAGAACTGTATTTGTAACAGACCCTTAAGAGCTATTCCCAATTCCACCGAGGGATATAAGGCGGTGGGAAAGGTTAGCTATTGCCTGGATGAACTTCACTGGTGTGGTGTGCAGGCTTCAAACCTGTAGCCGTCTAGCGACGGAGTGGTTCGATTCCACCTTCTGGGCGATCTTTTTGCGAAATTGTCCAATCCATTCATTCCAATAAAACACAACCACAAAGTAGGAATAGAAACGCGGTACCTTTATTTTGTGGGTGTTCAATAATCGATTAGCAGCGAGAATGTCGGAGAAAAGGAACAAACTAATCTCGAGTTTGAGAAGCGTAGCTCTGACCAGACGGGGCGCCGGGTTCCTGGGGGTGGTGGGGCTGGGGCTAGGAACGCTGACCTACGGCGTCTACAAGACCAGCAAGTTCTTCGCGCGCCTAACCCACTGGGACTCCGCCAAGATAGGCGTGTACCTGGGCGGGGTCGGAACAGCTGTTGGGTTCGGACTGGCAGGGAGGGTCTACAAGAAGTTCACACTTCCTTCCGTGGATACCGTAGTGTCGGAAGTTATGCTGCTCCTCAGGTCTAACGGCGAGGTGAGGGAGCAGGTGGGGGGACACCTCCGGGCGGGACAGTTCAAGGCCTACGCGTACGGAGGCGGCGCCCGCGTGAAGATGCCAGTCACGAGGAGCAGGTAGGAATGGACCAGGGATGAGTTAAGATCTCAAAATGTTAAATTCATTTCAAATCAGGGAGTGGGTCTGAGAGAACTGTGGACTATGGATGCATTTGTCTGTAGATGGCGCCCGGAGTGGCCGGTGGAGCGGAGTCCGCGGAACCTGCAGGTGATGTTCCAGCTGCTCGGGGAGCGGTCCGCCGGGATGGTGAGTCTGCGCGTGGACAAGAGCCCGCTGTTCCGGGCGCAGGAGCGGACGGACAGGTACGCGTCCTTGGCGGTGGACTTCAAGAACGGCGAGCGGCTGGTTCTGGCGGGGGACCCCCAGGACGTGGTGTTCCAGGGCTACACGCAGCTTAGATAATTCTGTAGTCGGAATGAATGAATGAATGAAATGATGCGCAAACTCTATACTTCATGGCACCGTCTTAATCTGTGCATATTGGGATCGAACTCTGATTCCATAAATTCCGTTTGTCACTCTATTTCCTTTCCAACCAATCGAGTGTTAGGTCTGGTTTAGAATGGATCTGGAGTCTGCGTCTCTCACTCGACACCTGAGACAGTTGGTGGCAGGTGGCACACCTGGGACACAACCCCCCGACACCTCTTACAGCTGGGAGAGACCTCCGGCCATCATGTTCTCCAAACCCATTGCTCGGACCACGGATGCAGAGAGAGTGCCTACCTCCACCAACTCTGTATTCCCAGGTACGTAGCAGTAAATCCCAGTAAGCGCCCTGCTTCCTCCTAAAGAGTTGTAGGATCAGAATACTGGAGAGGATCACTGTAACGTCTCATGCTGATTCAGGTGTGAACTCGCTGGCTCAATACAATAGATCTAGGACCACGTACGGTGTCTTAATAGAGGGTTTCCATTGGTAGTTGCTGCCCATTGGTCAAGTTGGAACACCTAACAACACAGTTCAATTTGGAACTAGAACTGCTCCGAGCTAGTCCTGAACCATGGATGAGTGTCAATCCTATCCAAAAGCAAAATCAAACAATATTAAGTGTTTGTAGCATAATTTTTTTTAGGATTTCCGAGCAAGAATGAAGTGAAAGAAAAAGCTCCTAAGAACCAGGAAATGCCACATGTTAATTTTCACACCTACGATAGAAATGCGGACACAAAACCTGAACCGGAAATGAGGACCACCCATCACGCAACAGCTGGCTACATGAGACCCACGTTAGCGTTTATAATGCATTCCAAACATTCCAAGAGGGATTACATAGCAACAGTTAAAGCTAGAAAGATGAACTTATAAACTCCCTTAAATTCTATATATAGATTTGTGAACAATACGAGTATTTAATCCCAATATTAGCTCCCTAGCAACTAGGCTGGTGCAGAGGAATGGAGCTGCCACATTACCACAGCCCGCAGGACTGGAGGCACTGCTCTCTGTGTCGCTCCGGGAGAGAGGCCAGGAGGACACTGGAGAGGACGCGGAGCAGAAAAGTGGACTGGACCGTGACACAAGCGCAAGAAGACCCCTTACAAGTGAGATTCTATAAATAGATTCTAAGAATAGATTCTGAATAAACGCACTCGTTCGCTCCTTTATTGCATACAAATTGAGTTCATCGCATTCACAGGGTCAGCTACTAAGTTCTAATTAACATTCTAATTACTCTGATTATCTATCTGTTAATGGCACAAGGTGGTACAGATTAAAAACTTGAAGAAAGCAATTCGAAGAGTTCTGTTTGTAGGATGACGTCACTCCTGTGACGCTGGAAGAAGCAGTGGCTAACATAGCCAAACTCATGGCAGCATCTTCCCAATACTGCGAGGTAACTCCTTATATGGAAGTGCTATTTATATAACTTAGCATCTGAAAATAGATCGGAATAATTGTCTGGTCTATTCTGTCTGCAGAGATACCACAGAGGAACCTCTGTAGGATCTGCCCCCTGCTCTCCGGTCTCCGCCACCGACACTGACACCTCCCACTGCCTGAGGTACCACACCCCCCAGATACCCCACCCCGCTCCCCCACACGTGAGTACAGCTACACCTACTACACAGTTGTGAACTGGACTATAAGATCCATGGTTCCTTGTCTGTAGAGAGAGGTTAGCCTGAGTCTGCCGGGAGGAAGCTACTGCGTGGAGGGAACAGCTGGTAAGAATGGAACCGGGAATAACCACCGCATCCACTTGACACCCGATCAGACAGTTCGAGTCTACTTCAATCACTAATGAACTCAACTTCCTTATTAAACTTGTGCTGTACAGCAATAATTATACAACTTCTTATGCGAGGACGCAATATCTCATTTAATGCGCGCGAGTTGGAAATAACCCAGACTGCAGCAAAAAATCCGCTATTCTTACTCTGTAGTTGAACTAGAGTAGGACTTATAATCCCTGGACCATGGATGAGTAGACAATGACGTCACTCCATTGTACTAACTTAAACCCCTTCAATGACCTGGGGTTCATTCTATTTATAGCTTGGACCCCACATTTCTATGACTTCCCCGCCCAAAATGACTTAACCGGGAATGAGTTAGCAAAATCCATCGTCATTGAAGGGATTAAAGTACTGATTGTTTGTTTATTAATTAATTTGAATGATCATAAACAAAGTAACAAGAATGCAGCTCAGGAATGTACACAGCTCAATTGAACTCGTCCTCTTGCGCGTAGCGCCGGGACGACTTGATCACGTTCTTGATGGTGTCGGACCTGTGGGTGGCTTGGGGGGACTTCACGAAGGCCCAAGAGACCCGGATCTCCTTCCCGTGGAGCTCGCTGCGGTCCAGACTGTCGATGGCGCTCTGCGCCTCCTTGTAGGTCTCGTACTGCACCATCGCGTAGCCCTTCACGAACCCGGTCCTCCGGTCCATGTTGAGGTGCAGGTTCTTCACCACGCCCTGCTCCCCGAACACGTCGTACAGGTCCTCTTCGTGCGCCTCCTCGTGGATCCCAGTCACGAACACGATCCAGCCCTCGATGCTCCTCTCCGGCGCCTGTCCAGACCCGCTGGATCGTCTGTCGGTGTCCGCAATCCCCCCCGCGTGGCGGTGGGAGTCCCCTACGAACCCGCGCCCTTTCTTCCGCGTGGCGCTGGCCTTCAAGTGCTCGAGGTGCTCCTCGCCTTCCCTCCCCAGCCGCGAGCTCAGCTCCTCGCTCTCTTTCGCAGTCGCCATTAGCTAACCCGAATCTGTCAAGTTTAAGCACTGATAAGCATAACTCATTTCAGAAGTGTGCCTCATATTCTCACACTCGTTTGGAATTCTTGATTGTTCAGTCACACTACTGACAATTCGCTCTGCGTACCTCCGTAAGGAATAGACTCTGGTCTAGGCCAGATGCAGTCGTGTTTAAAAATTTCTGTTTACGAATTTTCCAGCCAGCTTAATAGCATTAAATCATTGTTCATAATGGATAGTAATATCGACTCAGACTGGTTACTCAGCACCCTGGCACCCACTCGATGAAATCCAGTCAGCTCAATGTATAATTTGGGAAATGAAGTGTCTGCTGTCTCACGAAAAGTTGAATTTTACAGTTCAACTCAGATATAAAATGATCGCAAACTCGACACAGCAAAACTGATGGTTGGAATCAGTTCGGTTCTTATAATTCCAGGTTAGTATTACTCAAGTATTCCCGTATTAGTCACCTATGCGCCCCGCCCCCCACAGACCCAGGAGATAAGAGAGAGAGCATGGAATGGAGATTTATTGTTGTGTTCAGATTAACAGTTTCAAGATTTGTACATCGTGAGTGGAATAGGGTCAGCATAGAATTCAACAATTAACAATAATGCCGCACCCCGCCTTAATAAATAACGATTAAAAATAATTAGTGGATATCAGAACAGATTTTTATACAGAATTTAAGGTAGATTTTTTACTTTTTATGCGAGTTTTCATTTTTTATATTTTTTCTGATAATTTTTCTCTTTTCTCGTGCAGTTGGACTGTCTGAGATAACTGATTGCCTACTACGGTGATTGGGTAAAAACTGTATTCAGCCGGTCGAGATTAAAAGAGCTAATAAGTGAGAGTTGCTGAGGGAGATGAGAGGGAGAGAGGGGAGGGTTAGAGGTAGTAATTCTGCGAGAAGGAGGGAATGGTGGCAACGGGGCGGTTGCTGTAGAGAGCTTCTATCGAAGGGACCTCTGAATGGTGTAGCAAGTAGTAAGCCTAAGGAGTGCACAGAATTAACAAGCATCGGCAGAAAGGTGTGAGAAAGGAAAGTCTGCAAGACTCACGTTCTGGATGTGCGTCTTGATGGATGTGAAGCACCAGGGCTTGGACACGGAGTGGGCGACGTTCTCCCGCGTGTAGGGCTCCTCGATCCGGATGCACTGGTAGGACAGGTCGTAGGAGGGGGGCAGCACGGAGGCGGTGCGGACCGACATTGTGTTTTGGTAACTGAGAGAGGAGAGGTGTGAAAATATAGTTAACATGAATATATAAGGACTCTGCTCTGCTACAGAGCTAGCAGAGAGGACTTACTTGAATTCGGTGTAGAACTTGAAGAATCCGTGCAGCAGTTCTGCTAGGCTCTGTTGGTTGGTGCTCCTAGCAACGGAATTACGATAAAAAATGTGAGTAAAGTGCTAGTCTAGGCAGACATGAATCGAACTTACTTCCATATGACGTCAGTGTGGTCAAGATCTGTGAACATGTCCCAGTATTCGTAATAGTGCTAAACAACAAACAAACAAACAATAAACCACTGCTCATTCTGAGTGGGAGGGGAAGGGGGTAGGAGAGTAGGGGGGTAGGGGTGTCCTACCTGATGCAGCTCCTCTAGGGAGGGAAGGACTGGCGTGTCGCAGCCGTTCTGCAGGTAGAAGATGACCATGAGCGTGATGGAGTAGCTGGAGAGAGTGCCCAGCCGTGCGTTGCAGACTTGCTGCTGCTTCGCCCACTGCTTGATAGTCACGATGAGCGGTCTGACTCTCTCGTCCACTAATTGGTTAGAGACAGTCAAGAAACTGATTAGTCTGTCAGTTCGCAGTGTTAATTAGCTTTGCAACACATCAATATTCTGCACCCATAACAGTACGTCAATAGAGCTGAATTGCGGTGCACTATGCTATAATTTGTGAATAATAAAAACTTACTTTTTGAGTACTTGCGCAACATGTTCGTATTGCGGACTCCCTACACGATAAATGGAGTGGTAATAAGTGTGAAAAATGTGTACAAGGTGTTAAGACGAGGACACTCACGTGTTGGTTGTTGATTGAGATGTCGACCTCGAAGCCGCAGTCCGGGTCTGTGAACTTTATGATCGGCGTTTTTGCGTTGATGACTTGGTGCTGCTCGCCGATGCTCCTCTTCTTCAGGAGGAAGCTCACTTCCCAGAGCTTGTCCAGCGCCTCCTTGCGTGTGGGCGTCTGCGACAGAAATTCATAACATCAACGCAAATAAGATAATTCACACAATCGAATTGAAACAGAAATCTATTATTAGACAGAAAGAGTTGTGTGGGAGGACTCACCGGGTGGTTTGGCGTCATCATACACAGATCCAGATCGCAGTCAGACGTGGAGAATCCATTCATGGAGGAGCCCACGATTGAGAATTGAACGCCTAGAAACAACACGCATTCAGACAGGCAGTCTGGCACTAAGCTAAGAGCTAAATTTAGCATTCAGAATCTATAAATAGAACAGCCAGACGGAGCGTCTCAGTACCTTCGAATATCTCCTGCACGCAGGCAGTGAGCTTCTGGCAGTAGCTCTGCTTGGCCAGGAGCGTCTCTTCGCTCTGGCTGCAGTCCAAGCTGTTCACCTTCATCTGCAGGGAGAGCTGCATGTCGTAGGGCGTGTGGTGTCGGAGCAGCTGGGAGCTGTAGATCTCCTTGGAAGGCTCGGCGGGTCTGTAGTGGGGGTAGGAGGGGTGGGAGGTGTAGGCCCGCGAGTGAGCGTCCCCCCGCACCACCGTTCTCCTGCGGCCCTGTCCGTGTCCATGGTGTTTGTGTGCACCTAACAGAGACAACATCAACACTGCAGTACTATATCTCATCATACGTGTGCAGTGGCACTTACTGTTAGAATGGTGGGGCGTGTAGGCCGCCCTGTATTGATCGACGTAGTAGCTGTGGGCATCAGCGGGCGTGGCGGGAGTCTCCTTGAGGGAGCGGGACAGTGGCATGGACTGCGGCGGGACTCCTGGCAGACAGACGTGAGAGGAACACGGCGTGGTGGCGGGGGAAGAGAGGTGGGGGGTCTTCGGGAGTTTCTTGTTGTCTATAAATAGCACATCTTCCAGGGGGTACTGGGGCTCTGGGGAGGAAGAGGAGGAGGAGGAGGAGGAGGAGGAAGAGAAGGTTTGTGTGTCAGTCCTGTAGCTCAGAGACCTAACGAGGAACTATTATTAGCTACTGTTCAAGTGAACGGATGTATTGAGTATTACCTGTTGATGTCGTGGGAGCGAGTTGGGGCGTTGAGAGCCGAGTCTGAGTCGCTGGAGAGAGAAGGGGAGCAGCAAGAGGAAGATCTGTCCGACTCGCTGAGGTTGGAAGAGGGGCCTGAGAGCGAGAACGCGCCGAGGTCCCTCCCCACGTCCACGGGGGAGTGCAGGGCGGAGGCGGAGTTGGAGGAACCGCTCTCGTAGTCCGAGTCGTGGCTGGACAGGTCAGAGCTCCTGTACCCTCTCAGAGAAGACCTAGGCAGTTATGAGTGTGAGTCCGGGATTGCTACTCAACAGTGCACATTCCACAAACAAAATTGTCAATCTGAGTCTGAATAACAAATAAGCCAAACTCACTTGAACTCGTCCGAGCTTGAGGAGGGACTCCGGTGCATGGGGGGCTCTGGGGAGTGTGTTCCGTCCTGGAAATAAGGGATCAGAGACTTGGAGAGCCGCTTGATCGAGTTGTCGGCGTATGAGACGGCGCCGCTTGCGTCTATCAAGGTGGCATGCTGGTGTCCGGTCGAAGAGGGAGCAGAAGGTGTCTGGATGGCTAGGTGGTGAGGGATGGGAGACATGCAGAAGAGGGGGTAGGACATTGGACTGGGGGCGAGTAGTAATGGGGTCTGGAGCTTGGAAGGAACTGAGTTGGCAGTTGTCCCACTCGTGGCCACACAGGAGGAAGCTGAGGTAGCCTCACGCCTACAAACAGAAGTCGTTATCTCCATTGAAATGAGCCTAGTGCGAAGAGAGTGCTTTTATACCCTGAGGATAATCGCAGAGCCAATCAGATGCAGCTCTAGAACCAGCCGCTTCTCCAAGCGCGGCTGGTAAACACAAATAAAATCCGACGAAAAACGGAAACTTTTAGGGTTCAGTAAATAATGGGGTCATCTTTACCTTGTTTTGAGACGGATGTAGCATACATTAGGGTAGTAAGAGTACATAGCTGAGAAGTGTCCTAGTTAGCCCGAAGAACAAGACACATACCAGACAACAAGCAACAGTTATGGGCGGTTAAAATGCGACTAATTACAAACTAAAATTGGAAAAACTAAGTGAAGAGGAGTGAGCGCGTATTAGTACAAGCCTGAAGCAGAGAGCAATGCTAGTGGTAGGATAAAATGGAAACTCGATCGTGCATCTAAGTCTGCATATTTGGGCTAGCTAGCATGGAATTTAATTAACTGAAATCTGAAACGGATCCGGTATCAAGTTTGCAAAATTATAAAATGATCTGTGTTCAACATGGCCCATCGGAAGGTAATAATTGTGTGTGGTAGAAGTTTCAAATAGCTGCTAGTTCACAGCAATGAATATTAATCACATGCTAATCGATAACAGTATGCAAGTCTATCAATCCTAAATTCGTGATGTGTTTTCACATTCTTATACCAACAAACAGCCCGTTTCAAGAAGTACCAGGTTGGCTCAAAGAGGATAACTAAATTTAAACTAATTAAAACCCTCAGACGTGCGTACCAGATCGTCTCTCAGATAAGAGAGCAAGTAAGTGCCGGAGATAAGAGCAGATTCGATTGCAATTCTAAGAATAGTTTCACTCTCACAAACAGCCAAATAAGCCTAACCGAATTTTCTGTGAAATGTGGTTGAGGAAAGTGTTCAGGAATATCTTTGAATAAATTCAGGCTATTCAGGTCTACCACTCACCAACAGTAGATGTGCTAAATTTAACTCGGGGGACAGAGCACTATAATGTAATCGGATAGTATCAAGTTTGCCAGTTAGTTTAGTCCGCTTTAAAGTGAATGGAAGCTACAATGGACAATGAATAGACGCTGTGATAGGTCAGTTCTGAACTAACAGGATGTAATTAAGCCCAGCCTAAACAATGAACAAACTGCAAATAAGCAGAATTTAGGTCGCATCAATGCTGTTGTGCAATAGAGGCAGAGCCACGAAGTGGAGAGTATCGAGTTCCACATTATGCAACCACTGACCATCTCAACTATCTCAGAGCTTGTATGGATTAAGACGGGTGTTTGTGAATAAGATTTTGTAAGGTCAACTCACTTGATGGACAGGGCAGTGTCGTGCGTGTGGTGCAGAGGTGTGAACCGTACGGCATTGGCGGGTGAGGGGCTCCGGCTGCGTTCCAACTCAGCCGGATTCGGCGGGCCTGACAGCCGCAGGCCGGACGTGCTGTACATCCGGTGGAAGTCCAACTGCGGCGAGGGCAGCAAGCCGTCTTTCGGGCGGTTCTTGTTCGTGAAGTGATTGGGGTTGTAATAGAATGGACTGGTGCGGTTATTCGCGGACAAAGGGGTGTGTGAGAGTGTGCGGCGAATTTTATTGGGAGCAACTGTCCTCACGGCGGGAAATTCAGGTTTGAAATCACTCATTACTTAGAAAAAAGTCAGTTTCTGTAAAATTAGTGCAGAGTTAAGCGATAGGATGTTCACTAGCAGTTATTGATGTATTTATAGCCGACTGAGTGAGTAGGCTCAGGGTTGTCTGTCTCCAGGCTGCTCTGTGCAGAGCAGTCTGGCCACTGGGATGCACATCGGTAGTACAGGAGAGAGCGGGTGCAATTCTGCAGGTAGAAATGAGGACTTTCCCGAAGGAACTGCTTTGTAATGTGCAGCAGCTGACCGTAGTGGACAGAAGGAGCGATGATTCAGTCTCTGTGATTAGGAATCTGCTCCTTCAGCTGCAAGAAAGCTACATCATTCAGAGCAGAAACCGAAGTTCTAAACAACCGTTGCAAATTTCAGATCGCCTCCTCCTTACAACCAAAGGGTGTGTTAGTGGATTCAAGAAAACCATAAAATACATTACAAGAAGCAAACCTGGACACTATCAGCTAGGTAGGGAGTGCGTGGGTTGAGTCTGCTAGCGAGTGCAACATTTCTTTCAGCTCTCCTGACATAACTACCAGCGAGCACCTCATAGATGTTCAAACTATGGACGGGATACGTAGCAGCTCCATGCGTTATCTCACCTCCGTGATGATTCGATTAATCCACTTTCAAACGTAACTAACCATATTTGTTAGTTACTTTTGAAAATGATTTTTTCTTGACAAAAAACTGAAAATAGAAAAGTTTTCAATTCAAAACTTAGTCTCCATTACACCACATAAAATTAAAAATTACCTCCTAGCGAAATAAAACTTTTTTCTTGTTTCTACATATTTCGGTGATCGCTGGTACCCTGAATATCTGACCTCTCGGTTGTTCAGATAATCGAGTCTCAGCTGTCTACACGGAAATAGTGAATTTCTTAATCTTACAAAAGTACAATTGCTGTAGGGAAATTGCAGAAAAGTTAACTGACCAGGAATGAGAGAAAGTGGAAATGAAAATTCCTCACTGAGATCTGCTTACAAACACAACTCATAAACTATTAGTGAAATGAATCCATTATTCTGTAGAAACACTGGTGTGAGCCAATCAGCATTTCGAATACGTTTGTGCCAAAGTAAAATGTTATTTTAGTACAAACCTGAGTTGTAATCGAAATCCCAACGGACAAATCCGATTATTCATATTTCTATGCAGCAACGCCTGAAACAGGATTTTCACTATTGGACAACATTATGCTAACACAAGTGAATGGAATATTCCACTGAATTACCACAATCATATCTTATGCAATCATCTTATGATACACTCAACTAAACTGTAAGAAATGAACTGAATAACTTTTCCCGTTTAAATAACGCTTGTAGTTAGGCTGGCGAGTTGCGCCAAGGTAAATCCAAGTATTACGCAAACCAACTTAAACAAACTATAATTGTTTGTAAATATACTGAAAGAAATCTTTCAAAAAAACATCCCCACTGCTTCACAATATTTGCATAGTCTATGAATATAAGCTATTTGCAATCTTACACTGGCAACGATGAACTAACGAGGAATGCTGAGTGAATTATCTAAGATAAACGAGTTTAATGTTCTATTGGTAAACAATTATAATTAAAAGCAGTTTGTGTAAATACAAACTCTGAATTAACATTAGAGTTATTCTTGTATCAAACTATATTCTCGCTTTAAACAATAATAATTCTGTCTTGAACTCTGACAGATGTTAGTAAATAAATAGAATTGATTCGTTAGGGAAATGCCCCAAATAACTCGTCAGCATCTATCTCCCTTGTACAATCGTGGAATCCTGATTCATTAGATGCTGGATGAGGTACAATCTTACGTAGCAATGCTTTCTGTCAGGAATATTATGATGATTTTGAAAGTTCGAAGCAAGTTGAACAACAACTCAACAATCAACACTTGACTACAAACAAACAAATGTGCAAGCACTTGATGGCAAGTTCATAGATAATGGATCTACCTGGAAGTGGTGAGAATCCAGATGTAAATGTGTCGGATTATCTATTGGCAAGATATTACTGAATTATCCAATTGGTTCATTGATTAAAATACTGTTGAGTCTGCAACTGAATAATTCAGCTCCACCAGTAAGTCACCTGATCCAAGCGCTAGCTAATCCGATTAGAGATAATTACCCAATTAAGAAGCGAATGAAATGCAGCATTTCCAAACATCAATTCTGCTCGCATTAGCCCACTAATGGCACTTAACATTGCAAAATAGAAAGTAAGACTGAAGAGGTGTAAGCAAAATTAAATTTTGAGCGAAATATTGATAAATTTAGTGAAATTGACATTGTCTGAGGAGCTCAGATATGAAGTAACTACCATTAAGATTAAGATTAGGGTTAAACGTAACAACACCAAGTTTACATAAATATGACACACGGGCATAAATTCAGCTTTCAGACACATTTTGATACACTGATACTGATAAGATTGTTTACACTCGTTATTCACGTTATAGCTCATGTTTCACCGCACTAACCCGACAGATGTAGGAAATAAATCAATAATCAACTGCATCATTGAATATATTATCTTCAATAACAAACAACAGAACAAAACCTCAACATTGGGTAGCAATTAGAGTCACATGGCAGAGAGATATCAGACCGATTTCGACCGCATACAACTCAGTAGCTAAGTGCTTTCCAAGCGATTGCCAAGGGTGCAGGAGTGCAATTGGTGGTTGAAAGGTTCAGGTAAACATCTCAATTTGCATTATTGGCACAAATTTGAATAAATGCATTGAAATTAACTTGATTACCTACCGCAGACAAAATACTGACAGATCTTGAACTGCAATATTTGGTCGGCAACTATTATGCTGCTCCAGCAGAACTCCAGCTAGAGGTGTGAAAATATAGATTCCAATTAACTCTCACCCCAAACAGGATACTCAAGTTTCTCCGCACTTTGGACTGTTGGAGCATGGCAAGTCATTACTGCTAACAAAGCATTATCTTTCTAAGACATCAATTTAACCAGGAATTAGGACAAGATTGAACAATAACGCTACTCTTCTAGGCACGTCTTTATTCGTTACAAGTTTAAAGTCATAACTCACATCCATTCCTATATTCAATCGGATCCTAAACCTTAAAACAAGTACTATACTATGCCACGGATATTTTTAACTGCTAACTTGTGGATGGAATGGCTTGTATTCATTGGGCATATAAGTGGCACCAGCACCAAGATGCAAGAATAAACAACTCTCCACAGTACATGTAAACTCTCAATACTAGAACAGAACTTCTAAATCCCACACACCTCCCAGCAAGTTAGAAATGGAACTCCTATAGAAAATATTCAGACATATAAGAATAGGCTACGGTGTTCCTTAGTAACTAAGTCTATATCTAGGAATGTTAGTAAGGTGTGAATGAAGGTTTCTAGCTAGTGGAGTAGCTGCGGGCGAAGCTTCGGCAGATGTTGGCAAACGTGTCTCTGTCACTACAACTAAAAATAGAGATGATAAAGTGTCTATTTATAGGAACTCGCAATGACGTCAGCCGCAGAACTACCTTTCTGATTCTGTGTAGAATCTCTGCTTCGTATCCGGCCTGACTGGGTGTCCAGTGGTGGAGTGGTCGGGAATCCTCTCCAGTCCAGACCTGATCCACTGGAGGGCTTCCTACGACACAGGTCACACGTAAACAACAAAAACAAACAACAAAAACAACGAATAGAGGGAACACATTGTGTCAGATTCAGGAGATATTCATTCAACGCAGGTATAATCTCTAACATGAGATGCTATGGGATGAACCAGGGATGACAAGTTTGTTCCAAATAGTTAAAGCTAGGTGGTTTAATTAATCGGATAAAATATACAATTATGCATCCATGTCCTAAATCAGGAATTCCACCAAGCAGTACGATTAGTGATTTAGTCCAATCAACTGCTGTGTTAATATTAGTTGACAGGACGGCAACTAACTTGTCTGCAAGCTTCCAAGTAGGACCACACGCAGTCCGACAGTTCCATGTAGAGTCCATAGGGAACCTCTCCCGCCAGTCCGAATACCATAACTACAAGATCGGGAGGAAGGAATGTCACACGACCCATGATGAATTCCCAGACTCAAGTATGTGTATAAATACCGTCCATGATGGCTTGTCCTTGCGAGTTGAGGAGAGTGATGGCATCAGCTTGAGCGTCCAACATCTTAGCACCCTAAGCACTCCTGTCGTAAACGCTTCTACCTCTAAGTATTTCTCAAAAGATTCCCGTACTACGCTACTGTGGATGTTAATGTGGAAACTTAGAGCAATGAAAGTAATTAGCTGTGTCCCAGGTGTGCGAATATGGAACTAGAAGTGGAACTAACTGGGAAGGCCGACTTGACGAGATCTTTGTAGAACTTGAGCACGGAGAGAGTGGCCTCTCTGTGTCCAATCTTCGCCGCTGCCACTGACAGAGACATGATATTCTGCAGGTACTGCAGACTCAGGAACTGCTTCGGACATTTCTGTAGAAACCTAAAAGTTGGAATGGAATTCATGCTGAGGAGTTCGATTGGCCTATGAGGCGGTCAAGTGGTTCATTCCTGGCGCCACTAGTGGAAGCAAATTCCTTAATTCAAAAGTCAAGAGGAAAACTTATAATATCAAACTCATTCACAACATTCAAGTACATTAGGGGAGCTACATGCTACAACGTTTAAAAAAATAGTCTTTTACACATTTGAAATATTTCCATTGGAATAAATTTCTCCATTTTGGGTGGGCGAAGTGACAATTGTGTCGACACTCATCCTCCTTTCCATCTCAACTTTCAGATCTCCGATCTGAGTAATGAGGTCGCTCTTATCTATCTGCAGAGACTCACAGCGGTTGCGTAGCAGGGACATGTCCTGCACTATCCGCGAGTTGGCCCCCGACACCTTGACGCGCTCTTTGTTCAGATGGGGATCATAGAACCGGACGTATACCGGCGGGAGGCCCGTGATGGTGGTGGTGAGGAGGACGTTCAGCAGTGTCAGGAAGCCCAGCACGCCCAGCTTGGCGTTGTGGTCTGTGATGAGGAAGAAGCAGAGGATGAGGACCAGGGTGTAGGTGGCCATGTTGTACATGGTCCAGGTGATGGTGTTCCAGTACTTCAGGCTCTTCTTCTTCACGTTGCGGAGGTTGTACGCCATCGCCGTGCCGATCAGGACCAGCACTGACTTGTACGCGATGAAGATTCCCACGAACACATTGCGCTCCAACTCTTTCTCGTTCCTGGACTGGCACTGGAGGACTCGGTAGAAAGGAGGGTCGGTGACTCCGGAGGAAATGACCTCCTTCTTCAGCACGAGGGGAGCGATGAAGGACCAAATGAGCACGAGGGCGAGGTCGAGGCTGGCCAGGACGTAGGGCCAGGCCGTCACCATGGTCTTGTTCAGCTTCTTCAAGGACTGGAAGTCCAGGCGGACCGCGCTGAGGTAGATGATGGACGCTTTCCCGATCATTCCTCCGAAGATGATGCTCGCCGCAGTCAGCAGCAGGGTAACCGGGAACATGCAAAGGAATGTGCAGAGCGGGGAGTCACACACCTCGGTGAACATGGCCTCGTGAGTGAGGTTGCTTCTGAACGAAATTAATTCGTTTCCTTCGGAGCCGGCGATGATGTAATCGTTGGAGACATAGAAAACTCCCGCCAGGAGCAGAAGGTAGTTCCCGCCCAGAATGCTGCAGGTGAGAGCTGCGCGGGAGTTGAGGATGGACTGCAGCTTCTGGGCCTTTCCTATCGCGATGACTGCGATGTAGAAGGTGATGTAGAGGACGATGAGGAGGGACAGAACGTCGACGAGCCCCGGGATGATAGGGTTCACGAGGAAGTTGAAAATGCCGTCATCTGCGACACCATCGTTCCAGAACTCAAACCCCACCCTCTCCCCCTTAGTCTCGATCCCGGACAGATTCCTGTAGTTCTCGCGGTTGCGTGGAATGTTGAAAAATTCGTATCTAAATTCAAGTTTTCCATTTACGAACTCTAGCAGCTGAACTCTACTGTCAAACCGTTCGTGGCCTTCATACTGAATCTCGCCGCTCCATCCGGAGAATGTGAAGTTCAGCATTCCCTCGTAGACGGCCTGGGAGAAGTTGCTAGTGGCGACGAAATAGCGCTCGTCCTGGAAAACGAGGCTGCGTGAAATTTCGGTCAAATTAAACCCTTGCTTTTCTGAGCGGTCCAACGCCAGAGCTAGCGACCACATGGAGTCGTACACGTACGCGTCGTGCACGTCTGAGGTTGAGTCGAACTGTGCCGGGTTCGAGATGTTGGCCAGGGTCAGGTCCCGGTACATCTGGTAGAGCTGGTTCACGGTGTAGCCGTACTCCGTCTGGGTATCGCTGTCAGTGCCCATGAACCGGCTTTCACTGTGCGCCACTAAGAATCCCAGGGCGCCATTCGAGGCATCCGCGACCTCCTCGGCCGTGCAGCCCGCTTCCTCTAGCACTTCCGGTTTATTGTGCCAGTTGTCAGTGAACCAGCCCAGGAATATCCAGGTGGAGTGCGGGTGCAGGAGCAGTCTATATTTAGGTCTTTTTAGCAGACCACAGAAGAGCTTGATGGCGGCGTCCTCGTACATGTTAGCTATCATTATCCGGTACCCGTTGTTGATGAGGTTATCTCCCAGCCTTTCCACGGAGGTCTCAAGCGGGAAATCCGCATCAGAAGCGAAGTCCTCCACTCTGTACTCAACGTTGAGCTCGCCAAGCACGATCTCCATGCTGTGCGAGCTGGACACGAAGATTGGGTTCTGCTGGTTGATGATGGCCACGCGTTTCCAACCGTTGTCCACGATGAACTTAGCCCTGGGAGGAACGGCGTTCACGTCGGACGGGACCCCTCGGACGAACCTCGGGAACTTCTCCTTGTCCCCCAAGTTAGGCGCGGTGGAAGCGTACGCAATCTGAGCCAGTCCGTACTTGTGAGCCAAGGCCGCCACTTCGCTGGTCGCCACGGAGCAGCCCCCGCCGAACACAGCCACGTAGGACCTTCCGTTGGCCAGGGAGTCCACGAAGGTTTTGAGGCCGGACCCCCCGTCACACATCGTGTCCTGCCAGTCTATTTTTAGCTCGTAGCCCGGGAGGATGGTGCTGTTCTCGCGGATGTGGTTGAGCGCCAACTGCGCGCTGTATCTCGCGTACGGCTCTGTCCATCTGATTCCGGTCTCGGGGATGAGACCCAGAATGTAGAGCTCTTGCTCGCAGACAAGGTGGGTCACGAAACTGCATAGAAACAGTGCTGCTAGTATGGAATGCGCTTGCATTGTGTTTTAGTTGCTTTGTGTATAAAGCCATTCTGGCTTCAGACGTATTTATACACTGCCCCACTCAGGATGTGAAGTGGTCACTCTATGATGAAGCTAAACTGAGATTCGCTAGCAGATATACGAAAGAAACGATTCTACACTTGTTAAACCAAAATATGCAAGCATCATGGATTGGCCAATCAGAGGTCCAGGTTGCTGTATTTCTAATGAAGTGAAATCAGAATCATCGACAGAAAGAATTATAATTCTATTCACTGTTTGGTCACGTTTCATGATTAGTTTAAATCTATAATGTTGAAATTAATAATTATAATACCACGCAGGTGCATGCCATAGAGTATCACAACACAATCTTCTGATTTCAGATCTATCTTACTAGAACCAATTTGTGCTATCAACTATAAAGTTAATTTCACACAGAAGTTATATGTAAGAATATTCGCATCGGAGGCCGACATAACACCGGAGTGCTTTAGGTAAGAAGTGAATGTAAAGTATAAAAATGCCCTTATAAGGAATTACCTCCCAGAGAGACGGAAGAAATCGTCCACTGTGTCTGGATTGTTGATAAGTCCTCTCTCAACACTGAACACTTCGAAACATGGATGTACGAAAGTCTAAACAAACAAACAAACAAACAAAAACTCGTGTACGTTAATACTACAATAAATAATTCTTCTTAATGAGTTGCTAGGAATAGGTGGTTGTAATAAAGAGGAGTGCTTCTAGATTAGATTACAGTACACCCTCGCTAATCCGAACACTTTATTTTTACAATCTGAACACTCAAAATATTATTTTATTCGTCTCTATGCATTGAATCAACTATTAAGAATTAGTGTTATTTCGCTAATCGGAAGAAATTCACTAATTCGAACGATTTTTTCGATCATCGGCACAGAGCTGTCGGATTAGCGAGGGTGTACTGTGTTGGCGTTACGTGCAATAGAAGTATGCACCGCACATGTCTGTCTATTTGATAATAAGCGCAACTGGAGACGAAACAATCATCTCAGGAGACACAGTACAGTTCTCCTTAGACGCTAGGAATTTTAGGAGATAGACAGCTGATTACTAGCACCCTAATTATAGTATACTGCTGATAGGAGAGGGAAATGTTTACTAACTTCAAGTTGTTTACTTCTCTAACAAAATAAACAAACAACAAAATATTGACCGGAAGCTCACATTGAACATCTGAGTGAGGATGTCGAAGTACTGAGCTTCTTCCCCGTACTCGTCCACGATGATGGAGCCGAGGTAGAGGTAGCAGGAGTGCTTGTTCGTGGTAAACAAGTTCAGAAGCTAAACGTAAACACAAATAATAAACACTCAATATTCTCACTAACACTCATTCTGATAGGACAAAGAGTCAGCTCAAAAGTTTCTTGAAATAACCGGTTCTATTCAACTGTCATTTCCTGACAATTGATTGGTCGCTTTCTCGTGGATGTGACAATGTGACAAAACCTTTGGAACATCCACACTGTGTATATATAATTGAAATATCCCTTCCAAGTCCATTATAATTATTATTCACTCTATTCACGACACAGTCTTATGGACAGTGCTGATTAAGGTCAGTTTATTGCTAGGAATGCCGGTACAGAATAAGCAATCTTACAATGGTGATGAGCGGAGGAAGTACTTCGGGAACAGAGGTCTGTACACATCTCAGCATGAACCTCAGAGTCCTACACCAACCAATCAATCAATTAAGTTAGAACAGAACAGAATTGCTCTATCAGTTGATTAGTCAGAATGCTGTTACTGACAAATCTTGTTGAAAGTACAGAATCACAATCAAAGACATTACCACAGCAATGTGGTCACCTATCAGTTTACAAATCAGAGAATTCAGATGAAAGCAATTAGAAAAAAAGCAAATTTGTAAAATAAACTTCTAAGAATCTCTATGAACTCTAACCTAAGTTCCTATTTGTAAGCTGAATTAATTATGAAAATAAACCATAACATGTGAGTTGGGAATATTTGCATTGCAAAATCCAAATTGTATTTCTTAGAATATTCAGATTAAATATTCAGACTTTGTGACGAGCTTCAATTTAAATAATAAATAACTCCGAATAGGAAACCTTACTATTAATTTTCAAGATAAAATTATAGTTGACTTCCGGTCAGTAACAAACAAACAAACAAACAAATACGAACTTAACTACAAATATAATTGAGATAAAAATAGAATTGTCAAGCAATAACGCACGAGTCAATACCTACACGCCCTCTCCGTCGTCCGGGACTCCAGCTGGTACCTCTCCAAGACCTGTGCGAACAGCGGCCACAGCTAGAAACAGCCCTCCGTAACAACCAATAGAATCGCAGGTCTTATTATAGAACAGACTGAGAGGAATGTTCTATTTATATCTATGTTCTAAATTCTATTCTAGAAGCTTCTGACAATTCTTTGAAAAATCCCGCTCAATTTGATCCCATCTACCAATTGCAACAATACATCATTAAACTTTCACACTAATTAAATACAAAAATAGCACAGTGTCTAAATATAGCACAGAGCTATAGCTTGTGCTTGGAGTCTGTCTCCGTGTCAGAGACTGCGTACACCAGCAGATCTTGACGACCGGGTGCTGGGTGAGGCATTCGAACCATACCAATTCCCGCGCCAGATTTCTGCGCGCGGAAATAGCACTCAGCGGCGAATCTGTTCTCACTTCGCGCGGCATCAGACATAGCAACGTACTCGGAGATTGGAATCCACTTACACTCGGCTATCTCATGCGGGTCAGCTGATACGTCAGTATTGAGTGCGCTGTACCAAATGACGTAGTACACGTCATCACAGCCGAACCTGTAGCTCATGGTGTGCCTGAAACAGAGCACAGCTCTGAACTCGCACTTCACACCTGTCTCCTCGAACACCTCGCGAATTCCCGCCTCCACGAACCCTTCCCCCGCCAGGGCGTGGCCCCCGGGGAACTTCCACATCGGTTTCACACCTTTCACGAGCTGGTACCGCTCCTTCACCGCCAGCAGCTCTTCCTGTCCATTCACGACGAACCCGCCCACGCCCACATAGTGCGTGGCGTACCCTGGCAACAGGTTTGGCTCATTGGTAGGCAGCCATCTGTTCATCTGTACGTAGTCAGGCTGGGCGTGGTGGAATGTGAACTGATTGCGCGCTGCTATCGGGATCAGCTCGGATAGGCCAATCGGAATTATAATGTGGATTCCGCGCCTATTTTCAGAGCGCCATTTAGTGAGCGCCTGTGGGAGTAGATACTCGAACTGTTCGGCGCTCATTTCCTGCTTGGCCAGACTGAGTATGATTCCGTTGTAAACGTCTCCACGCGCCATCTCCAGGAGAGGGTTAGTCTCGCTAGCCATTCTATCCTCGCTACGAACTCTGCTGCAGGAATGTACTGGAGCTAGTGGGTTATTAATGGTGACATTCCTATGTAACAGTTTGGTTGTTAGAATAGACCTGGATCTCACCAGGGCGTGGTGGAATAAATACCTCAGCATTTGCCATTTTAGGATGCGAGCAGTGGACCTGTCGGAAAGTGACCACAACTTCTTGTGGGTATATATTAATGACACCTTTAACTAAGTGGCAGTTAAGGGACACCATGAAAATCTAAATCCATATAAATCTATAGGACAGGATGCAATTTCTTGTCAGAACTAGACTAAGCGCTATGCTATGTGTAAACAGCGATGTTGCATAATGAAATGATTTCTTAGATTAGTTGCTTTATTCGAACTCAAAAAATAAATTTTTCGGTGCAATTTCTTGTCAGAACTAGACTAAGCGCTGTGTTGAGATGTGTAAACAGTGATGTTGCATAATGAAAAAGATTTCTTGGATTAGTTGCTTTTTTCGAACTCAAAACATAAATCTTTCTCTACCAGTTTTACACGAAGACAGTTTAGAATATTTCTCACGTAAACAAAAATAATTTGAAACAATATTAATGTACTCACAGATCTATTAAGTGTTCAAGGGGGTTTGTCAGTCTAGTTGAGGACAAACTACGGAGTTTCAGAGTGGATCATTGAGTAGGTACTACTAGTATCAGAGCAAGGAAGATCGTATGCCACTTTACTTGGGATAACAACCTTGAAGCTTTTGACTCACTAAGTTCTTGCTCGAGCATATTCAGTTACACTGAGCATTAAAATGGAACTTGAAAGCAGTGAGAAAGCAATATTTCAACAGAGATTATGTCTCAGTTCCTGACAAGAACGCTCAAGACTAATGTGACAAAGATTAATAATTTGATCGTAGAAAGCTGATTTTCGGCAAACCAGAGTATTTTATGAGGGATTGAGACGAAAACGTTAACTCATTACGGAATCGTGACGTAATCATCTAAATTTGAGATATACATCCATGGTTTAAATAATATAAGTAAGATTTTATAAAAACTGAGACTTCTAGATTTGAAAGGGCGGCAGCATGGGATCGTACTACAGTATCCCTGGTACACATAATACTATAGCTAGCGATGCAGGAACTCACGTCCTTGACAATGGAGGCTGCAGGGTGAATCATCTTGAACGAAGCAGAGGAACTCCTAAAATAGATTCATCACCATAAATAGACGGATCCTCTTAAAAAGTGATGACGTTGCATTCATTTTAAAATTGAAGTTGTTTGAGCATATATGTGCATAGGACGCCCGTAGGACGCCTCATGAATGTCTCCGTTTACTGAGTAATTTAATGCGTAACAGAGCTAGCCTGAAAATAGAGGAGAGGCGATCCAACCAGACGCAGGGATCGGACTTAGTGCCGCTGGCAGCTGGAGGTGTTGGCTGGATGAGTAGAATCTATAAATAGAGACAAGGGATTATTCCAGAACTGAATTTAAATTCAGTCATTATTGTGCGATGGAATATGTCCAGCATTTATGGCATAGGACATTCAGTGAGTTAGTAGGACTGGGAGGTGCTGGAAACGCGAAATTTGGCATGCAAGTGTTTTCACGGCGAAGTGTGACATTTCGCTTGAATATTTGAACTCAATTGTAAGTTTTCACGAGTAATGACCCTCGAAGTGACCATAATTGATTGTGCAATGATCCAAAATCGTCAAAATTGGCAAAAAGGTGCTGGGAATATTGATTCGATGGCAGTGGCAAAAAAAAGAACCAAAACTACTTCGTAACAGCAGATAACAGCATAACTAGACATATTAGAATAAGAATAGTATCAGTGCTAATGCAATTAAGACGATATTCTATGGAGACACAAGAGTTATGTCAATTTTTCCTTGAATTTAGAGCTAAGCTTGAAAACATTGGCAAGAAAACGGCAGAACTATCAACAACATTCGAAACACAGATTTCAGAGTCAGTGAATTGATTTATCGGACCTTGGAGACTCTGGTGTAGGGAGGGAGGGACTAAGCTATTAATGGTGGCACTTAAACTGTGAAGTAGGTTCATTAGAATATTATAACAACTACGAAGCACAATAAAAGAGACCAATCAAATCAGTCATAGGTAGTGAAGACCACCCCACACTTCTGAGCGAGTAGCTCCTTCATCCTGTGGACCACTCGGCTCTGTTCGTCCTGAAGTCTCCGCACGCGGTCCTTGTTCTCCTCAAATTTCTCCAAGAGCTCCGTGAACTCGTCCAGAATCAGGTGGTCCACCTCGGACAGAGGATCTGAGTCCGGCGAGGAGAACTCCGAGATCGTGGTGGAGTCCTCGTCGCTGGGGACGGTTGAGCTCTGAGGGGTGCTGAAGTAGCTGAAGGAGGCTTGGCGGGTCTGCAAAGTGTGTCGGATGTCCGTGTGGCTGTGCGAACTGATGTCTGTGCTGTTGACGCTCATCTGTGTTGAGTACTGTCTCTTCATCTGAAACTGTCGGTTCAAGGTTTCAAACTGAACTTTGTAGTTCCTCGTCTCTTCCTTCTTCTCGACCAGATTCAGCTTCAAATGCCGGATATCGTTAACTTCACGTTTGATCTGTTTCAGCAGAGTCGTACAAACCTCGCAACCAGGGTTTCCCGATGGAATGTCTACGTAATACTCCTCTTCAGACGGAGTGCGTGGGGTGAAACTCTTCTCCTCGCTGACGGGGGACAAAGGCTCCTCAATGGTCGGCTGGGGGACGAAGGTCTTGATGAATTTCTTGGGACGCACCATGGGGGCGTGGGAGGTGATGGACGAGGAGGCGTGGGGGAGGAACGAAGGCTCGTCCAGAGTCTCCTCAAAGCTGCTCAGAAAGAAACTCTGGTCTTGGAACTGCGAGAGCTTCGGACGCTCGGAAACCGGGGCGGAGATGGACATGAATTCTATCCTCAGATCGCCGACCTGGCCTTTCAGCCCGATTAGCTCGTCCTGAATCAGTCCAATCTCGGAGTTGAGCTCCGATTTCTGAGAGCTGAACTCGGTTAGCTTCGCAGTTAACTTAATGCAAGTTCTACAATTCATTTGCGCTTGCTGTTGTCTTCGGAACATATTCATTTTACAATCTTATCAATATATTTACACCTCAACTCATCCTTTATATACTCAATCAACCTGAAATCGATACTGTTTAATCAGACAAATCAATCAAGCCAGAGAGCTACTCAGTTTACAGAAACGGCACAGGGTTCAGAGTAGGAAATCTTATTGGATGATGTGACATAGAAGTAAGAGCTTGTTTGTTATGTAACAAACACTTCGTTGACGTTAGAGGATGGAGTTACTAAATTTAGCGATGCATAATTATCTCAGTTGAAACAACTTTCCTGGAAGAGAAGAATTCTAACTTTGACTTCAATGATGCATTGAAAAGTTGAAATAATTCAACTCAATTTAAGTCTTAGAATTGTATATACAGTCAGGGTCGTTTATTATGAACTAACCTCCTGGTCCAATTTCCATTTTTTAGATAGGATTTGTATTGAAAAAGTTCGCTTAATGTGAAGTATCTCTATTATGAACAGATTTTTTGGTTCCCTGGTGGTTCACAATAAGGGACCCTGACTGTAATTATAACATCAAATATATGTGTCAATAATGTCAACAACAACAAAAACAAACACAGCCAACCTGGTGCAAGGGCTTGACCTGTAATGCAACCACATTGCTGAGACAACTCTCGTACTTCCCAGGTGGTTGGTGGCTGATAATGTGTCCGAGAGCCTTCAGCATTACGATGACGGAGTCGTTTGTCAGACCCAGTTCTTCAGCGCTCTGCAACACCTGAACAGTAAACAGGTAAACGTACAGCACAGCATAGTACAACATAGCATAGCATAGCATAGCATAGTACAGTTGGTTACTAATTTATCTTCGAGACAGAGGGTAGAGGGTAGAAGGTATCTTAGAGTAGTGACTATACAAAGTGTACCAGCAATCTATAAATATTTTCTGTGGTAACCCGCTTAATTTCGCAATTGCTTTCGAGATAAAAAATTATTAAAAATGATTCGTTGTTTATTTGCGGTAGAACAAATCAAATGTTCAACAAATCAGATAAAAGAAAATAAGAATTTTATAAATAATGGACACATCCATTAATAGTAGTCAAAATACATTTTGAGTTAAGCAAAATCGCATTTAGATTATTTTGCTGTTTCTAGAAGGTTGTGAGTGTCACTAAGTGCTGAATAAACTGCTCAGGAATGCTTCAAATCTACAGCTGTGAACTATGTTCTGATATGAAACGCAGTTATTGGGTTTATCTCTATTATCTCGTGATGGAACAGCTTTGGAACAAATGAACTCAGATTGAAACATTCAAAATGGACTACTAAAATTCTAATGAAGCAACGATGACGCACGAATATTCTGTCCATCAGCAGTGGTATAACAAATCATCAGATTACATTGCGAAGTTGCTATTAATATCATTCTATAAATAGCACTGAAATTGCAAATGTCAGAATTTACATTTTCGTAATTAATAACTCATCAATTTACATTCATTCGTCGTAAGTTGCAAGCGCTAAAATTATTAAAATATATATGTTGGAATTCCGCTTGGGTGTTAGGAAGTAGTATACGCCACGACAGACACAATTCCACCCAATCGGATTAATCACACCTCGATTGACCATATCTATATTTAGCCTACCTGGAAGAGTCCCTCGAAGTGTGACAGGTGCACTTTCTTCTTGCAAGAGAGACAGATTGAATGAATGCCAGATGCCGCAGCTGATTTTATCCTATCATTGCGCAGGGAAGACACCATGAAGCGTAGCACTGGATCTGGAAAGTATAAATAGGAGAGTGTCAGGCACTTAGATCTAAAACCAAATATTCCACGAATTCTGATTGGCTAACCAATCAACGTATTTTATTTCCATAAACGTCAACTTCGGCATTAAACAGAGAATTATATTCGCAAACATTCTCATTTCTGCAGAAATTATCGTTAATTCACAGTAATTTCCCGATGACGGGGATAATATTTGTAGAAATTTGCAAATATAATTGCTTAATTAATGCAAAGGTGATGGTGTAACATTATACATAAACATCCACCAATGATTAGGAAGCTAATTGTATTGTAAAATAATAATAATAATGGGAAGTCCAACTAATGCTATAATTATCCTAGCATTTTAAGGAAGAACTCTAATCGTTGCATCATATCCAATTGCATAGGAAGTAGGGTTTCGACAACAAAATTAAGTGAGAAGTATTTGTATACTAAAATTAGAATATAGTTAGGAAAAAATCTAATTATATTAAGCAATGTTTTTTAATCAATAAATTCAGAGAATAAACCATTAGAGCATTTGCGTAAAATAAATAATTAACTAAAACTGAGTAATCATGCCTCTATCACGATGGCAGAGCACATGGCATTGAGTCAATACTACACTCGACTGGCTTGGTGATTTTTTCTATTTATAGTAAGACCCAAACTTATATGGTTTCCCCGTTCAAAACGGCTTAAACCGGAAATGACGCAACAAAATATCTTACAAAGCTCGGGGTTTAACAAGTGGGATAGAACTCAGGGAGTTAAATGCGCATATAACGGAGATCCAAGCGAACTGACCAATGAGCTCTTCGTGTGCGTTGATCCAGTCGGAGAGGTGGTGCAGGACTCGGATGGCTGAGCGCTTCACGAGGGGGTGGCAGTTCTCCTGGAGGGAGAGCAGGCTCTGGATCAGCTGGCCAATCACCTCGGAGTTGTTACTATAAATAGAACAGACTAGCATAACAACAGAGGCCGTCAAGAATATGCATGTTAAACCCCTCTCAAACAAGAGCAGAGATAGATACCTCGGAATGACGTAATATTAGTCTTAGCGATATAGTCCCAGCTTATTGTGTGCTAACTCACCCTCTCAGCTCATCAGCCACGATGTGCATGATGAAGAGTGCACTCTCTAGCTCGTTCCAGGTCACCTCCGTGTTCAGCAGGATCTGGAACATCTACACGCATATCCATGGTTAATCAGCTGATTGAGTAGGAACTGAAAGTATGTGCATTCCAATCGAGCACACTCACCTCCTTGAAAGTCTCCAGCTCCCCGAATATCCACATCACCGCATTCATTAGGTCGACAACTCCCAAATTCCTGAACCGAACAAAGTCGTCATTCTGATCTTCATTTAGAATGCTGTCCTATAAATAGAACACGGTGATGCGTATGAGACATTGGAATGTGGATAAGATGCCAGTATTGAACTCACCGCGTCAACGTCTTTATCGTATTGACACAGCTTCCACAGACCTAGCACCAACCGTCTGAAGATGATTTTGTACGGAGTCAGTGGCTCCACTGGTCTGCACTGCTCCAGCAGCTCAGCTAGGTTGTCCCAGATGTCGAACGTCATCTCCCCAATCTGTCAACAGCACAGAGAAATAACAACAAATCCCACACAGACAAGTATGAGTACCAACCTTAATATTCCCATGGTTGATGCAGTCTGCCAATAGTTCCAAGGATGAGATGTCTCCAAATCCCTAAACAACAACACTCTTGTAAACAAGAACACCTCGCTGTTTACTCCTCTCCACCGGAAATAGAGAACTAAAGTAAACAACAACAAGATTGAGAGAAGCTAACCGAGTCAGGATTGTTGAATATAAAATGGAGATAAGAATCCAAATAACTCATGAAGGTTTTAGCCAAACTCTTCGATCTAAAAAACAAACAAAAAAACACTTTCTAGGACAAAATTAAAATACAAATCCTGTCAATAACTGCCTCCAAGGATTGGGCAGAAATGGCCAATATAGAGGTCCACTGTCATAAAACACTACAGTCTCTGTAACACTGAAAAGATATTACTTTGTTCCAGAAATCTAACCAATTGAAAGATGGGAATTCCCAAATGAATGGCAGACATAGGATTACCTCTCAAAATCGTCGATCTCCTTGCAAGCTTGGAAGACAGGTCTGAGCGCCAAAATATTCTTCGTCAGCTCCTGACTGAAAGCTTGGAACTCAGGAGTATACTATAAATAGAACAGACATAAACACAAACAAACAATCAGAGAGAGAGAGAGTGCCTACCTCCACAGAATAGGCCTGTGAGCTGATGCAGTCACAAGCTGCATCGAAAACTTCCTCTGAAGTCGTGGCCTGAGTCTATAAATAGAACAGATCAGCTGTGAAATCTAATCCTGAATCTCCGAGGAAGGTAGAAGTGTCGTTGATTGGGCAACAGAGGTGTGAACTCACCACCACTTGGAAGGGGAGGAGGAGGAGAGGAGATTTGGACAGCTGCTCCATTGGCAGCTGACCCAGTGTAAGCCAGCTGGCGACACACTCGAACACCTATAAATAGACACGGACAAACGTGACTGCCACACATACACTTCTATAAATAACTCACCTTGATCAGAACGTCTTCTGCGTCAGGAAATTTCTCTAAACAAATAGACTAAATAATAATAACAACACAACATTGTCCAATCCTGGCAACAGGACAGGTGTGAAGGAATGCGACTGACTAGCAAATGGAATATCTTGGAGATGTCGTCTGTGAGAAGTTTCTTGCAATCCTCCCACCTCGCCTGCTCCACCTTCAAATTCTCATTGAACATCAGCTAGAGAGCAGAGGTGTGAAAACTTAACTCTATACCTTACTCTGCTACTGGCAGCTGGATAAAACTCACATTTCTATAACACATTTAGGTAACTAGCGTAGCATTAGAGAGTATATAAATAGTTCAGAGTATGAGAGTTCTATTAATAGCTCCTCACCTCTTCAGGAAGAATGGTGAGTAGAATGAGGAGAAAAGGAACGAAGGCTAAGTCCGTACTGAATCTAACAAGCAATAAACATAAACATCTCCTATCAACCATTAGGAGATAATGGAATGCAGGACTATTCTAATTATAGAACTCACTTGTTGATAAAGTCGTCGACTATATTAGTCCATGACGTCATCATAATGGCCAGGTCTGCTAGAGCAAGAGCAAGCTACGGACAATGGCGCATAAGGGAGAGTTGAGAGGTGTGAAAATATGAATATACGCCTCACCTGAACTTTGATTGTTTTAGTAACGCCAGGCATGCTAACTATGTTATTAATGAGCGACTCTTTGAGCGCCTAAACACGGACAAACACAAATAAACAACAACAAAACTTGAATAAACACGAGTAGAGATGCACGTACATTGTGTGAATCTACTGGTATCTCACTGAAATGGTCCTTTATCTAAAAATAGAAAATAATCCTATAAGAATAGCACTTCTATAATAAATGCGAATAAAAGATTAATATCTTCATCCTATAAAGGTGTTAATGGCACAGAATCAAGTGCGACACAATTCCATCAGCTGAGTTGTGAGTGGAACTGACCTTAGTTTTCATCGTGTACGCTGCGAAGTAAGAGGAGTGCTCGTTCCTATTCAGCTTCAGCAAGACGTCTGCTATCTCCCAGCCATACACCTATAAACAAACAAACAAACAAACAAATAAACAAACAAATAAACAAATAAACAAATAAATAAACAAACAAATAAACAACATGGTGGTATAATCACAGGTGGAACTCACAGAGTTCTGTATCTGCTCGAGACACTTGGATGCCTCTACGGATCCCTGAAGATACAGCGCATCCAACAGCTGATACACGTACTCCGTGGTTGGCTTCTCCTCGCTCATTCTAACAGTTCTACTAACCTCGCAACGTTAGAGCAGTAAAGGAATGTGAAATGAATGCAGGCTCCTTTCAAATAATGGGAGTGAGAGGAGCACATATACTGACAGTATGACACTCATACAGGACACATGGAGTGAGGACACACAGGAATTGAATTTATGAGATGCAGGTCCTAGTTACCGTACGGTTGTCCGTTTCTATCGGTATTTCCGAGGCTCTCAAATATCACGGTATGAGAACAAAATGTCACGAGATTGAAGTTAATTATTCCACAAATAAATATTTATATAAATAAGAGAACAAATAATCGTCATTAAATTTTGCAGGTCACCATTAATTCCTCAAAATTAATTCTGTAGAATCACTACACACATTAGAGAATCTCTGAAGTTATTGAATAATCGCGTTCTTGTCTGCGCAGGAATTAAGGAGATTGCGCAACCAATCAGATTAGAGCTATTCTCACGATTTGAGACCTCACAGGTTGAGATGTATTCTATCAGAATTTGTCTCAACAAACCACTTCAAACTCAGTGGTAGTCCTTGTGAATCTTTATTAACTAAGTTCTCTGATCAAGAAAGGATGGTAGCAGGGTTTCATCTAGCCACCTCCTCAAGGGGGTTAATCCCTCCCCCTGAAAATATTTAGACCCCTTTACCCCTCTGAGGTTCAGAAGTATATCCATTCTAGCTAGCTACACAGTACATGTGGAGATGCTACGTAGTGATGTAAGATGATTTGTACGATTCAGAAGTCTCTGTTGATGATCTTCCATCAAAATATATTGGATTTAGTGATATATTGGTTAAAGTAGTAATTTAGATCAAAATTCCCTGCCATCACAACATCCAACATCTACTGTACTCAGAATTAGTCAGGAAATCAACCAACAAGTCAGCCTAGCATTACTTCGTGTCTGTACAGTCTAGTCTAGCATGGCACTCCACAGAGGAAATTAGTTCAAGTGCAGTCCTAAGAGGATATGTCCAATGGTATTAACCATGTCCCAAGCTGTCTCTATGTAAGTAAGCCATAATCACAATCTTGTACGATTCCCAGCAATTTCGCATTTTTAAGGTACGATGGTAGATAATATACATATGCACTATAGAAACCCCCGCCATTCTAAGATAAATATAGAACAAGTTTGATAATTCTATTTTTAGTTCAACATCTAATACAATACTACGAGAGTTCTAGTCTTGTTCTAATTATAGAACAGGGAGATATTAATAGAATGTTAGGGCTTTTATTGGGAGAGATGTGAATAGGAAGAGGTGTGATTGGAATTGTGTCGTGCTGGATTGTAGAATTGATTCCTAGGAAAGAGGTGAGAATAACTCAAATCAAATAGTAAACAACACAAAAATATTTAGAACTTCATTGGTCAGAACTGACCAGCTACGTCATAGATTTGTCCGAAATATATAATTTCAAACAAATATCGGCGGTTTGAAACAAAAATCTAAAATGGACCAATAAAAACTAAGCAAATCGATTAATTACATAGAAACACTCACCATTCTGAGTTTACTAGAATCTAATCTTGACAGAACACTGTTCAGCTAACTGCTCGAGGAGTTGCAACTGTTCTGATTCAGGACTGGATAGCTCAGGTTCGGAAAGGTACAGTTGTCTCACACGTGGAAGTGTCTGTATTAGCCACATTAGCGCGACACATGAAGCAGAGGTGAGATTGGAATTTTGTATACCTAACCACCTAATAGCTGGATGGCAGGATAGACTGCCACACAGTACCAGCATACCTGAGTCTTGGAACGGGGTATTGACTAGTGACAAGTGAACCAGTGAGTTTAGAGCTGACACAGTTCTGTACCAGCAACTCATATCCTCAGAACTGAATTGAGTATGACTCAGCTTTAAACTCATCAAGTTAGAGCATGACGTGATAACATTGAATAAACTATTCCAGCTGTGAAACCCGACTTCATGTAAAAAAGGTAAATTAATCTCTCTCAGCGATTTAGAGTTTGAATGGATGAGTTCAGTTAGTGAGTGTAGAAGGGATTCATTGGGAGATGGAGGAGTATCAGAGAATAGACTCAGTTGTGTGAGAGAGTTAATGCAGTGTAAGGAAGGAATGAGACTGTAGCTATCTTCTCCTTTAGTCTTCCAAACTAACTCTGTTAGGGAGGAGAGGCTTGATATGTCAGGTGTCACTGGGAGGTAACCTTGAAAATCTTGAATGCAGAGTCCATTAAGCTGATGGTTAGCTATTAACTGGGAGATAATGGACCAATCAGATTCACTCGAAACAGGACTATAGAACAAATTCTGTAGAGTAGAAGAGAATTGATTGGCTAAAATAGAAGAGAATTGATTGGCTAACTCTACTAACATCTGTTGGTTCATTTCACATTCGTATAACATCAAACTCCCAGTGAATTGATTGGTGCAGGAGAATAGCCGTGGAGAGGAATTGGTGGTTGTCAGGTCACAGGAATGCAAGTGGATACTAACTCTAGTGTCAAGTGGCAGAGTGGCAAAGGTGAGGATACTCGTGTACGGATGGATTCCATCAAATTCCTTTTCATTGAAAAACAGTGCTACGTATCGGACACAACAAGTGGACAGCTGATCGAGGAGGGAGCGGAATTGTGCCGCGGTTACGTAATCAGATTGGAAGTGGATTATTTGGAATTGGCGGACATATTCCATCGCTCGCAGGAAGCAGTGCCATTCGTTCGGGGAGATGGTGTCGAGGAAATAGAGGTAGAGAGGGGAGGGAAACCTCTCTTTGAAATAGTTGAAGTGTTCAGGAATGGAATCAGAGTTGGTTTCCATGACGACAGTACAAAGGAGGAGGAATGATTGTGTGAATTCTCTACAATCTGACATGTCAACAAGATCTTTGTAATGACGTAACTGATCGCTCATGGGAACTTCACAGAGTGACATAGGCACTGGGAGTGCGTGGTGGCAGAGAACGGGAGTCATGAAACCTGCGTCCCGCTTCAAGATGCCACTAACAAACCGAATCACCATCTTGTACATGGACAGGTACTGGGTGGAAGTCGTGAAGTAGCGGATGATGTAGCACTGATTTCTCCAAGCATTGTCGCATATGGAAACTGCCGCCATGAACTCTTGAATGGTCAGGTGTTGGAATGTCCACACCTTCACACGAACACCAAAACTCGTCACTTTAACATGAGCCTGCATCAGGCCGAGACGTTCACTGTTCAGGGATTCGCCTTCAAGTTTCAGTGGAATGTGTCTGTCAGAAGTTAGTTCTCTTTCGAAAATGCCTTGATTCGCTTCCAGACCGATTTCATGGATGCATTCTCTGATGGCCGGGTCGAAATTGGACAATTGGAGAACTTTGCTGTGTTCTTTCAGGCCCATTCTGGACAATTGGCGCCTGATGATGTATACGATCAGCTGGAGGTACAGGTGGGACAGAGTCTCACTTAGGATGGAATCCGATTGGTTGAATAGAGAGCTGAACAGACTCGCGTTCACTGGCACGAGTGCGAGCTGTTTTATCTCGTCGTGACGAACGAACATCTCACGGACGGCATTCAACTTTTCAACACTCTCTATTCTTTTCGAGAAATAAAGGTCTCGGTTTTGAGGAGAGAATCCGAGGACCTGGAAGTTGTCATCGATCTTGAGATCTTTGCCATAATCGAGATGGAGTTCAGTCCATTGGCTGGGACGACTTGTCACTAGGATGGTGGAGAGAGTGAGGAAGCGTCTCTCGAGAATTTTACAGAGTAAAGTGGAGTCGAACGGAATGCTCTTAATAAACTCATCGGCACCGTCCATGATGATGAACAGTCCCTCTCCGTCTGATCTCAGCAAGTGCTGGGAGAGGGATCGACTCCATTTGGCGCCAAAAGACATGGAAAGGGTCAGCCATTTCAGAATAAATTCCTCGTCGATCTTATTTTGTTTCTCGTGCCTCGCCTCCTCGAGTTGATGCCACTCCGGATTGCGACACGGGATGGAAACGGTGTAGCGGAAATTGGTTAGCTGGTGACTGCCATACAGGAAGGCAAAGTGTGTGCAGAGGAAGCTCTTACCACTGCCGGGGTTCCCTATCAGGCACCATACTTTACTTTCTGAAGAATCGCTAGTGGTGACAATGGACTCGAAATCTACCACTTCTACCTTTTCGAACTCGACCTTCTCATGGATGTGTCGCAAGAAATCAATTTCGTTAATGCCACTTTCCTCTTCCATCCTCTTTTCAGGAGTTTCAACCTTTATGACAGTGAGGGGTGTGAATACGGATTCTATGGGGACACTGGCCTCATCGAGAACAACACTAACATCCTTGTGGTGTGTTTTCAAATACTTTCGTAACCTTATCTGCCAATATGCATTTTCCTCCTCATCAACTTCATTTTCAAGGTTCAATTCCTGTTGGATTTGGTCACAGAAATCGTCGTTTGAAATATTTTGGAAAGTGGACTTGAAACCTCGGACCTTAATCGCTAAATCTTTTCGTTCCATTATCTCTAAGGAATCGCAGAGGTGCTCCAAATCGCCAGTGACTATTTCTTTCTCAACGCAGAGTTTCAACATTTCGTGCGACCCTTCATCTCCCTTAACACTCACTTCCGCACTACAGCTGGTTAGTACGACCCATTGTTGTGAGGTTATTTCGGTCGTCAGCAAATCGACTAGAGTTTTGGCGGATTTCGATTGGTCGCTAGTTCTAGGTTTAAATTGAGGCGAGCTTAGCCATTCTAACTGCCTAGCTTGGTGGAGAATGCTGTGATGGCCAATGGACTGTAAAGCTAAGTCAAACCTGCTAGGATCGAAATGTTTCCAATTCTTCAGCGAATTCAAAAACAGAATTGGATCCTTCCCTGTGTCCTGTTGAATCTTGGAGGGTAATTCGATAGCATTCTGTAACTTTTGCAGAATTTCTGGTGTCAACAGTTTTCCGAGTTCTGTAAACGCTTTAATTTGTCGTTTTCTATCATCAGACATTTTAACCTAAAGGAAAGTGTCTCGAGTAAATTCCTAACTAAAATATTGCTAATGTTTAGTTGTATTCAGTGTTCCCGCCTAGCGGGTTTAGCGCACTATTCACCACGCTTAGCTTGTCGAATAACTTTCTTGGGTTAATGGGGCTATGAATATATTAAATTAGGCGTAATTGTATTCGTATTTGGTTTCTGCTAACGTATTTGTATTTGATCAAGAAAAGTGTATTGAACCCAACTCTGACATAAGACATCCAATACAGCCTACATTGTGATATACAGTGAAATCATTGCGAATGTTTAGACCATTTACACCAGTATACGAGTATCAACGAAAAAGACGATCGATTCGCCAACACCAGTTTCGCACTTTAGTAACAAAAAAATAATTTAAGACGAATTTAAAGACGAATTAAAATAAGGCCATGCAAAATAAATTACTTGTTTATCTCCCTGTCCCTTAACCTCCGTACGGACAATATGTTACTTTATTCTAGAACTTTTATTTTTATTTGTTGTTGTTAAATAATGCAATTTACTCGAATAAACCGCACAAAAATTGCAAAATTAACGCTTTCCATTTATCCTGAGGGAAACACTGGTTGTACTATCACATAAATTCTTATTGGTAGAAACTCTAGAAGCAAATTGTATCCCGCATACCCCAACATTTATAATAAGTGCATGCTCCCACTAGAAAACGAATATGAGAAATGTGAGCTTAACTCTATTCGGATAATAAGCTTGCATCCTCCAGTTAATTTGATACCACAGAATACCACTCCTCTTAACCATGAAAATCCTGTATGAAACACTTGGTTACGCAAAACTTGCTTGTTATTATCCATGGTTATTCAATAAATAAACAACAATGAAACTACCTCTTAACTTTATTCAATACTATCGATGGTTATTAGACGATCAATTAACATGGAAATAAGGACTTTGCCATAATTCTACATTATCCATGGTTTACGATGAATAAACAATACTGAAATTAGCTCTTAGCTTGATTCTACATATCCATGGTTCGTAAAGTGTATCTACAGGATAGTACAGACTCTAATGTAAGATTTACTCTTCCAACTTACTTCAGTTCACAAAGAGATGAATAATCTTTCAAGAAATGACGAATAACTGTAATATGGAACTAAAAATAGAAACAGATGATAAAATAAGATCTCACACAGTAAATATCCAACTTTACAACTCTGAGAATATTCTAATTCAGGAAGTAAACAACAACAAATTATAGAAATTTCATTTATGTCTCCACTAGCCTTAGTTTTCTTAAAATCGATGAAATAGAAATAGCATTTTTTCCGATTTTTTCAATAAAAAATGCTTCAAAAATGATCGAAATCGAATTAATTCAAAATAAAATAGGACTCATATTCGTAACGACATATTTACAGCATAGTTATGTCTCTACAGAATTGTTAATTCCACTGATTTATTCAAAAATTTCAACAAAAAAAACAATTAAAATACAGAACATAAACATTGGTCGAATAATGTTTGTTTGTTCTGAAATAAATAATTCAGTCATTTTGATTTTGTTGTTGATCTAGACTACAGATATAAAAGAGCTTATTTGTATGATTAAATTGTGAATAAACAACTGAATTCAGTGGAATATAACTAAAATGGAAGCATTAACTTACTCGTATCAAATTCAAGTTTGTTTGTTTCTGTAGATTTGTGTGTTGATGCTCAATGATTGAAATGTTTGTGTTATTATTAGTGTTTGGATTCGGTTGGAATCGTTTGAAATGTGTCGATTAGTCTTGAATAGTTGTT
Organism: Aphrocallistes beatrix; assembly: GCA_963281255.1. NCBI lineage: Eukaryota > Metazoa > Porifera > Hexactinellida > Sceptrulophora > Aphrocallistidae > Aphrocallistes > Aphrocallistes beatrix. Next base: position 97,183 of record OY725506.1, read on the forward strand.
CAGTATAGCTGTTGCTAGCTTGAAGATAATGGTCTAGATACTATCTCTATTTAACTGTGCATACAAGTAACGAGATTGGGACAGAGAACTTTGCTACAGAGTCACTCATGAATTGATTAGTCCCTATCTTGTCTGGAACTGACCCTTAAGCACATTCCCTAGCTTAATCACTGATGTCTCGTGTTACAATAGCTACGTTTAAGCTAGGATGTTTCTAGAATGTTCTGAACTTATTCAAGTGGCTGTGGTTAGTGTCACAGGTGGTGCACTAGCTGTAAAACTATCAATGTGACCTTTTGGTATCCTAGATTTAAAAGTTGAAAATCAATTTATCTACTTTGTCCTGAGAAACATGGACAACTAAAGTTGAAGTTTTCATTAAACTTAAAGGTTGCACTCTAGCAACTGCTTTACTGAACTTATTGAACACTCAGTATTTGACTTCACAAAAACTTAAATTTTCTTTGAATATATAAATTCCATAAAATTACAAAATCTCCTAACAACTTTTGCTGTAAAGTCACTGTTATTGGTTTATGGAATGCCAGATATCGGGTATATTGAGTAGGAGGTCCTAGATATTCATCTCTTCACTATCTCCTTCATCATTATTAATAAGAGTATTTAACTAGAGTAAATCTTCTTGTTTTTTATACGCATTGCTGTGTCTCTATTGACGTAAGTAATCTCAGAAAACATCTCCATTTTCTTATTATTCAAACACTGAAGATAATCCCAACTCCAAAAGTGACCATCTTATGGGTGGTTGTCCAACAAAAATATGATTTTTAATAAGTAATTATGGTTTGCAGACGCTTTAAGGGAAACTTTCCACTAAAAATATAATCAAGAATGTATGATATTAATTGCAATCGTTACTAAGAATAGAATCTAATGTCAAGCTAGAACTGGCAGTAGCACCCTCCACAGAGTGACAGGCGGGATTTGAGGGTCAACTGGAGCTTCTGTGTTAGCGATGCCAAAGTAGATAAGGAATGGGACCCATCCCCATCTAAAAATAGCCCCAGTGTAGCCGAGAAGAACTCCCACCCTGTACAGCCACCAATGAATGGAGCGCAAGGACCTGACAGGAGGTGGAGAGGGTTTGGAGAGAGATAGGCGCATCTTCCTGAAATCTGATTGGTCGGTTGGTTGGACAGGTAAAGTATAAAATGGAGGGATGAAGTGAATGAATGCTAGGTGTGAGAAGAGTTAAGAAATAAAAAAGGTAGATAGATGTAAACAAAACAACAACAACATGTTACTGGACTGAGTACTCTATCTGAATTCTTGTGTAGAATCAGATCACTAAGCAACACTATACTCCTAAGATTGTAGAGAATTGACATTCAAAATAAATTTATTTTGATAAAGAGGAGTTTGTTTATTCAGTGTATATATATTTACTTAATGGATCCGCCATTCCAATTTGTACTAGTAAACAAAATTGAAAGTAAACAAACGAAAATCAATAAAAAATTGCAAGTGTTCGAATTAACAATTGCTAATCTAAGTGAGACAAGCTGCAAAACATTCCAATCTAAATACGCGTATCCATGAAGGAGACATTCGACTGCTGAGATTCGGAGAAAGATCCTAAATTATTCGCACATTCCAAAGTCACTCTCTTGTTGCTATTATTTGGTTGGTCTTGAGAGTTCCGTTTTCTCTCAGGTCTCGACGAACTGAGCGCTTGTGTGATGATGTCCTTTCCAAATTTAGATTTGATCTATAAATAGAATTAAACATAAACCTCACTAACTGACCAATCAACATGAGAGTTAAAGCACCAAAGAAAAATTAACATTTCAACAGTTAGTTCTATTTATAGGTTGAATGGGGGACAGAAGAGGAAACAGTTAAAAATAGAATTTAAGCACCATATTTGGGCGCCATAGGATAACATCAGGCAGACCGGACCATGGATACTGGATATTACATTCCATCGCACAACTCCGTAACTAAGTCTAGCTACCTTCTGGATCAGGTCCTGGTCGTTGAACCATGGATGCTGGATTGCTTCCTGCACGCTGATTCGTTTGTCTGGGTCAACCTCTAGCAGGGATTTGATGAGGGAGATTGGAATGTCAGACACCTCCTTCCAGTACTCCTAAAATTAGAGTAGAAAAATACTCACATTTTCACACCTTTTAAAACGATAACTAACTTAATAAACACAAAATAGAGATATATTTAGACGAAATGCTATTTTAAATGATCAGCTGATTTTTTGCGAATATTTTAAATATTTAATTTAACAGTCAATTACGCAATTATCACAGAATTTCGCAGACATAGATCTGACCAATCAGTGAAGAGCATCAGGAGTGGTTTCAGGCGGGTAAAGGGGTGGCCTACCTTCGGGAAGGAGTAGAGCCCCTGCGTAATCTGCTCCCGCAGAGAGTGGGTCTTGATTTCGTTGGAGAAGGGAGGGTACCCGGACAGCTGAATGAAGAGAATCACCCCTAAGCTCCAGCAGTCGCACTTCTGTCCGTAGCCGCGAGATTCCGCGTTGATCAGCACTTCGGGCGCCAGATAGGAGGGCGTGCCACAAAGTGTCTTCATGAGGGAGTTCTCTCCCACCACCCGCGACAACCCGAAGTCTGTCACCTTGATGGTGCATTCCTGATCCTGCGACATTAGCAACACGTTCTCGGGTTTCAAGTCCCTGTGAGTTATGTTCTGGCTGTGTAGATACCTGAGAGGGAGATTGGAATGTAGAGACATTACAATGACTGAAAGAAACTTTTCTAACACAGTCAATACACAGAAATTTCTAGATGTTCGTTCCATTTAGAATGGATATCTGAACATCTGTTTGTTCGTTTGAAACAGAGAGAATGACGTCACACACCTCACTGCGAGTAGAGCTTGGAAGAAGATAAATTTAGACAATTCCTCCTTCATCTTTCCTAGCGACACAATCCAGTCGAACAATTCGCCTCCCTCCATCAGCTCCAGAACGATCAAGAAGAGAGTGTCTGTCTGGTAGGCCCCCTTGATCTCAATCACGCAGGGGTGGTGCAGCTTCCGGAGGATTTCAACCTAGTAAACAACCAGTAAACAACTAGTAAACAACTAGTAAACAACTAGTAAACAACTTGTATATAACTTGTAAACAACTAGTAAACAACTAGTAAACAACTTGTATATAACTTGTAAACAACTAGTAAACAACTTGTATATAACTTGTAAACAACTAGTAAACAACTAGTAAACAACTTGTATATAACTTGTAAACAACTTGTATATAACTTGTAAACAACTAGTAAACAACTAGTAAACAACTTGTATATAACTTGTAAACAACTAGTAAACAACTTGTATATAACTTGTAAACAACTAGTAAACAACTAGTAAACAACTAGTATATAACTTGTAAACAACTAGTAAACAACTTGTATATAACTTGTAAACAACTAGTAAACAACTAGTAAACAACTTGTATATAACTTGTAAACAACTAGTAAACAACTAGTAAACAACTTGTATATAACTTGTAAACAACTAGTAAACAACTTGTATATAACTTGTAAACAACCAATAAACAACCAGTAAACAGCTAGTAAACAACTAGTAAACTAGTAAACAGCTAGTAAACAACTAGTAAACTAGTAAACAAGCTAAGAAACAAGAGCTGACCTCTAGCATGGCAGACTTGTAAGTCTTCTCGTCTTTGTCGAACTTCTTCATTTCAATGAGTTTAACGGCGGACCTCTCTCCCGTCTCTTTGTCGAAGCAGAGCCTAACTTCCCCGCACGCGCCCTTTCCCAGCGTCTTCCCGATAGCATAGCGACACAAGAACTCCCTAGGAATGCCAGGGTAGTCACAAGGACGCTGCTTTTCTTTGTAGACCCAAGCCACATTCTTCTTCAAACTCAGAGAAATCTCTGCGTTATCCTTCAGATGATAGGTCTTGTTCTTCCCTACCTAGTAAACAAAAACAAGCTAGAAGTAAACACAAACAAGCTAGAAGTAAACACAAACAAGCTAGAAGTAAACACAAACAAGCTAGAAGTAAACACAAACAAGCTAGAAGTAAACAAAAACAAGCTAGAAGTAAACACAAACAAGCTAGAAGTAAACACAACAAACTAGAAGTAAACACAACAAACTAGAAGTAAACACAAACAAGCTAGAAGTAAACACAAACAAGCTAGAAGTAAACACAAACAAGCTAGAAGTAAACACAAACAAGCTAGAAGTAAACACAACAAACTAGAAGTAAACACAACAAACTAGAAGTAAACACAAACAAGCTAGAAGTAAACACAAACAAGCTAGAAGTAAACACAAACAAGCTAGAAGTAAACAAAAACAAGCTAGAAGTAAACACAAACAAGCTAGAAGTAAACAAAAACAAGCTAGAAGTAAACACAAACAAGCTAGAAGTAAACACAACAAACTAGAAGTAAACACAACAAACTAGAAGTAAACACAAACAAGCTAGAAGTAAACACAAACAAGCTAGAAGTAAACACAAACAAGCTAGAAGTAAACACAAACAAGCTAGAAGTAAACACAACAAACTAGAAGTAAACACAACAAACTAGAAGTAAACACAAACAAGCTAGAAGTAAACACAAACAAGCTAGAAGTAAACACAAACAAGCTAGAAGTAAACAAAAACAAGCTAGAAGTAAACACAAACAAGCTAGAAGTAAACACAAACAAGCTAGAAGTAAACACAAACAAGCTAGAAGTAAACACAACAAACTAGAAGTAAACACAACAAACTAGAAGTAAACACAAACAAGCTAGAAGTAAACACAAACAAGCTAGAAGTAAACACAAACAAGCTAGAAGTAAACACAACAAACTAGAAGTAAACACAAACAAGCTAGAAGTAAACACAAACAAGCTAGAAGTAAACACAAACAAGCTAGAAGTAAACACAACAAACTAGAAGTAAACACAAACAAGCTAGAAGTAAACACAAACAAGCTAGAAGTAAACACAAACAAGCTAGAAGTAAACACAACAAACTAGAAGTAAACACAACAAACTAGAAGTAAACACAAACAAGCTAGAAGTAAACACAAACAAGCTAGAAGTAAACACAAACAAGCTAGAAGTAAACACAAACAAGCTAGAAGTAAACACAACAAACTAGAAGTAAACACAACAAACTAGAAGTAAACACAAACAAGCTAGAAGTAAACACAAACAAGCTAGAAGTAAACACAAACAAGCTAGAAGTAAACAAAAACAAGCTAGAAGTAAACACAAACAAGCTAGAAGTAAACACAAACAAGCTAGAAGTAAACACAAACAAGCTAGAAGTAAACACAACAAACTAGAAGTAAACACAACAAACTAGAAGTAAACACAAACAAGCTAGAAGTAAACACAAACAAGCTAGAAGTAAACACAAACAAGCTAGAAGTAAACAAAAACAAGCTAGAAGTAAACACAAACAAGCTAGAAGTAAATACAACAAACTAGAAGTAAACACAACAAACTAGAAGTAAACACAAACAAGCTAGAAGTAAACACAAACAAGCTAGAAGTAAACACAAACAAGCTAGAAGTAAACACAAACAAGCTAGAAGTAAACACAAACAAGCTAGAAGTAAACACAAACAAGCTAGAAGTAAACACAAACAAGCTAGAAGTAAACACAAACAAGCTAGAAGTAAACACAACAAACTAGAAGTAAACACAAACAAGCTAGAAGTAAACAAAAACAAGCTAGAAGTAAACAAAAACAAGCTAGAAGTAAACAAAAACAAGCTAGAAGTAGACAATGTGTTTACATGGTGGAGAAATAGAAATGTCGAACAACAAAGTTCTAATATTAAATATTCTAAATATAGCTTCAAATATAAATATGAACTCTGCTCTTAATTGACGAAATTCCTGGTCGGATGCGTACAGTTAAACGGATCGGACATATAAACAACACAAATGCCACTGTGTCGTGTTCTAAATATAAATAACTCACACCTTCTCTCCATTGACAAAGGTGCCATTGCTGGATTTGTCGTAGAGGAACACTCCGTACTTCCTCTCGTCCCCTGGACACCCCTCAACCCGCTCAGACTTGGGCTGCTCTCGGAAGATCATGAAGTGGACCTTGGACAGCGCCTGCCAGTTCGGAACCTCGCAACCGTTCTGGTGCTCAGTTATGCATACTGAGCTGGTGTCTTCTCTCCCAAAAGTGTACTCATCCTCAATCAGGTCAACCTACAATCATGCAATGCTAAGTTCTGTACTGTGTTAATTAATTAACCTACACGTATCAGAAAATATACTCTATCCATGGTCCATATGGGTTATACTATAGTAATTGTGTCGCATACCCTCAAATTGTGTCATGTGCCACAATTTGGTGGCGGTGGTTATCAAGTTATGATTGAACCACAAGGCCATTTGAGTATCCGAAACAAAATCTTATAATACTACGATATATCTCAAAATACCACGGTATTAATTAATCCATGGTCCTAATATTAAGATCTCAAACACCACACAACAGAACAACCCTCTTTGAGTTTCTAAATTGATCGTCATCGAAGAAACACACAATAATAATCTATATTTAGTAACATCTGTCCACTGTTTGTGTGGTCTAACCTTGGAGTACGCGTTGTGGAGTGGGAAGAGTCGACCCCACACGCTGGCCTCCAGATCATCCACCTGGGAGGGCTCTGACACCTGACTGGACTGTGCCACTATCTCACTCACGTCCAGTGTCTCCGCCATCAGCCAATCAGAATGCTAGCTTATACGACCATATACGATGGGATTATAAGAGGTGTGAAAATATGATTAACAAATGCAGAAAACACGGTTTAATATCAAGACAATCATAAATAGAAATTCATAATAAATTAATATCTGCAATACAAACAAACAAACAAACAAACAAACAAACAAACAAACAAACAAACAAACAAACAAACAAACAAACAAACAACAACAACAAAGTTCTAAGGAAGGTCTGTGAGGGATTTTCTGGGAGGAGGTCCTGTGGGTTTAGACTTTTCTCTTTTTTTCTCTTCAAACATTAGAATTATTTTCAGAATACTGTTCCTCTTGCCTAGCATCATGGAGAGGAATTCATCGTAGTGGATCGTGCCTAGGTGTGAAGTTAACCACATGAACAATAACAACAAACAAATAACAAATATGTACTAGTGCTTGGAATCTGGATATTTAGGATATTTTGGCTGCAATTGGTAATTATTCAAGAATTCAGAGAGTCACTATATCAATCATTATATTATTTAACTTCAATGATTTCTATTTGTATCAAATTTCAGAGATATTCTAAAATATTCTAAAATCCATAATTTAAGTAAGATGCTTTTGTGGAAGCCTAACTGTGGATATTCAATAAGAATGAAATCAGCTATGATTCTTTGAAAATATGGCAAAGAGGATAAAAAGTCGGAAGTTTGGGATCATTTTGCTCGAGGAGAAGATAGAGCTGCAAGGCTTGTGCTACAGAAATTTACTGTCAAGGTAGTTGTACAAGTGCGATGCGAAACCAATGCCGTTCATAGCAAATATTTGCACCTAATTTGTAACTAAAATAAGAAGAACGCATTGGTTGTGTGATGATACATTAGATGGCTTGTGTTTTCTAAGAAGTCACTTTAGGAACCAAAGACTAATGACTCTACCTTAGCTCTTTAGATATCCTCTACTATTCAGATCCTCGGCAAACATGTTTATTAAATGAATACATGCATAATTGAGTCAAATATGAAATTGGGCCAAATTCAAATAGAGAGGAAGTTAAATGGATATCTGGATACCCGGATAAAAAAATATCCGGTATCCCGATATTTGAGAATGGCGAATACTTGCAAACACTAATATGAATGTTCATTCTTAAAAATGGCAAATGTTAGGAATACTTTTAGAGATAAAAGCTAGATCCTGATTGGACAACTGCTAACTGAGGTGTGAAGTGGACACAAAGCGACACAAAGACGTGTCACTCCACTCAATGAATTCCATTCAAATGTATTATATGTATGAAATCTATATACGTATATTCACATATTTTAACACCTCTCTTCCTCTCCTATCTGATTGGTCAGTCTAATTCCATACCTGAGTTGTTAGTGTCTACTTCTGCAATCATCTTCTTCAGCTCCAGATGTGTCTTAGCTTGTCCCAGCTTCTCCATCATCCTCTTCAGCTCCATTATGTCGATGTCTCCAGAGTTGTCTTCATCGAACTCCACGAACTGTTTCTTGAAGGACTCAAGCTTCTCTTCCAACTCTTCCACGTCGTCCCAGTCCCCAGAGTGAAGATACTGCTTGTTTATATCGTCCAGCTGTTCGTTCTGTTTAGCCTTCAAGTTTCCGTAGGCCTTTCCTCCCTGGTGAGATGCCATGGCTAATAATGGAATGCTAGGGTAGATATAAATAGAACAGAACACGGTGGAACCTTGCAAGATTTGTTGTTGTTTATTAAAGTTATAAACTGATATACATATATATATATAAAGTTTGTAAATTTAAGTGCTATTGAACTCTATTTATAGAATAAGAAAACAAACACCAATGTTGAAAACAAATCTTATTCTCTGAACGAATCCATCAAACTCTATTTGGCCGATCCATTTATAGAGTTTGAATGGAGAAACCATCTTAGTAGTCAGTGTAGTTCACTGATCTGTACTGTATTGGAACTAACACCTATAACCACCAGTCAAATGATTCCTATTCGACCACAAACCAGAACTTGAATAGTAGATGACGTTACACAATTTGATGCATGCCCATATAAGGAATAAAATAGACTCAGTTAACGGACACTTTGCAGTGGCAGTTAAAATACAGAATTACGTATTAAAAATAAAGTGAAGGAATGACAGTGAATAATTGATTGGTGGAGAGGAGTCATCAGACCAATATTCTTCTGATGGAGAGTTGGGATCTTAATAAAGAACTTAGAAACTTAATAATGAGCTGAGTTTTGAGAAATTCTGAGTTAAATTCCCTCTCATTTCCTGAAAATTTTTCATTTTTTATATACCATTCCACTAACCATGATGTCAGTACTAAATATAGAACAAAAATATGTCACGGAATGGCACTATAATAACCAGTTAAGCGTAGAGGAGAGTGAGAGGAAGTAGAGGAGAGAGGAGAGGAAGTTTTCCTCAAGGGGAAAAACTAAAAGCAAAATTGAATTAATTAAGTTTTTAATAGCACGCACTATTAATAACAAAATATTGATAAGGGAACTAACTATTATGCAAAACACAACAACAACAACAACAACAACAACAACAACAACAACTGGAGAAATGCATTAGTAATAAAATGTTTATATAAAGAAATAAAAATTTCATTTGAATCGTGCATGACTCTTTTTAAACAAAGAATCATATTTGGCTTTTTTAATCGTGGGTATTTCAAGTGAAGGTTGTCTAGGTAGAACGGGTTTCTTCTTAAAAAAGACAGTTGTTCTATTCTTAGATTTGGGCTCAGGGGATGGAGTAGAATAACTGTCACTGCTCTCGTCACTATCTCCACTGTCCGAACTCGGTTCATTCTTAGATTTGGATGCTGCCCCTCTCATTTCCTGAAAAATGTTATTTTTAGACACCATTGCACTCCCATGATGTCAGTACTAAATATATAACAAAACTCAAGAAAAGGATTGGTTAGCTTAATTTAAAAATAGATTATCACCACAGCTACCTAGCCACTGTAATGAAACCTTGTAACGATAAACCAGCTAAGCCTAAGAGATGAGTGGTCAATTCCCAGCGAATTTAAAGGCAAAGTTGAATAAAATACGTTTTTTTAAAAGTACAAACAATTAATAACAAAATATTGATAAGGGAGCTAACTAATAGGCAAAACAGCACAACAGTACTAAGTATAAATGTATGAATTCAATTAAGTGGATGAATCTAGTGTGTGAGTGTTATTTAGGCTGGAGAAATACACTACGATAAAAAGATCCATACAACGAAAAAAATATTATTTGAATCGCTCATAGCGCTTTTTAGCACAAGGATCATATTTGGCTTTTTTACTCGTGGGTATTTCAGGTGAAGATTGTCTAGGCAAGACAGTTTTCTTCTTAGTAGGCAATGAACTAAAATACTCCTTATTAACTGTAAATGGGGAAGCTATTATATTCTCATAGTTAGGTTCAGGAGACGGAGTAGAATAACTTTCACTGCTCTCATAAAATCGCTCTTCACTCAGCAAACTCAGTTCACTCGCAGATTCGTATCCCGCCATATCAGGTTCAAAAGAGATATCTAGTTCTACATCAATTCCACCGATTTCCTCTTTCAGAGCATCAAAGTCAAAATCTAGAGTTAGTTCCAGTTCCAATTGTTCATCAAGCTCAGCTGTCAGTTCTTGGATCTTGTCTGCAATATCTTCGTTGATATTTTCTTGAAGATTGAAGAGTGAATTCTGAGATAATTCTTGAGCATTATGTTCTCTAAGCTTAATCAGAGTTTGTTTATCTTTCTCGATTTGTTTGTTTTTATTGTTGTATTCTATTTCTAAATCATCAATTTTTTTATCCAACTCAAGTTTCCGTTGATTCACCAGAGAAGTAAGTTCTGAGAATTTCTGGTCCAGATTCTCTCTCATTTCTTGGAATTTGTTCTTTTCAGCTGATACTTTTGCAGAACCCCTTTTGGTTGCCATTGTTTCTGGAATATGCTAAACTTAAAACAAGTAAATAAAAATGATGATAAAATTACATACTTTCATAGATAAAGTTTGCATCTTAATCACGGGGTGTTTTTAAAACCAATGTGAAATCCCTGGGTTCCGATTGGCTAAGGTGTGAAGATTTACAAAACTTGCAGCCAGGCGCCCAATCTCATAATAACAAATACCAAGGAATACCATGGATACATCCAAACCTGAGATTGATTACCAAGAATGCATACGTCATGATTGCATCCATAATCAGCTTCAGGCCTGAGAGTGAATACATTAGTTTAACGTGGACTTAAGTAATAACCAATCAAAAGTCACCAAATAGACCCACTTCTACTTCTCTGTGTGTTTCCAACTGAAAGTTCAGTTCAGAAGTTGGGTCTCCTCTCCTCTTGTGTAGTCCGTATTTCTGGAGACTTGTTTGTTTCTCCTTAGGTGTCATCTTCAAATCTAACTGACTAATCACATCTTTCAAAGTATCGAAATTCCAAAACAGCTTGAGTGAATCAACGCAAACTTGAGATTCAACTCAAGTTTGCGTTGATTCACTAAAGAAATAAGTTCTGAGAAATTCTGAGTTATTTTCTCGCTCATTTCTTGGAAAATATCCTTTTGGAGTGGCGAAATATTTTCAGACCCCAAATTCCTATTGGTTGCCATAGTTTCTACAAGCTTACCAAAGAAAATAACAACAAACGAATAAATAAATTACCAGATTTGTTTGAGACTTAACAAATAAATTAAAATAATTGTAAACTTCATCAAATCTATTATTCGCATAGCTCAGAAAACCAATGGAACAATTCGAGTACAACGTATGTACGTACGTCTGCGTGACCCTAAAAATTGCACACAAATTTAGACCAAATATTCCTTAAATGATCAAGATGTAATCTGAAAAGTATCAAAACCTAAGTTGCAAATTTTATTTAATCCCAATTTGATCAATCCACCTAATAGATTATCTAGGAACAACCTGTGGAACAAGTTACACAATTTGAATCATGACCATGTATGGAATAAAATAAGCTCAGACCCTGTGTAACTAACCATGTCATCCATTAATATATATATTATTATCGTAGTCAGAACAGTATGCATGTTTTCTTGTTTGAAGTAGCTATTATTAGTTTAAATGTGTTGCAGGTAGAAAATTGAGTGTAGTCTCTACAGACTTACCAAAGAAAAACAATCAAAATAACAACAAATTGATAAATAAATGCGCACTACCAGATTTGATGAGACTTAACAAAGAACTCAAAATAAAATCTATCATTCGCATAGCTCAGAAACCAATGGAACAATTAGAGTATAACGTCTGTGCTTAAAAATTGCACACAAATTTGGACAAATATTCCTGAGATGATCAAGAACAAGTTTGACAGTGAAGTTCACAAATTCGAGATAAAATGTATTTATAAACAACAAAAAAAAAAAACGATTAAAAACAATATTTATAGAGTCCTGGTATGTAATTATAATTCAACAAACGCACGTAGCACTGAAAATGGAAGCTATACAGCTCTAAGAATTCAACGATTAATCTATTTAAAACATTTTTTTGTTTGGATTGAAGACTGTTATGTTTGGGTAGATGGTAGGAGGCGAGTCTGATGGGAATAAGAAGTTAGAATTGGCTAATTTTAGATCTATCTTATCAATCTCTTGTTTAATTTTAGTAAAGTTCCAAAGGAAGATTTACAAAACTTGCATCCAGACGCCCAATCTCATAATAGTAAATGCCATGGAATACCATGGATATGTCCAAACCTGAGATTGATTGCCGAGAATGCATATGTGTATAGATGTGTAGTGCAGATTAAATAAAAAGATAGAGAGGGGAAATGGGACAGAAAGGAGGGATGAGACATAAAGAGAAATGGAACAGAAAGAGCAAATGGGACATAAAGGGGAAACGGACATAAAAGGGAATGCCACAGTAAGCGGAAAGGAACAGAAAGGGAAATGAGACATTTTAAGTGGTGACCATGATGGAATATAATAGATTCAGGGGTTTGTGTTTTAAAAAATATTACCTAGTATATATATACAGTTCGAGATATAACGGATTTATTAAGGCCTAGTATGTAATTCTAATTCAATAAATAGACGTACGTAGCACTGAAATATAAACGATAAAGATCTTAGGAATTCTATTAATATATTTTTATGGTAGTTTGGATTTCGGAGATGCTTTGGGGTAAGGTGAGTAGTTTGAAGATTTTAGTGTGACTTGTTTGATCGGACCTGAGTAGCTGGAAGATTGGAATCGTGGGACTGACTTTTGAGAGAATTGTGGGACTGACTTTTGAGAGAATGAGAGCAGTGACGCAACTCGGGATTTTCTTTGAGCTAATATCACACGTGCTTCATCGACTGGGTTGACTAATTTTATGTCTATCCTATCAATCTCTTGTTTAATAATATTAAAGTTCAATGTAAGTTTTAGCTGTGACTTTGATTCTACATCGAGTTTCTGAATTTTATCAGAAATCTCTTTAATAATATTGTTCTGTACATCCATCAGAGCGTTCTGTCCTAACTTCTGTTCTGTCATTTCGCGTAGCTCTCTCATAGTTTGTTTATCTTTCTCGATTTGTTTGTTTTTGTTGTTGTATTCTATTTCTAAATCATCAATTTTGCGATCCAAATCACATTTCCGTTGATTCACTTTTGAAGTGAGTTCTGTGAAACTTTGAGTTAATTTCTCTCTCATTTCTTCGAAAATGTTTTTTCTTGTCTGTACCACCCCAAACATAATGATGCAATTGTAGGAAGTAACTAATGAGAAGAAACACAGAAGCAAATCTAAATGTCCGTCAGAGAGACAGTTCCGTTAAGTTACTAGAGGGTGAGAAAAATATTTTTGAGAAATATTTAGAGGTTTTTAAGATTGAAATTTGAAATCTACTCACTCTAGGTTTCCCGAAAATTAATAAGCGGGCACGGGGTGTTTATTCGGACTTTTAGAGTAATGGAATAATCCATACTAATCGTTGAGATCTCTTTCTAGCGTAAAATATGAATAAACGTCAAAGGTGTGAAATATGAATATGAGTATTAGTGATACTGATTGTTTTGTTGTTTTTATTAAATTGCCACTCAGCGCATAAAAATACCCTCTCCTGTCATCTGGATTATATTCTAATCTTTGTCAGTTGTTCCAGACGTCTGGACAAATATACACAACATATAACCATTGAGTCTTAAGTATATAGATAATAATTAACTATAAAAAATGAAATTCAAATAGATTCAGGTTTCTACAAAAGTGATATTAGAAAGAAATCTAATAGTAATAATAATAATATTAACTATAAAGCATAGTTGAATATGTGTACGAAATAGATAACTACTGTATAGTGTATCTTAGTCCAAGAATCGTATCGGATTTGTACTCAACAAAATCCGATAGAAAATCAGGAACATGTCATTATAAACGATACTTTGATTTATACCTGCAGGGATATGTATCCCTTGAATTCACGGAAGAGAATTCTGTTTCTGGATCAAAAGATGGACAGTGGGCATTTGGGGGGGGGGGGGTGAAATGGAAGTAGGAAAACTGTATGCAAGATAGAGATACATATAAAAAGTTATGACGTCATCGTATGACGCCATAATCATAAATTATTGTTTTGAGTTTTAAAATTCAGTAACTAGAAGCAATAGAAGCATTTTCTTATGAATCACAAGCACATATTTAGCATACCTACATTCTAATAGTATCTTAATCGAAATATATTGACTCTTTTAGTTTTTGGTAAAATTTCTCATATATTTCAATTATTATCGATGATTTATTGCGTATAAATAGAATTTCTTGGTCGGGAGGTTCAGAAGAGTTGCTTTTCTTGTTAAGTTTCATTGATTTTCTATGGACTTTGAGGAGATCGTTATTACACATCAGTCGTAAAAATATATCTCTTGTATTGAGAGAAATGACACTTTTCTGGCAAGGCCTTCACGATAAAGTTACATACGTTCAAATGAAAGTTTGATACTTTTGGCACCCTCCGGCGGGTCTAAACTATTACTTTTTTGAAACTATTGTAATCTACATTTAAAAACCATTGACAGTTTACGCAACGAGACGCCACAATAAGTTTCAGAACAAAATATGCTGTAGAGGCCGAAAAACTCGTATTTTGAAGTTGTCACATCGATTTTATCTATTGTAGAATAAAAACCAAACAAAACAAATGGCACTAAAGATTTAAATTTGATACTTTATATATAAATGTTTCAGTATACATTAACTGAATTCAGCTTAGAAGTTACAAGTGCTAAAAATAAAACAATGACACTTGATCAATTTTTATCATTCACACAACAGAAATTCCGAATTATCCAAAGTATGCTAATATGCACTACCATAACAACCAATATACTTGTCTAATCAGAATGAAATTACGTATATCTAGGTTTGAAACGATGGCGAATTCAACGATAATAATGAAATACAATTCTGAGAGGTTTAAAATTTGCGTTTTAAAACCTTATTTCCAGTAAAAAGCCCACTGTGAGATGAAGCTACAATTTCAGATAGTGCCTCTAAATCAAATTCAAATGTAGGTTCTATATCAGATACAGGTAAGATCTCTTCATCAGATCCAGGTAATATCTCTTCATCAGATCCAGGTATTACTTCTTCATCCGATGCATCAGGAGGCGCTAGTTCTATATCAATCGCATCAATTTCATTATTTAGAGCATCAAAGTCAAAATATAGAGTCACTTTCAATTCGAACTGTTCTTCAAGCTCAGTTGTCAGTTCTCGAATCTTACCAGCAATCTCCCCGTTGATATTTTCTTGCAGATTGATGAGTGAATTCTGAGATAATTCTTGAGCATTATGCTCTCTTAGTCTAATCAGAGTTTGTTTGTCTTTCTCGATTTGTTTGTTTTTGTTGTTGTATTCTATTTCTAAATCATCAATTTTTCGATCCAACTCAAGTTTCCGTTGATTCACCAGAGAAGTAAGTTCTGAGAATGTCTGGTCCAGATCTTCTCTCATTTCTTGGAATTTATTCTTTTCAGCTGATACTTTTGCAGAAAGGAAATTGGTTGCCATTGTTTCTGGGATAAATAAAGAAAACAATTAATATAAACATATTTAATGATGAAGCTATGATATCAAAAGTCATAGTCAAAAAATTGAAAAGTTGAATCTTTGGATTCGAACTTTTGCAAAGATAAACATCTTTTTCAGACTTAATTCAGCAAGATTAAAAATAAAATTTAAATTTTGCAGAGGTTAATTTTATCCTAGTAATATTTCCGTTACTGAAATGATAATAACAATACGTATGACACAAACACTGTGTATAATTCATTCTTCAACCACAATAGCAACTAAATATATAAAAATTCATGTGATACATGCAAACACAATAACAACATTCATGGCCTTATTATATGACTTCCCAGTCCGAATGCTTATTAAAACGGAAATGATTAAACAAAATTCCTTGCCAAACGCGGGTTTTTTAATTAAACAACAGATTCTGGTACTCTGGTGTAACGTATGTATTGTATACTTGTACTATTGTCTATCTTGCACAGAGAACTTTAGTGTTTTAATTGCATTTTTTTTGGGGTGTGGAATATGATGCATAGGTTCGTGATATATTACCAATGTGTTCATCACTGATAATAAACTAATTTCTACATAATTAAGGTTGTGTTATAAAACTTACTTGACGTGTCACAGATGTTTGTTCAGGTTTTTATTGAGAATTTAGGTCTAAATATAGAATATAATATAAATATTTTTTTAAAAAATATAAACGAATTTACATGTAGACTACATATAATAAACTCACTTGTTTAAGAAATGAGTCTGATAATTCCTTTTTCAGATTATTGTTTGAAATAATTTTGAAGTTCGTTTGATTATTGTGTTTCAATGTTTGGTTGTATAGTTTTGAATATAACTGAGTAAATGGGGTTACTCCTATATATCAGTGCAGGATACACTGAAACCAGAGTAGACTGAACTCTGATGCTGAGGTGATGTAGAATAAATTAGAGTGTAAATCAGCAAATTCTTTAGGCCAGTATGCCAGGTGGTTTCAAGTGATAATTATAATTGTCTTGGTTAATAAATAATTCAAAATAACTCTGGCATCAGGTCTCTCGAGCCGAACAGCATAGGGAAGCCCTCCACCTCAATCACGCACCAGTCCTTCTCCAAGGCGAGGAGGTGTGAAGGCAGACTCCCGGCCTTGGACAGAGCGGCCACTTCCTCCTCCGAGTACTTCCTCGCCGGGTAGGAGGCGGACACGCCCACCACGCTCGCGTGCACCGTCAGCTCGGACTCCGTGTCCGAGATGACCTCCAGGTCGGAGGCGCGGATGTGCGGGAGACGGTCCGAGTCGAAGAGCGAGAGGCACTCGTTGTGGATCTCAGAGATGGCAGACTCGGATATGGCGAGCTTCAAGACGCGTCCGTCCTTCCCGCGCAGGAGGTAGCTGCCCACGTCCACGTTGTTGGCGCCCTTGACGAGCTCCACTTCCTGGCCCTCGATGATGGGCAGCTCCTCTTCCGACTCGTCCCCCGACCCGTCTCCGTCCACTTCTGAGTCGTCCTCATCTCCCTAGACACAGATTAAGAACGTAGAGTGTTAGGGAGTTTTAATCATAATTATTAACCCTCATTTCTTATACTCGAATATTAGAGTAGGTTATGCCTCATTGAATAAAGAGCTAATACAAAAGGCTGTACTCATAACTTGATAGGACAGTCATTCACAAATAGCAGCGTAGCATACGACATGGTACGGAGAGATGTGAGTAAGGAAACAAAAACGCTTCGCGCATTTGCGTATCACGAATAGCGAACGATTCGTGGGCATCTGGGAATATCCAAAGAATTCATGGGTATTATAAGGAAATGAGACAGTGCATGTGTGAACCATGGATGCACTTACCAACTCCCATGAGTGTCTTGAGTGGCCGATAGGTCTCTGATAGCTGATGGAAGGATTGAATTTATTCTCAAAACCGGGTCGATTAGCTAATTTTAGATCTATCCTATCAATCTCTTGTTTAATATTATTAAAGTTCCAGTTAAGTGTCAAAGTAAGTTCTAGCTGTGACTTAGAGTCTACATCGAGTTTCTGAATTTTATCAGAAATATCTTTAATAAGATTGTTCTGCACATCCATCAGAGTGTTCTGATCTATTTTCTGTTCTGTCATTTCGCGTAGCTCTTTCATAGTTTGTTTATCTTTCTCGATTTGTTTGTTTTTGTTGTTGTATTCTATTTCTAAATCATCAATTTTTTTATCCAAATCTAGTTTCCGTTGATTCACCAGAGAAGTGAGTTCTGAGAATTTCTGGTTCAGATCTTCTCTCATTTCTTGGAATTTATTCTTTTCAGCTGATACTTCTGCAGAAATCAAATTAGTCGCCATTGTTTCTAGATAAATAAATAATCAGTTAAAATGTACGTACGTATAGTATCCTTAGGAAGCTATGATGATATCACAAGTCATATTAAAAACCAATTGAAAGTGTTAAATATGTACAGGGTGTATCATAAGTGTTGTCGGGTAGTAGAATTGTCAAAGAGTAGTCATACTATTGTATTATAACCACAAGTAGTCTTCTTTTATTAGTTCAGTATTGCTTAGTATCCCGTTGCACTTTGTAGAAAATTACTTAATCTATTTCTAGCTAAACTGAAATTCCAGAATTTTTACTATCGTTGTCAACCTGTTATTTCCAGGAAAATGAATGTCCGAGATCATGGTTTAGAGCTCCGTACGCATGCCATTGGGATGTTGAATGCAGGAATGACTCAGAAGGATGTTGCATTAAAGCTCCGAGTTAGTTTGAGATCAATCGAACGTTGGTGGAACAAAGAGAAACTTGGAGAATCTCAAAAGACCAAAAGTCGCCCCGGACGAAATTCAACTGTTAAAAAGGCCGCCAAAATTATGATTTCGAAATCTCTCGGTAAGAGAGGATAATCTACTAGGAAACTGGCAAGAATAGTGAGTAGTAGGGGATATCCTATATCCCATTCAACTGTTTACCGATATCTCAGGGATAGCTTAGGAGTGAGATCCTTTAAAAGGCCAAAAATCCCGCGATTGACTGCGAAAATGAAGGAAAACCGTCTAAAATTTGCTGAATTTCGCAAAGAATGGACTGTTGAGGATTGGAAACGCGTTTTGTGGTCTATCGAAGCACCCTTTCAATTGTTCAATACCCCAAATAGACAAAATGATCGTGTTTGGGCTCGGAATTCAGCTGAGGTTGAGCCTTGTGTTAAAGTCAAATTTCCTGGAAAAATTAACGTCTGGGGCATGATGTCACATCGTGCAGTATCTGAGTTGCATATTGTTCCGCAAAAACAGACGATAAATGGTTGTTACTACCGAAACTATATTCTGGAAAAGACCTGTAAAGATGCCATTGAACGTAGGTCGGATTATGGTTCAATAATGGAGAAGTCAATGCTCTCAAACATGTCGAATTTCATTTTCATGCAGGATGGTGCCCCAGCACACACAGCAAATTTGACTCAAGTCTGGTGTGCAGAGCATTTCCCAGGGTTTTGGCGTAAAGGGGAGTGGCCAGGCAACTCACCCGATCTCAATCCTATCGAGAATCTATGGTCGATTTTGAAGGATAGTGTCAGTCAAATGGAGAATGTCACTAAAATCGAAGACCTGATTTTTCAAGTAAAAAAGGCCTGGGCAAGCATTGACCCGAATATCTTGGAAAATCTAGTCGCCAGTATGCCTGATCGTATTAAATCAGTAATAGATAGTCGAGGAGATTACATAAATAAGTGAAAATATATACATGATATACATTCTGGGTTTTTACATTCAATTATATTACCCGACAACACTTATGATACACCCTGTAGATTCGAACTTTTGGAACTAAAAATATTTTCTGAAGTAGAGCCTCCGGCGGACACAAAGTGTCCCCCAGCCGTGCAGCGCAAGCAAGCGAAGCGCGCTTGTGTATATAATTTCGAGGTTCAAAACATAATTTAAGTAGAAAAACAAAAAGTATACAAATACAAATAATAATAAGACCAACAATCTTGTTATCAAATAGAAAATCAAACTTCAAAATCATCAGATTCTTCTCTGAGTGCAGGAGAAGAATAACATAGATTCGGTTCAGTTTCTGCTGTGGAAGTGGATGTTGTGTCTGGGATGGTCTGGAAATATGGCGTGATCTCTGAACCAATCACCGTACTTGGCCTAGCTCCATGAAACGCCTCTCTTCCCCCCTAGGTTCCATCATCACATCGATCGCATTAATCACATCCTCAGTAGATCCAAGTTCCAGTGCATTGTTATTTCTGGTTCTGGGATTGGAATGGAGTCTATTTCCCTAATCTTCTCCTGAATATTACTCACTATCTCCCTGTGAACGTCTGACAAGGTATTTGGAACCAATCTCTGTTCTGTAAATTCACGTAACTCTAGCATAGTTTGTTTATCATTGTGTTTTTGTTTGTTATTGTCATTGTATTCTATTTCTATAGCATCAATTTTGCCATCCAACTCAAGTTTACGCGTCGAAGCACCAAAGAATTAAGTTTTGAAAACTTGGTATATAATTCCTTCCTGCTATTATGAAAAGTATTCAGTGAGTCGGGTTGCCGAGGTTTCCAAAGTTTAGGAGGACTCCTAGGTCCCCTTGGTCCCTGATCTTCAAGAAATCTCATCATTCCATGATACGGAGGAGGTATCCAAGGTCCCTTATACTCCTGATGCTCAAGGGGTACTTCAGAGGCAGGTTTTGAGAAATTTTGAGATAAAGTTCCTCTGAATTTTTGGAGAATACTCTTTTCACGAAGAGAGTGAGGATGGTTTGGATTTTCTGCCATTCAAATCAGAAAAAAATACTTAAAAAGAAAGGAATACAAAATTAAATTATTAATAGAAGAAATTACATACAGATGTACGGGCGTGCATACCAGTAGAGCTTTTCCATTACTAGGGGCTGAACTATAATATCCATACGTATGACACACAACATTGTGTATAATTGATTTCTGAATCACAATAGCAAACTAAATATACAAAAATTCATATATACATACAAGCACAATAACAACATTATGTAAACAAGAGCAGTAACCAACAAAGAAACTAGTCATCCAACTTTATTTTCTTAGTTTCCATTGGTTGATTATGAGAGTTCAAACTTGAGGTGCGAAAAAAATCCGTTATAATCTTATCTCGACCACTTGGACACAATTGTCTCGGCCTTCCTGCTGTACTTTCTTTAGGCTTAAACTCCACGTCAATCCGACCAATCAGCTCACTCAGAGCATCAAAGTCCCAACTCAGAGTCAGAGAGAAATCCAGCTGTAGCTGAGACTGCTTTTTGAGTTTTTCAATGTTCTCGTCGATGTCATGGACAATCCTGCTTTGAACGTCGAAGAGGGAATTTCGATCCAATTCCTTCCTAGTTTCATCTCGTAACTGACGCAGTTCTTGTTTATCTTTCTCGATTTGTTTGTTTTTGTTGTTGTATTCTATTTCCCAATTATCAATTTTATGTTCCAATTCAAGTTTACGCTGATTCACTAAAGAGATAACATTTGAAGCATTCTGGGATATTTCGTCTCTCATTTTTTGGAATATATTCTCTCTCTTTGATAAAAAGTTTTCCTGATACGAACTACCAGCATATTCAAAATATGAAGCTATACTCATCTAAAAATAATGAATATTTGATTGGCTGTTCTACTGTGCAATATCACAACTAAATCAATCAAAGACAGCCAATGAGGAAGTATGCCAAACCACAAGACACACTACTGAATCAAGTTATGCTGGTTTCAAGACCTTTAATTGCCATTACTTATTTGCAACTAAGCTAACTCCGCTTAATCGGGACAAGTCTCCAGGAACGGAATGGTTCCCATACATAGAAGCTAATATTACATTTCATCGGTTAATTGGGAACTCCGCTTAATCGGGACAAAATATCCGGGATCAAAGTGTCCCGATTAAGCGGAGCCATCTGCACGTAATTCTAAAATTAGAATATTATTATTCATAAAATAAAAATGGAAGTATTTGATAGACAACAATTTAAAATATCTCAAGATAAGTGAAAGGGAATCCTATTCGTTGAGAATATTATGTTTGTCATTATGTGTTTGTAAATAAGATAAAAGCGATTTAGAAATAAATAATTGCAGTTAAGTTCAAACGTGAGATTGTGCAAAAGTGGAATTCGTTTTCGGGGATAAAGTGGCAGTCGAAGTGGCAGTGGGTTGTGAGTGCAGTGGAGTGGTTGGAAGTGAGAATTCTCGATCTTCGATCGGCTCCTTAGTTCTCAGTTCCAAATCTATTTGATTAATTGCATCCCTCAAAGCTTCAAAGTTCCAGTTTAGAATTGGAGTTAGTTCCAAATGGAACCTCAATTCCGTTTCGAGTTTTATAATTTTATTGTCGATATTTGAAACTAGTTCGCTCTGTACGTCCAACAAAGAATTCTGTCCTAACTTCTGCTCTGTCATCTCGCGTAGCTCTGTCATTGTTTGTTTGTCTTTCTCGATTTGTTTATTTTTGTTTGTGTATTCTAACTCCAGAAAATCAATCTTACGTTCCAACTCCAGTTTACGCTGATTCACGAACGAAGTGAGTTCTGAGAAATTCTGAGAAAGTGTCCTCCTCATTGTGTCGAAGATGTGTCCCTCAGACACGCCACTCACATTTAAGTTGTCCAGAAGAGACTCATGGGTCTGCCAAGCCTTCAGAGAAGATGACACACTGTTATCGCTAATCCCATCCATCGCAATCCGTTGCTAAGTAAAGAAAAAAATCACAATTGTGGTTTGCACCAAAACATCAATAAAATCGTTGATATTGCAACACTTGTTATTATTTATGTTTATTTATATATACAGTGTACACACGTGCCAATATACTATACTTATATATACACACGTGCCAATATACTATACTTATATATACACACGTGCCAATATACTATACTTATATATACACACGTGACAATATACTATACTTATATATACACACGTGCCAATATACTATACTTATATATACACACGTGACAATATACTATACTTATATATACACACGTGCCAATATACTATACTTATATATACACACGTGACAATATACTATACTTATATATACACACGTGCCAATATACTATACTTATATATACACACGTGACAATATACTATACTTATATATACACACGTGCCAATATACTATACTTATATATACACACGTGACAATATACTATACTTATATATACACACGTGCCAATATACTATACTTATATATACACACGTGACAATATACTATACTTATATATACACACGTGACAATATACTATACTTATATATACACACGTGACAATATACTATACTTATATATACACACGTGACAATATACTATACTTATATATACACACGTGACAATATACTATACTTATATATACACACGTGACAATATACTATACTTATATATACACACGTGACAATATACTATACTTATATATACACACGTGACAATATACTGTCTGCTTGATAAATATTAATTTACTAATTCAATCTTGAAAATATTCCACTTAATAAAAATGGGGAGGGTTATAACAAACACTTCAATCATTTATTCGTAAATAAGTTATAGTACATAATATAGTATACTAACCATTCTATAACAATTAAAATGTAAGACACTAATCAAATCCCAAAATATACAAACTTAAAAAATAGTGGAACGAGAGTCTCTATTCGTAGTAAAATATTCAACTCAATTATCTATGAAGAAGATTGGTACCAAATACCTTCAACAGAAGTTTAATTACGGAAGTTTAGGGAACCTACTTTGTCCAAGATTAGTTTGTCCAGGGATTTTTTTGCTCCCTGATGTATTTTGATGTCTGATAGGTCTAAAGCAGGGGTTAGTTGGGAAATTTCTGGAAGGAATGTGGTAGGGATTTGTATCTGGAGCAGAAGCTACCGCTACATTCTCAAGAAACTCAGCACTTTCCTTAGGTGTCAGTTTCACATCCATCTTATCAATCAGCTGTTTCAAATCCCCAGAATTCCAAGCTAGTGTCAACCTAGGTTCTAGCTTGGATTCTGCTTCTAGCTTTTCAATCTTAGTATCGATATCTCGGATTATATCATTCTGAACATCCAACAGAGTATTCTGTCCCAATTTCTGTTCTGTTATTTCACGCAACTCAGCCATTGTTTGTTTATCTTTTTCTATTTGTTTTATTTTGTTGTTGTATTCCATCTCCAATTCATCAATTTTAAGATCTAACGCGCGTTTTCGTTGATTAATTAAAGCGATAAGGTTTGAGCATTTTTGGTTTAGGTTCTCTTTCATTTCTTTAAAAATAGTTTTTTTAGGAGTTGGAACAAGAACAGAACAAACGACATCATCATCCCAATCTGACATTTCAATCAGCTGATAAAATCACTATAAATAGGAATTAAATATAAGAACCAACATAGCTCATCATTATTGCTTAATTAAGGTTCAATTTATTAAAAGTGTGGTTGATTGTTAACTTACAAAATATTTCCTCATAATTTCCAGATAATGATAATCCACCACGACACTTAAATTTAAATTCATATTAACACAACAAGAAAATACACGACAATATTTAATAAAACTACAAGATAGAATAACATGAGGGATAATTCTATAATTAGCAAACACCTCAATGTGTCTGTAATATATTTTTTAAGTTAAGTGATTTTCTTCAGATGAAGCTTTCATTACCCTTAATAAATCGTTCTATTCGTTTTAGAAATATGTTTTTGCTTTTTCTTAAATATGGAACGCGTGTGGTCAGTTTGAGGGCCTGGATATTGGGGTGCGGTATATAACTTCGAGATAGAACTGGAGGATGGGGGGGAAGAATTACATGTGACTATAGCGATTTTGGAGCGAGAGCGTTTCTTCGTATTTCCAGTAGATAGAAACCTGTTCTTAGGTGTTAGTTGCAAATCCATCTGACCAATGAGTAGCTTTAAACCATCAAAGTCCCAGTTTAGTGTTAAAACAAGATCTAAATGGAGTTCATACTCTTTTTCCAGATTTTTAATTTTCTTATTTATGTCACTAACTAGATCGGTTTGAACATCCAACAGAGAATTCCGCCCCAATCTCTGTTCAGTTATTTCGCGCAAGTCCACCATTGTTTGTTTATCTTTCTCTATTTGTTTCCTTTCGTTGCTGTATTCCATCTCCAATTCATCAATTTTAAGATCTAACGCGAGTTTTCGTTGATTAATTAAAGCGATAAGGTTTGAGCATTTCTGGTTTAGGTTCTCTTTCATTTCTTTAAAAATATTTTGAGTTAATGGAATGGTCTTAACATCGTAAAACTCTTTCGCCATTTCAATCAGCTGATAAAGTCACTATAAATAGGAATTAAATGTACAAATTAACTTAGCAAACTCAGCAATATGGTTTGATGGTTGAAATTATTCTAGAAGTGTGCTTGCTGATTGTTAACTAAAATATTTCCTCATAATTGCCAGATAATGATAATCCATCACAACATTTAAATTTAAATTCAAAATTATACAACAAGAAAATACATCATTATGTTAAATAAAAAAAAATAGAACAACGTGGGGGGTAATTCTATAATTAGTCAACACCTCAATGTGTCTGTATCAACATTGGATAATTACGTGGTATCAGTGGTTGTCTTCAAACGAAGCTGGTTTTCATTACTCTTAATAATAGTCCGTACATTTCGTGTGCTTTTTTTTAATTCTTTTGTAAAACTGACTGGAGCTGTAAGTTTGGGAGCCTGGAGAGTGAAGGGTACTGTATTTCCGGAGAGAGAAGCGAAGGATGAGGAGGAGGGTCTAGTGCGTTGTGTTGTCAGGGTGGGTGCGGTATTCCTGGGGAGAGGAGAAATGGAGACGGGTTTAGAGAGTTTGGGGAAAGAACTTTTCGTCTCGTCTCCAGTAGATTGAAACTTGCTCTTGGGTGCTAGTTCCAAATCTATCAGACTAATCAGAAATTTTAAACTGTTGAAGCCCCAGTTCAATGTTAGAACAAGATCTAGATCAAGTTTAGACTCTTTTTCCAGATTTTCAATATTCTTATTTATGCCACTAACTATATCGGTTTGAACATCAAACAGAGAATTCTGTCCTAACTTCTGCTCCGTGTGTTCACGTAATCTATCAGTGTTTGTTTATCTTTTTGGAATTGTTTTATTTTGTTGTTGTATTCTATTTCCAAATCAGTTATTTTCTGAAACAAAGCAATTTTACGTTGATTAAGTAGGGAAGTCAATTCAGAGAATTTTTGGTCCAAATTCCCTCTCATTTCTTGGAAGATATTTCTTCTAAAAGTTGGAACATCAACATTCATCTCTACATCAGCCATTCAAGCAACTACAATGACAAACATATTGTGTTAAAACACGGTAAATACTGCAAGTAAATAATAACAATTTATATGACACTTATGTGGTTAAGTATTCAGTGGTTTATGAAGAATTTTTTAAGAGAAAATTCGTCAAATAAATAATGACATTTTATTATTATGTGACAGTTCTGTGGTTATCAAAAAAAAGTAATCAGTGGTGTGGAGGGGCCCTCTGTCGCCGGTCCTGTATAAAAGCACCGATACACTACATCTGTATGAATTGACTGAAGATACACAAAGCGCAATGATCGCAATAATTAATCAATATTTTATCAGAGATGAGTTGGAGATCTGTGAAAAATAATAATTTACTAATTAAATCTTGAAAATATTATAATTGAAAATAGGAGGGGTTTCAGATAACAAATACTTAAGTCATTATATAAATACAAACATTAGCCAGTAAATCAATGTGTGTTTAACATTGGGGAATTATATCAGTGGTTTGCTTCCAATGAAGCTTTTCATTACTCTTAATAATCGTCTATAATTTTTCTGTAACTTTTCTGGTATTTTGTCGTACTTTATCTCTTGGTCTTTCTCTGGTTCTCCGTTTGAGTTCGAATGCATTTCGAGTCATTTCGAGGATCTGGAGATGTGCTGCATCCCTTGAAAGAGAAGTGTGTCCTGGGGGGAAGGTTGTAGGGTCATTGAAGAGAGAACTTAAAATTCCCTCATCTTCAAGTCCAGTAGATAGAGACCAGTTCTTAGGTGTTAGTTTCAAATCCATCTGACTAATCAGCAGTTTTAAACCATCGAAGTCCCAGTTTAGTGTTAGAACAAGATCTAGATGGAGTTTAGTCTCTTTTTCCAGATTTTTAATATTCTTATTTATGCCACTAACTATATCGGTTTGAACATAAAACAGAGAATTCTGTCCTAACTTCTGCTCTGTGTGTTCACGCAATTCTATCAGTGTTTGTTTATCTTTTTCGAACTGATTTATTTTGTTGTTGTATTCTAGTTCCAAATCATCAATTTTCTGAAACAAATCAATTTTACGTTGATTTACTAAGAAAGTCAATCCAGAGAATTTTTGGTCCAAATTCCCTCTCATTTCTTGGAAGATATTTCTTCTAAAAGTTGGAACATCAACATTCATCTCTACCTCTGCCATTCAAGCAACTACAATGACAAATATTTTGTGTTAAAACGGTAAATACTGCATTGTCAAGTAAATAATAACATGTTTATTTATATGTGTGACACTTGTGTGGTTTAAGCCATCTTGGTGTAAATTTGTTTTATGAAGAAAGAGAGCGTTAACACAAAATAAAATAAATAAACAAACAAACAAACAGTAAAATGATTGGTTAATTCTCGTATGAATATTAATTGAGACAAATACAATTAAGCTAAACATAAGTGTCATTAGTAAGGTATTCAGAGGGAATATTTGGGGATACTTTTGGTTGTCATGTGTTAGTCCTTCTTTTTCGTGGATGGTATTTTCGTACTTGTTTTCTTGCAGGTTTTGTAGGTTCTGGGTGAGGAGAGGGGTAGAGATGGATCATAGAGTTGTCCAGGAGAAAAGGACGCATTAGTCAAGGTGTAAAGTGGTCCCCCAAAGACAGGAAGTGGCACACTGTTCCTACTCAGTGTCACGTCTGTCTGGTGGATCAGCTGCTTCAAAGCCTCAAGGTCAAGTGTCAAGTGGAGTTCTAATTTCATCTCTTCTTCCAGCTGTTTTATTTTCTTCGCTAGAGTGCCAAATATTTCGATTTGGACCTCTAACAGAGAATTGTGGTTTAATTGTTGTTGTGTGTATTTACGTAATTGAAGCATTTGTTGTTTATCTTTCTGTATTTGTTTGTTTCTGTTGTTGAATTCGATCTCCAACTCATCGATCTTATTATCCAACATGCGCTTACGGGCATTCACCACAGAACCAAGCTCTGAGAATTTCTGGCACAAAGTCTCTCTCATTTCTTGAAAAATATTATTTTTAGAAGTTGGACTGGCCACAACAGACTTTTCTGCCATTTAATCAGCTGTTAAGACACTATTCTATAAATAGAATTAAACATTCGTTGACGAATATTATTGATACAAAACTTGAACGAAGATGTTTACTGTTTATTCAATCTTGATAGATAAAGCAAATATATATATTGATAAACAACAACAAATAAAAATGAAAAAAATGAACACATCTCTGAAATTATTCTAAAAATAGCAACACAAACCAATATCAACACCGCACTCTTCACTCCAAACGAACCACAAACAAAACAGCCAATCAGAGTTTAGGAACCTTGTCCTCCTCCTTGAAGAAGTATTTCCCCGGGTTTTCGGGGCTGTGTGTCTGCAGGATATCCCTCAGGTTGGCCATGAGGTAAGGGCGCCTGTTTACAATCGTGTTTATGAGGTAAGAAGGCAGATACCCTTTCATGTCCGCCGCACTCACACTCGTGACAACGCAGGAATTCGGGTCTGCTCCAGCTGATTTAATGAGGACACCCCCGAACGAGTAGCCCCTTACGAACCCCGGGTTTTCCGGGATCATTTCGTCCGGTAGCGACACGAATAAAGTGACGCGTGTGTCGGGGTCCAGAAAGTAACACTTGTAGACGATGATGAACTCCCGGTTGGACACGGGCCAGGGGAGGGAGTATACGATGCGGTGCACCGACACATCGGGCGCTAGTTCCTGCAGGCACTCTGTGGAGGAGCAGAAGCCGTCCATCACCACGTTGTTGCGCGGGTCCATGCAGAACCGCCAGATCTTGTCCCCGCCCGAATCCATTGTCACCTGTCCGCGCGCCAAACCGTGCGTAGCAACGCCTGAGGCAGGAGAGAATTTCCAGACTTCTACGCCGTTCTCAGTGCTGGCGAACGTCCAGCCATCTTCCTGAGTAGCAGAAATGGCGCTAAGGAATTTCTGTGTCGCGTTGTCGAGTGTGTCTTTGAGAGCGGAGAGTTCTATGCCTTGTTTCGCAGCCATTTCGTCGCTATGCTAAGTGGACCAGGGATGTTGTTCAATTCTCATTTGTTAGATTTTACTAGCAAATGAGATTATTGTTTATGTTTGTGACTAATAGTTCTATGTTGTTAAAATTGTTGTTTATCAAGTAAACAGAACAACAAACAATGAAATAACTTTATTAGAATGAGTGAGTAAATAACATATTGTTGATTTAACTCTCACAAACAACTTTCATTGAAGAGATTTATATGTAGCTATTTAGGGAATCAAAACTAAGGAAATGATTGGAAAGATTAGTCTTGTAGCACTGAAGTTAGAATTTAGTTGACTATTAATACTGCGAATTTGTTGAGTGGCACAAGTTAGGCTAAAAATAGTTGGATGGTTCTCTCACTTTAAACTCTTAAAACTAAACAATTAGAATTAGAACTGTGATTCTAACATTATCTCATTCTCTGAGCATGATCTGTGTGTCTGGTATGCTATAGCATCAGGACAAGTTGTTTATCATTAAAATATACCGTAAACTGGGCGACTTTGGCCCTCAATAGCAATTTTAATAAAATATACTCAAACTTAGAAATATTGCAGCTTAATACCTTTGGATATATGGAGAGTTTCATTCAACATTTATCAATGTGATTGCATTGATTCATAAGTTCGAGTATATTCTATTAAAATTGCCATTGTGGGGCAAAGTCACCTCTTAGGGCCAAAGTCGCCCCAGTTTACGGTACGCACAGCTGTGATTGTCTCGTTGAGATGTTAACTATTCAGTATATGGAGTAAATAGCAACCTTATTGTCACATAGGAATGTAATATTAATCTTTATGACGCTAGAATACAAACATAAACGAATGAAGAAATCTGAAGAACAGGCAAAGGTAGAATCTATCAATCCGATTTGACGCATATACAAATAACAACAACCATGGATTAGTTAGGAGAGACGCTGCAGTTGTGTCTGAATGGCGGCCAGCTGTTCCGGCGTGAGATTGGGGTTGGAGCCAGAAGTCAGCTGTTTCTGTAGCATCTGTAAGTAGGCCTGTTGCTGGGGGTTGAGAGGGGGAGGAATGTGAGATGGGTGGACAGCTGACTGAGTGTGTGTGGGGATCTGGGGATTTGATTGGATAGCTGGCTGTAGTGTGGCTGGGGGGTGTGGTTGTACAGGGGGGTGCATACC
Source organism: Aphrocallistes beatrix (assembly GCA_963281255.1). Taxonomy (NCBI): domain Eukaryota; kingdom Metazoa; phylum Porifera; class Hexactinellida; order Sceptrulophora; family Aphrocallistidae; genus Aphrocallistes; species Aphrocallistes beatrix. Next base: position 127,381 of record OY725506.1, read on the forward strand.
AGTCTGAAGGCTGTGTTGCATAGGAACCAGCTGCTGAGCTGACTGCATGGGAATAGATGGATTTGGTTGGCCAATTGATTGCAATGGAAGAGGTGGATTTGGTTGGTTAATTGCTTGTGGTTGAATTGAGGGATTTGGTTGGCTGATCGCGTGCAATGGAAGAGATTGGATTGGTTGGATAGTTGGAGCCTGCATTGGAGGTTGGCTTTGAGGCGGGTAACGAGCTAGGTGTTGCGTAGTCAGCTGTTGAGAAGGCTGGACACCAGGGATAACCTGAGGAATGTGTTCATGGATCTGTGCAGTACTAGCAACTAACGGCGATGATTTTTGTGAATGCAACTTGTTAGGCTGAGGTAACTGCGTTTGGACCATGGATTGAGGTAACTGCATCTGGACCATGGACTGAGGTAACTGCGTTTGGACCATGGACTGAGGTAACTGCGTTTGGACCATGGACTGAGGTAGAGCGACTGTGGTGGGCAAGAGAGACGGAATGAATTGATTCGATTGGCCAACTGCCGTCGGGAGACCTCTGGAGTTCTGTGAGATGTTGGGGCCAGGTCTTGGCTGTGAAGGACTAGCAGGTGGCTGCACCGGGAGTTGAGACAGCATTTGATTGGCTGAGAGTTGGTTGTCAAGAGAAGACAATTGGAATGCAGATGAAGGTCGATTTTTAACATTCCTATCAGCCCCAGTGGTAACTGGGGAGAATGCAGTGTTCTCAGAGGCCTGGACAGGACTATATTTTTTCTGGTCAGCTGATTTGGTGTCCAGCAGGTCCCACAGCTGATCCACCTGGCTGGGCGCCTCTGTGGGCCTACTCTGCAAACTCAGAGGGTCCCCGGGCGGCCTGGACTCTGATTGGCTAGGAAGAAGCACCATTGTCTCCTGCTTGTTCCGGATAAGTCTGATGTCTTCCCTCATTTCCTCCAGTGACGAGTTTAGAGATTGTATCTAAATATAGAATCAAATGATATAGATTGTATACATAAACTAAATATAAACAAATAAACAAACTAAATATAAACAAACAAACAAACAAACAAATAAACAAACAAACAAACAAACAAATAAATAAATAAACAAACAAACAAGCAAACAAACAAACAAACAAACAAACAAACAAACAAACAAACAAACAAATAAACAAACAAACAAACAAATAAACAAACAAACAAGCAAACAAACAACAAACAAACAAACAAACAAACAAACAAACAAACAAACAAACAAACAAACCTGCTCCGAGTTAGCTGATTGAGACTGGCTAATCTTAGCGATGAGTGGTTCTATTTTTAGCACAGCATCCTGCTGCTTCTGTGTGACGTGCTGGAACAGCTGATCCATTCTAGTGGCGGAGTCCTGACACGTCTTCTCCACACTCTCGAGCTTAGCCAGTAGATTCACTTCCACCTGCTTGATCAGCTGGGAGGTGTAGACCACGTTCTGATTGGCTGTCTGGATGTGCGAGGACAGCTGTTCCAGACTGGACGATTGGTTGTTTGCGACCTGGAAACATAAACAAACAAAGATAAACAACAACAACTCTCACAAATAAGCGCCAGTGAGTATATTTGACACCTGACTGAGAGAAGAAATGGCAGCATTCGATTGGTTACTCTGATTCACGACAGCTGACACGTTCTGAGCCAGCTCCACCACTGATTGGCTGATTGCACGGCACTCAGTCTGCAGCTGGACCATGGACGCGCCTAATTCCGATTGTCCAGACTGCATCAGCTGAGCAAGGTGTGAAGTGTCTACTGACTGCGTGACAACGGGTGGAGTTTGAGGAATGTGCTGCATGGGGACAGGGGGTACAGTGGGGACAGAGGGTGCATGGGGTACATGGCATACAGGGGGTGCAAGGGGAGCAATCTGATTGGCTGATGTGAGCATATTCAAATCTGTCAAGGTAAGTGATTGGCTGCTGTCTTTGATTGGGGTTTGTGGCACCGGTTTAATAATCTAAAAATAGAAAGAAGCCATTTAAGAATGCACTACAATTATGAAGTGGTGAAAGCTTTAAATTTGATTGGCTGCTGTGCGAGTTCTTAATTGTACTAAATGGACCATGGACAAGTATCAATGTGAGTCAATTGTTAGTATAGTACTGGAGTGTATTTTTGGATGGAATAAGCGTGGCTGAAAATTTATTGTGGAAAGTTTATAATTCGCAAAATACACTAAATGTTTGTTAAATTTCTTGAGAGTTTGTCTGACAGAGCTAGAGAGTCTTGGCTTTCCAAAACCATTGACGAATCCTTTCACATTCAGACATTTCATTTTTGAAAAATATAAAATAAAAACAAAACACTAAACTTCCGAGACAAATAAACAATTTTGAGTAAACAAAGAGATGTCAGTTCACAGAAGAGTAGGCACAAGAGACAGGAATTATTCTGAGCCCGAAAGCGAAGATATTGGAAACAGCCACCAGCGTATTGTTATCCACCACAGCGATTCCTTGGTGGCATTGCTGGGGGAAGTTCCCTTTGTCCCCTATGGTCCATAAACGGGTTCCATCAGTAGAGAACACAGCAAAACTGTCCCTCTTCTCACTAATAATAATATCTCCATCTCCATTCAGACAGAAGAAGCAAGGTTCACCCAATATCGACTCTTTATGTCTGTCTAATATAGAACTGACCAATTCTCCTGAAAGTGTTAAAATATATATATAATGTCCACCCTCACCACATAACACAAACATCTGATTGGCTGTGAATTTTATGTCCAAAGGGCGCGTAATTGATTGGTGCTGGAGAGAATTCTTGAATTTGAGGTCAGTATCCAGTATCTTGATTCTGTCGTTCATGTGGTTCGGGATATAGAGGAGGTCGTGGGGAGAAATGGCCAGCTGTCTGGGGGAGTTGAATTCAGTTTTTCCTAACCCAAACTTCCCAACCCGCTTCTTGTGCACTAATTCTGGAAGAGTAAACAAAAACAAGGCGTGTAAACTCGTATCTGTCACGAATATGTTGTCTTGGTGGACTAAGATCCCATAAGGCTCCATCATAAACTGATCTCCGAAATTGTTCAGATACAGTCCTGTTTTAGAAAATATCTGGATACGACGATTCCGGGAATCTGCCACATAAATGTGTCCTGTGTCCTTCTCCACACAGACACCTTGTGGACAGCTCAACACCCCAGGAGCAGAGCCCTGCTTCTCAACGGAAACTGCGGATCGGAATGCAATGGTATTCGGATCGTTTTGAACTCTGGGAGGTATAGGGGGTGGGGGCGGTAAACTTCTGTTTTGAAACCCGCCAAGTTTTTCGATGCCCATCTCAAGGTCCTTTGTGTCACAATGGAACTCCACCTCTTCAGGTGTCGCTGTGCCTTCTAAGTGCTTCATTTTAGTCTCAAACTCTTCTGTGATTCTACCGTGCATGGATTGGAGGAGATTGTGGCTGATGGCACTATCTAGGAGAACACGGGAATCCCTCAACTGTCTCTTCATGTCTTCTCTCCCTTTCAAACTCGCCCTCAACTCATCTCGCTTGTCTCTATAAATAGCCAACAGCTGACTCCTCCTATGGTTCAGGGATTGGATCAATCTGTCGATGGTTTGGTTTATTTCAAACTCGATTGAGTCTAAAATTAGATCAGGAGGTTGAGTTGCCATGTTTCAAGATATATTTTTAGAAGAGTTGGGTTATAAATACTGAGTTCGTGGTGCACCTATTACGATCCACTGTAATTGTATATATGCATAGTATTATGTCTTATTGATATCTGTATTCTGTTGTGGTGTTAGGTCAAAATAAATTCGAATTCGGAACAACATTAATACCACAAAAATTTTAATGAAAATCTTATGGAATGAATCTGATTGGTTGAGTCAGTGTGGAAGACGTATGCTTTCAGTTTACAGCACATGAACTATGCTAGGCTTTGCGGACACTCTTGAATACGGAGAGAGTACAATAATACTCCAGATGACGTCAACAGAATATCAGATTACTCAATAGGAATCATTTATCAATTTTATCTTAATAAGTATGAACTGACACTTTGCTAGAAGAAATGATAATTTGGTGAGTAATCAACTATTTGTACACAACAGTATATAGCTCAAAGTCCTTGACAAAGTAAATGTTTATTTTGTTTACAAATATATAAATAAACAAATAGAAAAACATGTCAGATATCACAGCTCGTAATCACACGGGGGTTCCCTAAAGAAGCTATTGGTGGTTATCACGAGATACGGACAAACTGACTTAAAGAATTGTATTTATCGCCCAAAGGGCGCCCCAGACTCACATGCATCATCACTCTGTAGCTCTCAATGGTGAAATGTGCTCTTCGAGATCTCAGTGAAGGATAAGCAAATATTGCTTGTAAATTTAAACAAAATAAACATTAAAATAACAACAAACAAATAATTCGTTTGAAACGCGAATATTTCAGACGAAGACTAGTTTTGGATGATTAAGCAGAGGAGTGGCATGGTTGAGGTCATTCTCCTCAATGGTCGACTTGAGATCTCCGTCGGTAGAGAAAACCCTCAAATTGCAACCGCCGTACTCACTAACAACAATGTTGTTCTGTCCATCCAGACAGAAGAAACAGACCCCCCAAACCCCAAAAAACTGCCCTTCACTCCCACGACTTAGAATTGATTGGACCATTTCGCCTGCAAGTGTGAAAATATGCATAGCATGGCTGCCCCCACGACACAGAACGAACATCCGATTGGCTGAGAACTTTATGTCCAAAGGGCGAATCATTGCTGAGTGTTGGAGGGGTTTCTTGAAGTTGAGGGACAGATCTAGGATTTGGACCCGATCATTCTGGCAGTCTGTGACGTAAATGAGTTTATCTTGGGACAGAGCCAGCTGTCTGGGAGAGTTGAAATCATATTTCCCGTGTCCCAGTTTGCCTACACGATTCGGCATTGTTATTTCTGGGAGAGTAAACAAAAACAAAGTGTGTAGGCCTATGTCAGTGACGTAAATACGATTTTTGTGCGCCAGGACACCATAGGGCTTGGAGAGGTAACGCTGGCCCAAGTAGTCCAAGTACCTCCCTGTCTGGGAGAACACCTCTATGCGGATGTTTCTGCTGTCTGCCACAAAGATGTGTCCTGTGTCCGCTTGCACAGAAATGGCTTGTGGACAGATGAACTCTTGTGGCCCTGTATGCGGCCCGGCGGTTGCTGGGGTAGCTGCGGACTGGAATGCAAAGCAGATTGGGTCCTTATGAAATCTCGGCGGAACAGGCGGAGATTGAACATTTTCATCCTGGATTAGACCGAGATTGGCAATCAGTATTTCAAGGTTTTCGTGTCGTAATGGAATTTCACCAAATTAGGGAGAGGTGTGTTCTCCAAATCTGCCATTTTTGTGTCCAACTCCTCTGCAATCCTACTCTGCATGGTGTTGAGGAGATTATGGGTTATTGCACCACCAATAATACCCTTGGACTCCCTCAACTGTCTCTTCATGTCTTCTCTCGCCTTCAAACTCGCCCTCAACTCATCCCTCTTGTCTCTATAAATAGCCAACAGCTGATTCCTTCTGAGGTTCAGGGATTGGATCAATCTGTCCACAGTTTGGTTTATTTCCATTTCAATTGAGTCTAAAATCTCCAATTCACCCACTTGTGTCGCCATTTGTGTCGCGAATTATGTCACTGAAATATTTTGATGAATTCTACTTATCCAAGTAGTAATCATTTCCTAGTATTTATACCTATTTGGATCTAATGTAAACAGATCTGGTTGTTTACGCATATTGTTTATTCGTTGGGGTCATAATACTCGTTGCTAAGGTCAGATAATTTGTTTACACAGACAAAGTACGTGGTTTAAATTTGGAATGACGGACAAATAAACACGACTAAGAACCAGCAGACAAGCTCTGATTGGTTGTTTGACGTACGCTAATAAGAATTTGTATGTCACACTATATTCCATCAATTTATATATCCAAACTCAATTATTTTTAGTTCAGTTCCTATTATGGGAGATGTCCTATGGCATGGACAGAGTATAACGTCCGTCTATTGCTCCTAGAAAATCAGGTCTGAATTGTCTCAAATTTTGATAGAATATTCCTTATATGGAGTGCTTAGCTACAAGCTCAATAATTTGTATTATCTTCAAAAAGTGAATATTGTTCTTCTAAACTGGAAAAACTTGAAAATATTATCAGTGAGTTCGGACACAATTTGAGAGGTTTCTCTTCTAATGCAACCACTTATCATAATAGGAGATAAACACAGGTACCACTGTATACTTTGACCTGTTCTAAATATACAAACAACAAACAAACAAACAAACAAACCTGATGCTGCTCTATTTCTGGTTTAACTTTCACCCAATTAAGAAGTGCTAACTCATCATCATCATCTCCAGTGTCAGAACTAACAGCGCTAATCTTAGACTCAGCTGTGCTAATTTTAGACTCAGGCAAGCTAAGGTTGGCAGGGAATGAAGTAGCTCTAGCATTGTCTGAACTAAGCAGAGTGGTTGCTGGTGTGTCCTCTGTGTCATTGGAATCTTCCGGACCATTAGGCTTGAGGCGTCGAGATGGCACAGGTGGCCGTGATGTGTCGCTTGGAAGTGCCTGGAAAGGAGAAATGGGTTTGTAAGAATTCTCAGATTGTGTCGCGGAGTTAGGTGGCAGGCTGGGTGGTTTTGAAAGCTCTGATTTGATTGGTTGTTGCAGAGGAGGTGGAGGTAAGGAGGTCTTTATCGTCTCGAAAAGTTTGGAAGTTCTCTTGTCGAGATTTTGATAGAACTTCATTCCTAAACACACACAAACAATGACAATAAACAAGTAAACAAACAATCAATTGAGTTTATTAGTAAACAAATAAACAAACAAACAATTGCATACATGTCAACCTGAGACATGATAAGAGCGGAAGCGTTGAATAGAAATGTATTATACATAGAATTAAAAAAGCGGGACATAATGGGGAAATTTAATGAAAAAGCGGGACACTCTAGAAAATTAGCTCAATAGAAGAGTGAAAAAGCGGGACGTCCCGCCAAAAACGGGACAGTTGGCAAGTATACAATTGAGTTTATTAGTAAACAAACAAACAAACAAACAAGTACATATATATCCCTTACCATCCTTGAGACTGTCCTCGGTGGATCCCAACCTCTTCCACGCCTCCACCAGTCCCTTGCAGACCCCCTCCCTCTCGCTCTTCACTCCGATCAGCTCCTTCCGCAGTCCGGCGAGATTAGCGTTGGTGTCCGTCATCGCCTAGCGACACAATGCCACTTAATCACACTGCATAGCACATACCACTGCCGTTGCTATGGAATGGATTGAATGGATCATTAGGGAATAGCGATTATCCCAAATTATGGCATAACTATGACTGAATTGGAACTGCTAAGAGGAGAGCGACACTTTACGAGTGCCACCATATGGTGGCAGAATGATCATGCCACTATCAGCCAGTGTCACTTGTGCTATTTATAGATTTGTTATAGACAGGTGAGATAATCCTAGTCATTATGTGTCGCTGTTATTAGTGGGGCGGAGTGGTACCTTTACGATGTTGTCTTGAGCATCACAGTTCTGACGAATCAGAAGTGAGGTTTGCTTGTGTCGCTTCATGGCATTCTCGAACAGCTGATCTCTGCTCGACTCCGGAGAAGTGATCAGCTGGACAGATATGTCGTCTGTGTCCATGTCATTGCGCAGCTGTTTCTCAAGCGTGGATCTATTTATAGGCACTTGATGAGCATGGATCTATTTATAGTAATTCTAAACATAGCTGAATACCTCTGTGTCTGCATTTCCTCTATCTTCCCTACCAGCATGGCCAATCGGTTCTCTGACTGTTCATCGAATGAGAGCGACACAAGGTCCAGCTTGGGGAGGGAGTTGATGAAAGTGGATTCTGGAACTGTCAAGAGTTTCAGTTTCGGTTTCAGTTCCTTCATCACCTGGTGCAGCTCCTGGTTGGACTTGTCTCCTACAAACAGCTGATTGGTCAAACGAATAAAGATGAAAATGGATTCCAATTTCCATCTAATCTCAAACTATTCTGTCGACTTAGGACACATTTGTGCCACTTAATGCCACTATAAGAATTCACACCTTGAGCTAGGAACTCATCAATCTTGTCAGCTTGTTTCTGGAACTCTTGAATCTGATTGGCTACTTCCGGGGCGTCGCGCGTCAAGTACATACAAATCTCGTCCAACTTCCTGTGAATCTGATTGGACATCTGCAGCACTGACTGCAGCAGCGCATCCATTCCCTCCACTCGGCCTTGATGCTCACTGGACGCCTCCGTTCTAATTTTAGCCACGTCAGCTGGTATGCTGACCTTGTCGTCTTTATAGTTTAACACCTCCTCTATGTTCATCTTGGACAGGTACTCAGCTAAGTCTCTGTTTCTGTCCTGAATCGTGGCGCACACAGACCTCAGCAAGTTCGCCTTTTCTTCCGAGTACAGAGAGTTGGCCTCCAACACGGACATGGGGACCAACTTGGAGAATATGTCTCCTCCTAGGACAGATCTGTCAGAGATGGAGAACTCGATGGGTTTGACTAGAATGGCGCCTTGGATTGGCTCCAATTCTGGGACGGAAGGGACCTATAAATAGAATTTATAATTTTAGTTATTCTTAAGGAAAATATAATAATAAATGTTCTAAATGGTAATGCGAAAATAGTTCGAATTGCAGGTTTAGGAAATAATTCGACATTTTATCATTAGGATTAATGGTGGTTTTCATGTGAACTATTTCCTTTTTTGGAAAGTCGAACTATTTCCACCATACCGTTCTAATTATAGATGTGTTCTACGGGATTCAGAATGGTATAAGTTCTAATTATAGACTGACCAGCTGGTGGTAGACCTGGTGGTTGGTCTGGACAGCTGACACGGATTTAGATTGGATAAGATCGGTCAAGTATTTGACAGCAGTCTTCATGGGTGGCAATTGTGCCTTGACAGCTTTATTCCCCGCCTGAATGCACTCCATAGCAACCTGAAAGAATGCTATCGCCTGTCCGTATTTAGAATCATCCTCTAGAGATACTCCTTGACAGAAGTAAGCAACGGATTGGTAGATATGGAATTTGGTCTGAAGGAACTTCTGCCAAGTTTTATTCCTCTTAGTCAGCTGAGCTCCGACCTATAAATATAGCCACACTAAATATAGCCACACTAAATATAGCCACACTAAATATAGCCACACTAAATATAACCACACTAAATATAACCACACTAAATATAGCCACACTAAATATAGCCACACTAAATATAGTAACATCAAGAACAATAACAATTCGATATCTCTTCCTAAACTTCTATTTATAGTCTTGGAATGCGCCTATTGGTCAGGCTAGAATGAATACCTGCAGGTCCAGGATGTCTATCGCCTTCTGGTACAAGGTAGACACTTCCCAAGCCACTTTGGACACCAAACTTGGTCTCTTCCTCTCCAACAGACTCTTCTCCACCATGCATTCCTGAGCTTGAGCCAGCATCAGGTTCTTGCAGAACGCCAATACCTCGGCACACATGTCTGTCTGTAAACAACAACAAGTAAACAAACAAACAAACAAATAAACAAACGATATCCCACTAAAATTAATTGAACAGATATTTCCATATAAGGATATCAGATTTCCAATCAATTCTTCCCACGAGTGAAGGAGGAATTGCCATGGTTACGTGTTGGGAGGATTGGCACCTGGTTGGGAGTAGGTGTGAAGTTGGTGGCGGTCTGGAGGAGGTAGAAGGCGCCAGCTGAGCACTGAAAGTGAGTGCAGGCGCCACGGAGCTCATCCTGGATATCCGCGCCCAGTCTGGAATGCAGGGCGCCCAAATTGAAGAGAACAGCTGACATCTCGAACTGGACTAGATTCTCAGCTGTCTCCTTCTCCGTGAAGGCGTCTCCCCAAATGAAAGTCACCTGGAGTGGGAGAGTGCTTAGTTAGAAGTGGCAGAGTGGCACTATGTGGTTAGAAGTGGCAGAATGGCACTATGGCATTAGACCCTCTAAGCCAGAGGACACATTTTGATGGCGGATTTCATTGAATAAAACTATAATCAATTTGACCAATCAAATTGTAGCTTTTTCTCAGAAATAAATCAGGTCTGGAAGTGTGAATGAATGTTTTATGAGACATGTTACTGACCAATCAACTCTAAGAGATTTATACAATTATGAAACCTTTGAACTTACTAAAATAGGACTAAATGGCAGTGACACAAAATGGCCAATAAATGGCAGAAATATCTCGGAGTGGCACAAGGGACAGATTGGTGTGAAGTGGCAGACTTGCCTGAATACTAGATCTGGTGGCTGCGAACCGAGTGGGCAGGAGACACAATTGGGCGTAGTATCTCCTCAGAGCAGATGTCCCGTGGCTGTCTCTGGAAGGCCGCACGGCTTGGTCTCTCAGCTGATTGAACTCTCTCACTTCTGGACGAAAGTGGGTCGGATCTTCTCCGTACTCAGTGCGGATGAGCTCAGCCAATGGGCTGGTCAGGTCGACACTGACACCTTGCTTGCTGGGGATGGTGAGCATGGGCAGTCTCAGCTGATCCATGAAACCCTGTGACACCTCTGTATTCGATTCAGTCGCACTCATGCTAATTTTAGTAACAGATCAGTCCTCAACCTTAATGTATGGCCGTGGTTTACAGTCGTTTTTGTCGTGGAGCACTTTTTTTTATATATCGTGATGCCAAAGTTAATCTTTGGTCCAAACTAGTCTAGGGCTGTTACGAAGATTCAAATTCGTCGCTTTTTGCCTTCAATATTTGTTTGCAAAACCAGTTTCTTGTAACAGACCACACATTTTAAACAAACAGAAAGCGGCGTATCCAGGATTTACTGACTTCAATCTAGTCCATGCCCCACTACTGAAATTTATAACGAGTATTTTCATTGATTATTTTAAATAATCAATAAACAAAGATTCTAGATCGGCAATAAATGCCCTAATTCAACTGATTATGTATAATTTATTCATTGTTTATAAAGCTGAGGAGGGTTTCCCTTACACAAAACCACCTCCCGTGGATTGTACTGTATTCATTCATCTAATTTCTTATTGTAAAGTCGCCCTTTACACATAAAAACCTCAACTTCATACGTTTTGAATGCTGGTCATAACTGCCAACATGTTATTGGCCCGAGTATTTATATCCCGGACAAGTGATGTTAAAACCCGCCAAGATCTCTCATCAAAATTCCTACGTCCTAGTCGCAGTGGGGTCTTTTTGGACCCCAAGATTGCCTCGGGTCCACTTGGACCCCAGGGTGTCATTGGTGATAATTAACCTACAGTAACCTATCATAAAAGTAAAAAACAAAATAATTCAGAGTTCATCAAAACATTTAGAGACATCTTCAAATGTGCAGAGGAGTTCCACACCACGAAAAGTAAGCTCAAGAAATTGCTGTTTGAATTCGGCATTATAATTCAACTCCTCTTCAGGCTTTGCAAGGAGTTTACTTGCAGTGTTAATCATGGTATCATGAGACCTGGCTATAATCGTTCTAAGTGAATCAATGATTTCTTCCTTCAAACTTTCCAACCTGATCTTTTTCGTCTCAACAGAAAGAGTTTTGAGGTAAGTACTATATACATAGCTAATTCCTGCTCCAAAGAGAAAAGTGGCTAATGCTCCTATTATGCCTGTTATTGGGTTTAAAGATCCTGAAGAAAAGAGAGCGATAAAAATAGCAGCAGAAAAGCCCAAACTAAGCAAGGAAATCCTCTTCTTTTCAAGCTTTGAGAAATCTTCAATGCCAGCTTTATTTTGAATAACCTTTTTCAAACTGTCCCACACCTTTAAGGAAGCTTCTAGGTTAAGTGTGTTGAGGACTCCAGCTCTCAGTGCAAGCGTTTTAACTTCATTTAAGAGCTTCAGGTAAGTCTTAATCTCTTCGACATCTTGTTTTCCAGGATTAGCCTTTGTCATTTCAGCTTCTTCAATTTCTTTAGTAAGCACCTCAATTAACTTAAAAACTTCTTTATTCTTCAAATTTTCTTCTATTCCTTCCTGTTGGGACATAACTCCCGAAAGAATGCATGAGAAATTATCCTCAAGATTAGGGGTAAGAAGTCATCCATAAGATTGTGATACTATCTATATTTGGAACGGCATGTACAAGTTATAATTTGACCGAAGAATGCGAACTGGGGACACAGTGTCCCCAATATCGTGGATGTCTCCCAGCCATTTTCTATGCAGTGAAGCCATACAAATACTGGGCATTCTACAGTTGAATATAGATACTTTTAGTAACAATGAGTGATTATAAGCAGCTCTTCTAATGCTACTATAGATAGATCAGCAGGGGTTGGCAATCTATTTCACGCGGAGTTTAAAATATATGTTGGTCGACAGACCGACATTTATGTATATCCAGGGGTCGGTTACCCTAGGCAGGCGTGGCACCCTTCACCCAAAAGGTCGCCGGCTCTGCTATAGCTACATACCAACACGAAGCGAAATATTGATGCTATAAAAAATTGTTACCGTTCAAGAGCAATTTTGATTGGTTAGCACAGCGGTTTTTAGCTTTCTTTGGTTGTATAGCAGTTTTTCTACATTCTGGAGTACCTCCCAATGACCATAATAAAAAATTCAGATTCTGTGGAATGTGGTAGACTCCAGGTTGAACCACTTGGCTAGCATTTAAAATTGAGATGTGGCCGAATTCCAATAGAAATTCCAATGGACATAAGCAAACTAGAGTCATTTTGGGTGGGCACGTGCTAACCCAGTGGTCAGCACCTAGTGGCCTATGCCAATGAATATTTCCACATATGTATTTTTTAGTATTTAGTAAGTTATTAATAAAAGTAAAAGTTTGAAAAAGATGATTTGTTTACTTTTATTGATATTGACAAGCGCGCTTCGCTTGCTTGCGTTGCGCGGCTGGCGGACACTTTGTGTTTGCCATATGCTCAGATTGCTTAATTTTACACTCATAAACTCTAATATGAATATTTATCGTTGCATTAATTAACAATAAATATATTTATCTAAATACAGTGGAATTCACATTTATTAGCAACTCGGGTTTTGTTCACGAAGAGGTTAATGCGCGAATTTGCTAACAAGGGAACAGAGTTAATACAAATATACACTTGGGACGTGAAAATTGGTATATGAGAATAATACTATTCACGCGTCTATTTTCAATAAGAGTTATCTAGGATTTTATCACTATCTATAGAGAAGTAATGAGATGTGACAAAATCCTAGATAACTTAGAACTTATTGAAAATAGACATGTGAATAATATCATTCTCATATAGGAAGTAATAGTTTACAGATTAAATGGTATAATTTCTTAGCGTCTACGATCTATACTTTTCGAGTTATGGCTTAAGCATGTAATTTTATGTTTCCATAGCAACTGAGGAATTCATAGACATTCCAGCTAAAATTTTCAGATTTTTTGGCTTGAGGTCTTACTGTTGTTGCTCTATCATAAAATCAAGCATTAGAAATGCAGATAACGATGTTTAATATGAGCTGGAACAGCAACATTTTCCGCTCTAAAAAGAGCCTATTGCAATCACATGACATCAAATTTTTGACAGCTGAATTGGATACTCTGATATAATGTTTGTATATGGTAATGTAATACATTTCAAATGTCTATCGGAAGCGGTTTTTGATTCATCGGCCTAATAAAATTTTGACTTTAAAACTGGCCTCTTCGTTTTATGGCCTTCTCGGTGACATATATAGCCATATATTAAGTAGGCCATGTCGTAGGTAATCCCTTATCAGCCATTGAGTTTATCTTAAAATAATCGAAATAGGATAAATGTATTGTTGAATCCAGTAATGTTCCAAAATATTTACAGATATTCTGAATACTGAACATAACCAGATTAAACAATGCAAAGGTTCCTTGCTGAACACGTGTGCTTACAGCAAAATATAAGCTTTGGTTAGATTTACTATGGTATTCATATTCTCATGCTAAAGTTGGTTCAAGTGCACCTCAGCAATGATAGCAGTGCACAGCATATGAGATAGCTCAGTACAAATAAGCAGTTCCATGTCTGTTCTTACATTTTGAGAAGAATTTGGAAAGATGTCGGCCGACAGATCAATAGTACAGAAATACAGTAGAGCTCTATTAGCAACCAACTTTTACGTCCTAAGTGTATATTTGTATGAACTCTGTTCCCTTGTTAGCAAATTCGCGCATTAACCTCTTCGTGAACAAAACCTGAGTTGCTAATAAATGCAAATTCTACTGTATTTAGATAAATATATTTATTGTTTATTATTAATTAATGCAGTGGTAAATATTCATATTAGAGTTTATTAGTGTAAAATTTGAATCTGCATAGTTAAGATCCCTCAGCAACAAAGATGCTGATGGAACCATTAGCTATGTAACTTAACACTCAAGGCCTAAGTTCAAAAATAACCTAAATTATTCAAAAATTTGATAAGTTGAATTTAGTATGCAGTAATTGCAGAATTGCAATGAATCCTGGGCTTTATATGGAGTGGTAGTTAGCCATTTGATTAGCCAAAAATGCTAACAGTAAGACGATACAAGCAACTATTCCATTAGTATAAGTAGCGAATAGGAAAAGATTTGCAAACTATGAAAGTTCAAGTCTTCCTTGGGTTCATATTTTGTTTACAGCTAGCTGTTTGTAAACAGAAGCTGCATATTCTGGGCTTATACCCAAACACTGGGACTGGGTGGACAGAGCCATATGTCATTCACAGTGCAGAGTTGGCCAAGCGACACATTGAACAAAACGGAACCATCCTCAAGAACTATGAGCTGCAAATTGATTGGCGGGACACTGAGTGCGATGGAGTGGTGGGTTTAAAGGCATTCTTCGACGCCATTGGGACAAACCGCGACAAGACATACCTAGCAGTGTTTGGAGGTGGCTGTGCGGTGGCTACGAGTGAAGTGGCAGCCATTTCGTCGCAGTATGGCCTCGTGCAGATCTCATATGCCTCCACGGCGCCCAATCTCGGAGACATAAATCTCTACCCACGGTTTGTATGGGGAGTTCCATCAGACACTAACGCGGTTCCAGCCAGGGCGAAGTTCATCGTAGAAAACCGGTGGAAACGAGTGGCCATCATAAACCAGCAGAACCCAATCTTCGTCGCCAGTTCACACAGCATGGAGTTCCTACTGGGAAATCTAAATATAGAATACAGAGTGGAGGACTTCGCAGCTGATGTAGCCAACCTCCCACTTGAGACCTCCGTGGAGAGGCTGGGAGATAACCTCATCAACAACGGGTACCGGATAATGATAGCTAACATGTACGAAGACGCAGCCATCAAGCTCTTCTGTGGTCTGCTAAAAAGACCTAAATATAGACTGCTCCTGCACCCGCACTCCACCTGGATATTCCTGGGCTGGTTCACTGACAACTGGCACAATAAACCGGAAGTGCTCTCAGAGGTAAACTGCACAGCCGAGGAGATTGTGGCAGTATCGAATGGCGCATTGGGATTCTTAGTGGCGCACAATGAAAGTAGCTTTAAAGGCGAAGTCAATGAGAAGAAAACCATATCGAAATACACCACAAAACAACTGTACCAAATGTACAGAAATATAACCCTTCAAAACAACGGAAATAATGTCGAGGAATTTGCCGTAAGGTCTGATGTCCATGATGCTTACGTGTACGACTCTCTGTGGACGCTAGCACTGGCTCTGCATCAAGCTGAAGAAAGTGGCTTCAACCTCTCTGCCATCTCCCAAAAGGAGATACTCACCGACACAGAATACTTCACACCTCTCAGTAACTTTTCAACGCAGGTTTACAAAGGAATGTTGAAGCAGCATTTCCAAGGTTGGAGCGGAAATGTCGAGTATAGAGGACAAGAACGTGTCTATGATCTGGTGCAGATTCTAGAATTCGTGAATGGCAGTCTGGAATACCGCAGTGAAGTGACTAACATTCCTGAGAATAGTTCTGGTTACACAGATGTTTCCCGCATGGGGGTTGTCCTAAACTCATCTTATCCATTTAAGTTCTGGAATAGTGAAGTGGCATCTGATGGCATAGAGGCACACGACATACCAGTTGAAGTGGTATCTGTCATCTACTTGATTTCATTCTTATTGGTGGCATACATTAGTTTCTACATTGGTTTCATTGTCATTGGGAAACTTAGGAATCTAGAATCCATCCGGAATTCATCTCCCACTCTCACTTCCATCATCATTTGTGGGAACTACTTTTTGGTGTTGGCAAGCATTTTCCTCATTTCCAACGATAGAATCGTGAGGGGAACAGGACAAGAGTTCCTCTCAAATGTGTCCGGAGAACCCGAAACCACTGAAATGTGTGACACTCATTGCTGTAAATTCCTTTGCATGCTTCCAGTCTCCTTGATACTCGTGGCATCCAGTGTCATTTTAGGCGCCATGATGTCGAAGGCCGCGCTTATTTATGTTGTTGTTGTAAAGGGAAAAATTAGCTTGAACAAATGCTTAAATTATATTCTAACCACAACTTGGCCATTCCTCCTCGCCACTGTTGACACCTTGTTCGTGCTGCTTTGGTCACTCGTTGGTCCACTCGTGATCAAATCAGAGGTGTTACCTTCTGGACTTCAGGATCCACCCTTTTTCAGTGTTATTCAGTGTGGCATTTCCTCGGAGAATTCCCTAGCAACCACTGTCTTCATTAGTATTCTGATAATCTACAAATCCTTTATCGTGTTGGTTGGTCTTGTGATGGCATACAATCTCCGAAACGTGGAGAGACAATCACTCCGTTATGGAAACACCATCTCGTGGACAATGTACAACATCACAGTCTTCACACTCATCCTCATTCTCTCCTTCTTCTTGATACAGAGCTACGATGTTAAAATTAGCATAGTTTCATTCCTAATCTTAGCAACAGTCTTCCTAACTGTCACCATCATCGGGCTCCCTCCACTCTACTATTCGATCCCATCTTTTAAACCCAAAAGCGAATCAAATATTGGAAATATACCCGAAATAGTTCAAGATAAAGAAATGTATGAAAAGAGGATTGGAGCGCTAGAGAAGGACAACGATGAGTTGAAGGATACCAATGGGCACATGGTTAGGCGCATGACATTGAGTGGGATTGATTTTCCCGCTCAGTGGAACAAATCGACCAGCATCGAATTTTTTGAGAATGATGAAGCTATTTAACCAAGTCGCTACAGCGTAGTGTATTAGGAGTGTGTGTATTTTAGCTCGATTTGAGTTCACACCTTTGTTTATTAGTTTTGTATACTTTCTAGAAAGTTATTAGGAGTGTAAGCTTATGTGTTTGTAAATATTTTACAACATTATTGCAAATGTGAATATTTAAATGTATTATTCAAATAAAATGGGGGAAACACAGCACTTGTAAGGCAAGGATTTATGGGACAAAGGAATTGCAGCCACTTTACTATAAATAGCTGGGAAATACAGGACATCTCCTCATCACATAACATAACATTGTTATTAATGGAAAAGGAAATGCAGTGAGTTGTTGGGAGCAGAACACGGCTATAATGCTGTGGATTTAGTCTGTTAGACTCTCAAAAAATAGATTGCGTACATACCTCTGAACTGAGACGTTTCTAGGGTGGCAACATGGGCAGTGGCCTTCCAGATTTTTTGCTTGACTCCCTTTGTTATCTTTCCCAATACAAATTCTCTTCCAGATACGTTTAACCATGTCATGTAGCAACATAAGTATATTACTAAATTAGAATATACATAAATTAGCCGATTTGCGTTCAATTAAAAATAACACTGCATGTAATGTGGTATCTTATTACAAATGCATGACAATGAGGGAAATATGATAAGGTACATTACCCGCTCAGGTTATCTATAAATAGATAGTAACATATAGTTATTCACTTTGAGTTCCTTCTAATATTTCATTAAAAACAAATTATGAGAGTAGAAATATTCTTAACTGTATTTGCTTGTTTACAAGTTGCCGTTTGTAAACAGAAGTTGCATATTTTGGGTATTTACCCTAACACGGGACTAGGATGGACTGAACCTTACGTCACATACTCTGCTGAACTAGCCAAGAGACACATTGGACAGAACGACACCATCCTCAGGGACTACGAGCTGGAAATTGATTGGTGGGACACTCAGTGCGATGGAGGGATTGCAACAAAGAACTTCATCGATGCGCTGGCTCTGAATCGAGACAAGACATACCTGGCTGTGTTCGGAGGTGGATGCGCAGTGGCGACCAGTGAAGTGGCACAGATCTCATACAGGTATGGACTGGCACAGATCGCATACGCCTCCACCGCACCCAATTTAGGAAACCGAGACTTATACCCCAAGTTTGTACGGGGAGTGCCATCCGACATAAGTGCAGTGCCAGCACGTGCTAAGTTCATCGTAGAACAGGGCTGGAAACGAGTGGCCATCATAAACGAACAACACCCAATCTTCGTGGCTAGCTCGCATAACATGGAGGTGGTGCTGGATGATCTGGAGATAGAGTATAGGGTGGAGGACTTCGCACCTGACGGTCTGATCCCCTTGGAACAACAAGTGAGAACCATCGCTAGCAACCTGGAGACCTACAGAGTCGTCATAGCCAACATGTACGAAGATTCAGCCATTGAGTTGTTCTGTTTGCTGCACAAGCAAAACCAGTTCCGATTGCTGCACCCCTACACCACGTGGATATTTTTAGGCTGGTTCACTAGCCAATGGAATGACAAACCCGAAGTCCTTAGGAATGTGGGATGCACAGCTGAGGAAGTGGCAGCTGTGTCAAATGGCGCATTGGGATTCTTAGTAGCGCACAATGCGAGTAACTTTAAGGGAGATGTGGACTCAGGAGAAACCATATCGAAATACACCACAAAACAACTGTACCAAATGTACAGAAATATAACCCTTCAGAACAACGGAAATAATGTCGAGGAATTTGACATAAGGTCTGATGTCCATGATGCTTACGTGTACGACTCTCTATGGACGCTAGCACTGGCTCTGCATCAAGCTGAAGAAAGTGGCTTCAACCTCTCTGCCATCTCCCAAAAGGAGATACTCACCGACACAGAATACTTCAATCAAAATAGTCCCTTTTCACAAGAGGTTTATGATGCGATGTTGAATGTCAAATTTGAAGGTTGGACCGGTGGAGTTAAGTTTGGAGGAAATAGTGGACATGAACGTGTCTATGATCTGGTGCAGATTCTAGAATTCGTAGATGGCAGTCTGGAATACCGCGGTGAAGTGACTAACATTCCTGAAACCAGTTCTGGTTACACAGATGTTTCTCGCATGGGGTTTGTCCTAAACTCATCTTATCCTTTTAAGTTCTGGAATAGTGAAGTGGCATCTGATGGCATAGAGGCACACTACATACCAGTTGAAGTGTTATCTGTCATCTACTTGATTTCATTCCTATTGGTAGTATACATTAGTTTCTACATTGGTTTCATTGTCATTGGGAAACTTAGGAATCTAGAATCCATCCGGAATTCATCTCCCACTCTCACTTCCATCATCATTTGTGGGAACTACTTTTTGGTGTTGGCAAGCATTTTCTTCATTTCCAACGATAGAATCGTGAGAGGAACAGGACAAGAGTTCCTCTCAAATGTGTCCGGAGAGCCGAGCAGCACAGAGGTGTGTGAAAATGACACCTGTAAATTCCTTTGCATGTTTCCGGTGTTCCTCCTACTCGTGGCATTCAGTGTCATTTTAGGCGCCATGATGTCGAAGGCCGCGCTTATTTATGTTGTTGTTGTCAAACTGCAAATCAAACCCAACAAAAAGCTCAATTACATTCTAGCGATCAGCTGGCCATTCCTCCTCGCCACTATTGACACCTTGTTCGTTCTGCTTTGGTCACTCGTTGGTCCACTCGTGATCAAATCAGAGGTGTTACCTTCTGGACTTCAGGATCCACCCTTTTTCAGTGTTATTCAATGTGGCATTTCCTCGGAGAATTCCCTAGCAACCACTGTCTTCATTAGTATTCTGATAATCTACAAATCCTTTATCGTGTTGGTTGGTCTTGTGATGGCATACAATCTCCGAAACGTGGAGAGACAATCACTCCGTTATGGAAACACCATCTCGTGGACAATGTACAACATCACAGTCTTCACACTCATCCTCATTCTCTCCTTCTTCTTGATACAGAACTACGATGTTAAAATTAGCATAGTTTCATTCCTAATCTTAGCAACAGTCTTCCTAACTATCACCATCATCGGGCTCCCTCCACTCTACTATTCGATCCCATTCCTTAAGCCCAAATCGGTTGCTAACCCTGCCTCAGTTAAAAATAGTATTGTCCCTGATAGGAAAATGCTAGAGAAATCTATCGTTGCACTGCAGAAGGACAACCAAGAGCTAGGTGTGATGAGCACTGAAATGGTCCGCAAGATGAGTGTGAGTGGCATGGACATTCCTCCTGAATGGATGTCTCGTTTGATAAGTGTGGACGAGAGCGAAGAATCCAAACCCTAACCCATTCGTTTATGTGTGTATAGTTACCCCACCCATACAAGCTGAATTGGAAACTTGTTTTAATGTTTTATTGCTCATTTGATTAGTTTGTATTTGCTGTTAAGCTTTTAGAATATATAAATTGCTTCAATATAGTAAATAGGGTTTGCAAAATGGATTTACTTGCTACTTACTACCTTTTTATTTTTTTAGAGGAAAATAAAAAGTAGTAAGTAAATATTCTGTATGGCGAGCAAATGAAAAGTAACAAGTAAATTTCCTGGACACCTTGAGGAACTGGACACGGTTAAATTAAGAAAATTCTGATTCTGAAATGCTCAAATATTTCTGAAAATCGCTCGATGCACACTCGTTTCGGTCTTACACTACACGATCAATAATTTCCTATTCTCACGACAATTAAATGCCGGTCAAAAAATAAGTAGTGAGTGAGTAAAATTGAAACTAAAATGGAGGAAAAAATAAAGTTGCAAGTAAACGGTTGGCCAAAAAAATCCGTATAACTTTTTTGCCAGTTCTGGAATCCCTGGTTCGCAAGGCCGTAGCCGCCACAGCCCACAAGGTGTGAAGTGGCCCGGTTGAAACCGGATCAGCGGGACCGGTGGCTAAGTCTCTGATTCGGTCTACCCTTATAAGGAATGAACTTTCGAATTTGGTTCATGGATGTATTCACAATAATAGGACACATCCTAGCGGTTAATATGGTGTTGAGCGAATATTGAGGCTTGTTGGAGGAGATCTCCAATGGAATTTTTCTAGTTCTGCTCCTACATAGGAGCTACACTATCCAGGCTCTTCATATATCTAGTGCTGTGAAAATCTAACTGACCAACTCTAAACAAACTTGAAGCAGACCTTCCTTATATGGTGCAGATTAGGGAAGGTGGAGGCAACTCTCCTTTCTTTTCTACCAATTTAAATAATTGACAACTAGGGTAACCTGGAGGAAGAAATAATGTTTTCTTCTGAAGAGTCATTGATTCTATCATGCTTCAATTCTATAATGCTGTGGATGTATTCAGTTTGACTCTCGAGAAATTTCACCAAAAAATAGATTGTGTACATACCTCTACACTGAAATCTTTCTAGGCAACATGGGGAGTGGCCTTCAAGATTTTTAGCATGCTTTCATTTGATCTTTTTCATACTACAAATTCTCTTCCAGATACGTTTAACCATGGTATGTAGCTACATACTAAGTACATTACTAAAAAGGAATATACACAAATTAGACGATTTGCTTACAACTAAAAGGAACAGCATGTAATGTGGTATCTTATCACAAATGCATGGGAATGAGGGAAATATGATAAGGTACATTACCCGCTCAGGTTATCTACAAATATATAGTAACAAATAGTTATTCACTTTGAGTTCCTTCTATGTATAATTTTATCAAAAACAAATTATGAGAGTTGAAATCTTCTTAACTGTATTTGCTAGTTTACAAGTTGCCGTTTGTAAACAGAAGTTGCATATTTTGGGTATTTACCCTAACACTGGACTAGGATGGACTGAACCCTACGTCACATACGCTGCTGAACTAGCCAAGAGACACATTGGACAGAACGACACCATCCTCAGGGACTACGAGCTGGAAATTGATTGGTGGGACACTCAGTGCGATGGAGGGATTGCAACAAAGAACTTCATCGATGCGCTGGCTCTGAATCGAGACAAGACATACCTGGTTGTGTTCGGAGGTGGATGCGCAGTGGCGACCAGTGAAGTGGCACAGATCTCATACAGGTATGGACTGGCACAGATCGCATACGCCTCCACCGCACCCAATTTAGGAAACCGAGACTTATACCACAAGTTTGTACGAGGAGTGCCATCCGACATAAGTGCAGTGCCAGCACGTGCTAAGTTCATCGTAGAACAGGGCTGGAAACGAGTGGCCATCATAAACGAACAACACCCAATCTTCGTGGCTAGCTCGCATAACATGGAGGTGGTGCTGGATGATCTGGAGATAGAGTATAGGGTGGAGGACTTCGCACCTGACGGTCTGATCCCCTTGGAACAACAAGTGAGAACCATCGCTAGCAACCTGGAGACCTACAGAGTCGTCATAGCCAACATGTACGAAGATTCAGCCATTGAGTTGTTCTGTTTGCTGCACAAGCAAAACCAGTTCCGATTGCTGCACACCTACACCACGTGGATATTTTTAGGCTGGTTCACTAGCCAATGGAATGACAAACCCGAAGTCCTTAGGAATGTGGGATGCACAGCTGAGGAAGTGGCAACTGTGTCAAATGGCGCATTGGGATTCTTAGTGTTGCACAAAGAAAGTAACTTTAGAGGCGATGTAGACTCAAGTGAAACCATATCGAAATACACCACAAAACAACTGTACCAAATGTACAGAAATATAACCCTTCAGAACAACGGAAATAATGTCGAGGAATTTGACATAAGGTCTGATGTCCATGATGCTTACGTGTACGACTCTCTGTGGACGCTAGCACTGGCTCTGCATCAAGCTGAAGAAAGTGGCTTCAACCTCTCTGCCATCTCCCAAAAGGAGATACTCACCGACACAGAATACTTCAATCAAAATAGTCCCTTTTCACAAGAGGTTTATGATGCGATGTTGAATGTCAAATTTGAAGGTTGGACCGGTGGAGTTAAGTTTGGAGGAAATAGTGGACATGAACGTGTCTATGATCTGGTGCAGATTCTAGAATTCGTAGATGGCAGTCTGGAATACCGCGGTGAAGTGACTAACATTCCTGAGAATAGTTCTGGTTACACAGATGTTTCCCGCATGGGGGTTGTCCTAAACTCATCTTATCCTTTTAAGTTCTGGAATAGTGAAGTGGCATCTGATGGCATAGAGACACACTACATACCAGTTGAAGTGGTATCTGTCATCTACTTGATTTCATTCCTATTGGTGGTATACATTAGTTTCTACATTGGTTTTTTTGTCATTGGAAAACTTAGGAATCTAGAATCTATCCAGAATTCATCTCCCACTCTCACTTCCATCATCATTTGTGGGAACTACTTACTCACAGTGATCTCAGTGAACGTTCTGTCACAATAATCTGGAAACTCGAGGAGAATCTTCCTGAAGAAGCAAAGCAGAGATTTAACATTACTTACCTTGCAAATGGAAAGTTGAACACTATTACAACAACAGATAGCTCTTATGAGCTGACAGACCTAAACCCAGGACAAACATACACTATATTTGTTATTCTATCTTACGCGTATACTCTAAAAACAACAAATAAAGCCATTACCATCAACACCCCACACAGACATGTTGCACTTACCACAATAATTCCATCTTTAGTGTCGGGGGTGGTATTCATTTTTGTTGTCATACTCATAGTAGCAGTAAGTGTTGCATTTTGTAATGTAAATAGAAGAGTAAACAAAAATATTAAAGCTCTTAAGAGAAGTGGTATAATGCCCCCGAAGAAATTAAACGTTCATTCCACCACCACGACAAGATATCAGGAAATAAGTGGAGGGCGAACGGAACCAAAAGTGCAAAAGAGGAATGTTTGCTATGCAATTCTTGACCTTGAACCTCAATGCGATGAGAAAACAGCTGATATCACTAGAACCGACACGGAGTACGCCACAATAAATGTGACTTCACTTGTGGGTGATGAAGATGAGGGCAACCTAAATTTAGAACAGATTAAACAAGATGAAAAACGAATATACTACTCTAACCTAGCCATCATCCCTGACAAAAAAACAGACGCACATAAGCCATTAAATTTAGATTCCAGACTTAATGAGTACCATGGATACTCTAGAGAAGCAGAGGCTGCTGATAATGACGTGTACTATACTCCCATGGGCGCTCTAAACTCGGAACAACTTCCTGCACCACCAATATACCACTCAACCAATTCTGTAAAACTTATAAGCAACGCATTGAAATAGGCATAGGTGAAGAATCAATGATTAAAAAAGAATTCGACAAACTGACGTTAACTACAAAACAATCGTTTGAGAATGTAGGTGAACTCCCTTTTGAAGATAACGGCGTGTTGATAGAGTCACAACAGCCAACTGGGGACTATGTAAATGCCACTTTCGTCAACAACGCTAGTTACATCGACAACTGTCAATTCATCGCTACAGTACACCCTGCAGCTGAACACTGCTAGAGTTCCTGCAAATGCTCTATCAAACTGAGGCCAGCATGGTAGTGATGCTAGCCAGCAGAAAGGAGAAGGCTAAAATAGTCGGGGGAATCTCAGACAAGAAAGTTTATTGGCCAAAGAAGGAAATGAATCTGGTCTGTGATCCTTTTTCAGTTAGCATTCTTAGTTCTTCCGATTCTAATGTGTTCATCAAGCAAGAGCTGTTGATTACAAACAATGTTGAAAAGAAGAAGAGGACTGTAATACAATGTATCTCGTCGGTTTGGAACGAAGATGGCACTGCTTCCAGCCTTGAACACATAGTGGCCCTCGTTTCTCGTATCATTAGACAGAAAGAGACGGCGCCACTTAAACCCATCATAATCCACTGCGCTGATGGTATCTCAAAGACTGGCGTTCTACTGACAGTCTACAATACAGTTCAGGATCTGAATGGGAAGAAGAGTGTAGACATCTACAATGCTGTGAGGAATTTGAGGAGGCAAAGGATGAAAATGGTTCCAACATTGGTTACTCAATCATAATTGAATTCAGTGCTACTCAGCACTCTTCTCCCGTTTGAATATCTGATGGGTCTGATTGAGAAACTAACGAGTTACATATTAGTCCAAAAGTTATTATCGCCATAAAAAAAGTAAAATTTGACAAATTTTGAAGATAATCCTTGTTCAATATTGACTAAAAAATGTCAAAAAAATTGAAAACAAAAATTTGCTAAAAATATACCTTAAACTTGATTAAAACTCATAAATTAATCCAGAATTCTGGAATAGCAAATTTCTTTTTCACTTGCTAAATTATTTTTTATTAACTTTTTTCATGTTTTAACAAATTCGTATTTTCTAGAATTGCTACAATTACTTGCTATGCTGTGCTGAACGAGTACTGCTCAACTCATCTCTAAAGTGAATATCTAGCCTCAACACAACTCCTGGGAAATGATACAGATACGCTAGCTTGAGAGAGTTTTAAACTTTTCAAGCCAGATCATTGCTTTGCTGCTTCTCTTTGTATCATACTTAATTACTAAATATTGAACTCACTGAGAGTAGTGTTAACCGTTGGAAGGTTAAGTATAATTTCCTGTGTATTTCCATGTATACATATTCTCGGCATTATTGGATAAATGAAATCAGATGTAAACCACACCTAACGTAATACAATCCACTAGAATGTTGAAGCCATGGGCACCCAATGGAAATAAAGATACCCATGTCTCCCCCACCTTTCCCATGTGGCTACCATCCCACAAAGTGGCGCTATATACTCAAGCATGCCATGTCTGGATGGTAGCTGCATGGGCAAGGTGGAGGCAAACTTGTTTTTTAAGACTTTTAGACATAATATAAGTGTTTTAATAGTAAAGAGTTAATATTAACATCCATTCTTATCATGTTACAAACATTCTAGTCAAATTCATCTTTATAGTTGGTCCATCAGGACTCAGGACGATTTGTAAGCAGAGAGGAAAATTCTGGATCATGCCATGTGACATGATTGCTATGGAATATAGCGCTTGTCTTCATCAGGTTTCTTTATCTTTCCTCTGAGCAGCAGTTTATATGAGACTCCTGAACTAGAACAAAGATATTATGAATGTCTTCAGTTCATGTTCTCGTAAGAACAGGAATGGTAAAAAGGATTCGAGTATGGGGTCTGGGAGGCGTCATTAAAAGGGCAGAGTTTGACTTTACACAAATTTTCCAATAAAAATTGACCTCAATAAACAAAGATAGTCAGTTTGAAGAAATATTGCGTAAGACAATGGAAACTCCAAACACTGCCTCTTCCTCTGAAATTGCATTTTCCTTCTAATCTAGACAAGCGCTAGCTCGCTTACGTACTCGGCTTGCCAGTGCCTCAGATCCACACCAGCCAACCAATAGAATCGACTGATCAACGCGCCCGTAGGTCGCCTGCATAGCATACTTGCATTACCTAGCAACGGAATAGATAGAGAAGCATTATTCAACTTTGTTTGGCGGTGGACTCTATAACAATGTTCCTATGTCCTGTAGACCCCTCCACTAACCGCAATATAAGGACCCTGTAGTACCAGCTTGTGAACCACTGAACTGGAGACACTCTCAACGGTTCATCCATGGTTTCAAGGGTGCATTCAGATATACACAGCAATCATTATTAGACATTAGAATCTATCCAGCTATATACTACTCTGACCAATGGAATCTGATTGGAAACTATTATCGAAGTTGAGCAGAGAAGAATATTCATACAAGACAGGAATAAATAATCAGAAATGATAACAACAACAAGGTCTCTAAAACAAAGTGCACATTCCAATTGACACTTGAGAAAGGGGAGTAAATAAGCAACAACAAGCTAAGAATAGGAAAAAGCTGTTCCGTTTTCTGTCACACTGGACAGTCGAGTGTCCTTCGAACTCGGTGGGAAGTCCAAGTCACTCAAACTCAGTTTTCTTTCCATTTCCACATTCAAAGCCTTCAACTCCTGTCCTTCTGCAGCGCAACGATAGATTTCTCTAGCATTTTCCTATCAGGAACAATGCTAGTTATAACTGCAGCAGGGTTAGAAACCGATTTGGGCTTAAGGAATGGGATCGAATAGTAGAGTGGAGGAAATCCGATGATGGTGACAGTTAGGAAGACTGTTGCTAAGATTAGGAATGAAACTATGCTAATTTTAACATCGTAGCTCTGTATCAAGAAGAAGGAGAGAATGAGGATGAGTGTGAAGACTGTGATGTTGTACATTGTCCACGAGATGGTGTTTCCATAACGGAGTGATTGTCTCTCCACGTTTCGGAGATTGTATGCCATCACAAGACCAACCAACACGACCAAGGATTTGTAGATTATCAGAATACTAATGAAGACTTTGGTTGCTAGGGAATTCTCCGAGGAAATGCTACACTGAATAACACTGAAAAAGGGTGGATCCTGAAGTCCAGAAGGTAACACCTCTGATTTGATCACGAGTGGACCAACGAGTGACCAAAGCAGCATGAACAAGGTGTCAACAGTGGCGAGGAGGAATGGCCAGCTGATCGCTAGAATGTAGTTAAGCCTTTTGTTGAGATTGATTTGTAGTTTGACAACAACAACATAAATAAGCGCGGCCTTCGACATCATGGCGCCTAAAATGACACTGGATGCCACGAGTAGGAGGAACACCGGAAACATGCAAAGGAATTTGCAGGTGTCATTTTCACACACCTCTGTGCTGCTCTGCTCTCCGGACACATTTGAGAGGAACTCTTGTCCTGTTCCTCTCACGATTCTATCGTTGGAAATGAAGAAAATGCTTGCCAACACCAAAAAGTAGTTCCCACAAATGATGATGGAAGTGAGAGTGGGAGATGAATTCTGGATGGATTCTAGATTCCTAAGTTTCCCAATGACAATGAAACCAATGTAGAAACTAATGTATGCCACCAATAGGAATGAAATCAAGTAGATGACAGATAACACTTCAACTGGTATGTAGTGTGTCTCTATGCCATCAGATGCCACTTCACTATTCCAGAACTTGAACGGATAAGATGAGTTTAGGACAAATCCCATGCGGGAAACATCTGTGTAACCAGAACTGGTTTCAGGAATGTTAGTCACTTCACCGCGGTATTCCAGACTGCCATCTACGAATTCTAGAATCTGCACCAGATCATAGACACGTTCATGTCCACTATTTCCTCCAAACTTAACTCCACCGGTCCAACCTTCAAATTTGACATTCAACATCGCATCATAAACCTCTTGTGAAAAGGGACTATTTTGATTGAAGTATTCTGTGTCGGTGAGTATCTCCTTTTGGGAGATGGCAGAGAGGTTGAAGCCACTTTCTTCAGCTTGATGCAGAGCCAGTGCTAGCGTCCATAGAGAGTCGTACACGTAAGCATCATGGACATCAGACCTTATGTCAAATTCCTCGACATTATTTCCGTTGTTCTGAAGGGTTATATTTCTGTACATTTGGTACAGTTGTTTTGTGGTGTATTTCGATATGGTTTCACTTGAGTCTACATCGCCTCTAAAGTTACTTTCTTTGTGCAACACTAAGAATCCCAATGCGCCATTTGACACAGCTGCCACTTCCTCAGCTGTGCATCCCACATTCCTAAGGACTTCGGGTTTGTCATTCCATTGGCTAGTGAACCATCCTAAAAATATCCACGTGGTGTAGGTGTGCAGCAATCGGAACTGGTTTTGCTTGTGCAGCAAACAGAACAACTCAATGGCTGAATCTTCGTACATGTTGGCTATGACGACTCTGTAGGTCTCCAGGTTGCTAGCGATGGTTCTCACTTGTTGTTCCAAGGGGATCAGACCGTCAGGTGCGAAGTCCTCCACCCTATACTCTATCTCCAGATCATCCAGCACCACCTCCATGTTATGCGAGCTAGCCACGAAGACAGGGTGCTGTTCGTTTATGATGGCCACTCGTTTCCAGCCCTGTTCTACGATGAACTTAGCACGTGCTGGCACTGCACTTATGTCGGATGGCACTCCTCGTACAAACTTGGGGTATAAGTCTCGGTTTCCCAAATTGGGTGCGGTGGAAGCGTATGCGATCTGTGCCAGTCCATACCTGTATGAGATCTGTGCCACTTCACTGGTCGCCACTGCGCATCCACCTCCGAACACAGCCAGGTATGTCTTGTCTCGATTCAGAGCCAGCGCATCGATGAAGTTCTTTGTTGCAATTCCTCCATCGCACTGAGTGTCCCACCAATCAATTTCCAGCTCGTAGTCCCTGAGGATGGTGTCGTTCTGTCCAATGTGTCTCTTGGCTAGTTCAGCAGAGTATGTGACGTAAGGTTCAGTCCATCCCAGTCCAGTGTTAGGGTAAATGCCCAAAATATGCAACTTCTGTTTGCAAATAACGATCGGTAGCAAAAGTAGAGTCAAGAAGACACCAACTTTCATAGTAATTGTATGAATTTTCGTTTAGGAACTTTTTACAGATATTTATATCAGGTGAGCCATCCACATAATGGATGTGCTGTAAAACAGCTTTAATGACCTACAAACTATTTTCCTTGGATCAGATAAGCGAATTTGCGGGACAAATCACAGGAATACGAAATGTATCGAATATATGAATATAACATTACCTAATCTCCAGATCAGTGAGGAGAATTTAAGGTGGAAATGACAGAATTAGAAATTGTTGTTTGAAGACAGATTACACGTCTGCGATACGAAATCAATAATGTCCTAACATTCCACACATGTAGCAGTAGTGATATTTGATTGGTTGATAAATACTGGTACAAAAGCTAACAGTAATTGTTCACTTTTACAAAGCAAGCTAACAGAAGTGAGTAAACAAATGAGCTAAATATAGTATCAAGATGAAGTTCTCACGACTACCTGTGAGTATGGGTTAATCTAACAAGTGAGTTTGGTGAGTGCCTCCTGTAGGATGGAGATGTCCCCCTGGATGGCATAGGAGAGATCCACTATCTGCTCCTTCTGGCTCAGAATCTCGACAGATTGGGTGTATGGGTTGTAGCGAGCAGTGAATGGGCGCGGAATGGATTCTGCGAATTTCCTATAAAGACACAATTGTAATTACTACCTTACAGCCAATGCATTATCAGGGATCAATTTGACAGAAAAAAATTTAGAACTGAAAAAACGTGAATATCGATAAATATAGATACTACGACGTATATTAGTTACATGTGTATCTAAATATAGCACTCACCTCAGTTTGCGTTTGGCACTCTCGAATCCCTCAGCAACGAAGTACTTGGGTTGGAATTCAGTGATGGGGTAGGGAGTGTCGGCTGTCACTTCTGGTTCCAGTGGCAGTTTCTCTGGCTTGTCGGAGATACAATACTGGAGTTCTCCGAACGAGGACAGAAGTCCAGCCCCGTACGCCCGCAGCTCACCGTCCTGCCGACACACGCCGAACTCTATCGTGAACCAGTAGAGCTGCAGGATAGGAGTATAAGTGGCAGGGGAAGAGGTGACAAGTGGTATAGTAAGAGGTGACAAGTGGCAGGGGAAGAGGTGACAAGTGGCAGAGTAAGAGGTGACAAGTGGCAGAGTAAGAGGTGACAAGTGGTATAGTAAGAGGTGACAAGTGGCAGAGTAATAGGTGACAAGTGGCAGAGTAAGAGGTGACAAGTGGCAGGGGAAGAGGTGACAAGTGGAATAGTAAGAGGTGACAAGTGGCAGAGTAAGAGGTAACAAGTGGCAGAGTAATAGGTAACAAGTGACAGAGTAAGAGGTGACAAGCGGCAGAGTGGTTTAGAGACATGAACTCACGGTGGCTAGCTTCTTGATATATTCGTCAGATATTCCGAGGGAAGCCAGTCCGATCTCCTGAGAGAACTCGGCGAACTTGGGATCTGCGAAAAGTGGCACATGTCCAATCAGCTCGTGACACACGTCTCTAAAGTGGCAGGACTGGAAGTTAATATTATAAACAACAACAACAACAACAACAACAACATAACAACAACAACAACAACAACAACAACAACAACAACAACAACAACATAACAACAACAACAACAACAACAACAACAACAACAACAACAACATAACAACAACAACAACAACAACAACAACAACATAACAACAACAACAACAACATAACAACAACAACAACACAGCAACACAGTAACTTGGTTCTATACTCACGGTTCAGGGGTGTACATGGGCTTGGAGTGGTGTCGGATGTATTGTGTCGAGTGGAACACTCTGAATGCCAGCCCAGCTAGAAAGTCCCTGGAAGACAGTAGCCCTGCCACCGGACGAAGTGTGAAACCCGAACATTCTATTTATAGAATAGCAAATTCATAAATAACCACACTTCAACACAAATACTAACATTAGAGTTCTCTACAACTCACGTTTCAGGTAATTACTCACATCTTCCAGCTGAGGTATATTCCCAATTCTACAAACAAACAAACAAACTAGTAAACAACAATAATAACAACCAGGATTCTTTCCACAAATCAGAGAGAGATAGCTCAGTCTACAGCTAATTATAGGCTGTTACTATAAATATAACAGGACAGCTGACTTTCTTACTTGTAGCCGCAGTTCTCTCTGAGGAGAGGAAAGTTGCGATTGAACTCTTTACACGCGTGAGTAGGAAACAGGTCTGACAGCTGAGTTAAGATCACATTCCTGTAAACAAATTGGTTGTAAACAAAGTAACAGCTGTGTTGTCCTAAGAGCGAGGTTCAATCGAGATTGTGTGTTTACTTAAGGTGTGAAAATGTTATCTCACCAAGTATTGATCTCATTCTCTGTATACTCCACACGAGGAATGGACTCACCGCTAAGGAAATAAATAAACAAATAAATAAACAAACAAATAAACAAACAAACAAATAAACAAACAAATAAACAAACAAACAACTCACTGTTTATGCTTAATAGCTATCTCTGCGAATTCAGCTCTCCTAGCTCTATAAATAGGATCTGTGAAGCCTGGGTGGTCTGAGGACAGTTCGGCGCCCATTGAGAGTACCCTGTTACTAAATTTATCCAGATCTTTCATGTAGCGAGGGAACCACGGGACTATATGACCATATATGGGTATAAATAAGCGGAATGAAAAATTGAACCAAAACAGTATCTAAATACGGGAATGAATAACTATGAGGCTATTTATAGCACCATAGTTTATCCAGAATTAGAATATGATAAAATATTATTTCATTGGAAAAAGTGTAGGTATTCGGAGGAATGTGTTGTCTACTAAATGTTATTAAAATCTATTTTTAGTACATTTCTTGTGCATTAGAACTCTACGTTCTGATTGGACAGGCATAAATACCTTTGTTGCCTCTGCCACCCTCCGTCATGAGTGAGATACTGGTGGCTATCTCCTCCAGCTTAGCAGTCAGCTGATCTAACACCTCCTCCTTCTCACAAATAAATTCCACATAGAAGTCATAGCTGCTTTCATTCCTACCAGCCCGAGACTCGATGTGTGACATAGATACGTCAAGAGACTAAAGGAATGTTTGTCATTCAAAACTCAAAAATTTGACTAGATTATCTCAATGAATAAATGGAATATCTAACAAATTTCAGAGTTCTAATACAACCATTTTTTCTCTGTTATTCCTGACTACTGTACAGCTATGCTATGCTATGCTGTGCTAAGTTGATGATGCTAATACAGTAGGGAATCTCTCTTATTCAGATGATGATATACTGAGCTGAGACTATTTTTAGTACAGACACTATATATAGTAGATTCCAAACAGTTGATTTATCCAATAAATCGTGCAATCATTCATCCAATCAACTTCGAGTAACGATTTTAAAATGGTATCGTCTATTCCCAAGGGTGGCACTGACAAAATGGCAGTTACAAAGGCCACTTCCATATAAGGACTTACGGCGAATGGCTTGAGTGCCTGCAGTAGGATTCCAGGGCTGTCGCTGAGGGAGAAAATGGTGGAGTACAAGTGGTCTGGACATGTCCCGTTGACGGACAACATTTCGTCAGTTGCAGAGAGTGGCACCTTAATCGGTTCTTCTTTACTCTAAAAATAGAATCCATCGTGTGATACCAGGATTACACTTTAAGTCATAAAAAATACTCATGCGAAATCTTGATAGAATAAACAGTAAACAAAAATACCAACAACTCACCATAATTCAGGCTTTCAGAGAGGATGAATGGATATATTGAATATTTACACTAAGTTCACCTCTTTATATAGGAAAAAATTGTCAGATAACTGTCAAGAAACGAAACCACATTCGCAGACTATTGTCTCAACATCACGTGAGGTAAACGTAACTATTATTAGGAACGGTTATGGAACTAATTTTGGAGAAATTTTGTTCATCAAACACGAGTAAATAACGAGAATTTACGTCATTCCCGTAAAAGGAGATATTCATTGTTATCTAATTGTCTAAAATTTTTAATTTAAACTTAAGTATGTACATTGAATAACAGCAGCCAATGAATTCCCCTCGTTTCTGCTATTCATTCTAGACCCAGGATTCAGTCGTATAAATAGGTCTGTTAGGCAGATTGAATTATTAGCAATCGTAATTTCCAGAACAATGATTGGAGACATCAACATGTTTTTCTAATTTATTCATATGAGCGTGGAGTATGTTATATAATAGTGACAGCCCACGTTAAGAAATAAACCACTCAAATCGTAGGCCACTCATGCAAAATAGTTTATTCAAATACGCATCCATTAAACCTTTCCACTGAACTAACAGCCCATACATATGTTAATTAATTATTCACACCTTGTGCCACTTATCATTAATTCTAGTGGCCACTACTCAAGGCCACTAGAATTAATGATAAGTGGTACAAGGTGTGAATAATTTATTAACATATGTACAAGTGACAAGTGGCACTAGGTGGAATTTTTAAAATGGTGAAGGCGACATTAAAATAGACACTTTGAGTGAAGAATCTTTCATGAATAAAATAAATATTTATTTGTGTTCTTCTTTATTTATATATATATATATAGTTTTGTTTCATACATCAATCAGACAAATAAAGGTGTTAAAATTGTTGTTAAATTCTGCAAAAACACGTTGAAATAAACATTTTAATTTCATAATAATCAATTACAATATGATAATAGTGATATAAATGTTCTATAATTAGCACTGCTTTAAAAATCTAGTAAGAATTGCAATAAAAGTACGTTGCTAGGTAAAATACTTAAAATATGCAATCCCGTCGGTGTCATTTGCGTTTATTAGTTCGCATTCTGATGTTTGATTGGCTAGATTCAGAATCAGGTGCACTTAGACTGAGTGATGTGTGGAAGAGGGCTGAGAATGTGTCTGTACTGAACCAATCAGTTAGCGTTCTAAACCAGTAAGCAAACATATAAATACAAACATATAAAGAAGGTGGGTGTATTACTGAAAGAAATTTGTATATTTTAGAACTGCTGTCATAAGAATTTTACACCACTTTCCTCAGAATCCCGTGTTACGGAGGTTATATTCATAAATTCTATAACACCATGCATTCTCTTTGAAGACAAGCAAATACGCGTATATACTTTAACATGTATTTAGTACAGTCGACTCCGCTTAATTGGGTCACTGTTTAATCGGGCCACTTTTGGCAGGACCGGAATAGCTCTCACACATAGAGGCTAATACAAAATATTTTCGGTTAATAGAGTCCTCCGCTTAATCGGGTCAAAATGTCCTCTGACCGATGTGACCCTATTAAGCGGAGTCGACTGTATATAGAAACATTGAATAGCTAAATATAGTACAGTTAATTCCGTTATAAAGAAGGATCTAATTTTAGCCTGAGTAAACGGAAGTAACTGTCCTGTCCATGTCTTACTTTGAAACGCACAAATATTCAAAGTTGGCATCAGTGTCTTCATAGAAACGCCTCCCCAGCACCTAAATATAGTAACAGTTAAATAGTACCTAACAACCAAATACAGAGCAACTATGTACACACATTTCTCTCTCCTAAATATTCCTACTCTCTACGTATATTATGAAACTAGTGTGACACAATACTATTGCATATGGTAAATGGGTTGAAGTGTCCGTATACTGTGTCTCGACCAGGGATTTATGGATGGAGATAGGATTTTCTCACAAAATGTCCGCACACAATCGTTGGTGCGTATCTCCGTATCTAATTTTAGAATTATACCTTAGATACTTCGGGAATTGACCAATAGTCATCGACTCTTTACACAAACAGAGAGAAATAATATTTAGCTCAATCAATTTGCGATCAAAAAGAACAGAATAGAATAAAACGATTAAACAAACAAACAAACAAACAATAAAATAAACAAATGACAAGATAGAACAAACAAACAAGACATTTTGCTGCCAGAGACCTGAAAACTGAGTTGTTTGTGATGGAGATTCTCTGATAAACAATCCAGGAATTGCGCGGGTTCTAGATCCTCCTGAGGGCGGTGAACTGATTGGAGGATATCAAATGTTGTCATCACTTCCGCTCTGTTCTGAATAGCCAGTAGGACAGGGTCTTGTAACACTTCGAGTGACTCTAAAAATAGAATGTGTCACACCGTGACACTTTAAGGTGGCAGGTATGTGTATATAAACGTGTTAGAATAGAAGCAGAAATAAAAAAAGCAACAAACCAACCAAATAAACAAACAAACAAACAACAAACAAACAAACAAACAAACAAACAAACAAACACACATATTTAGAGAGTAGGGTATTACCTACTCGGGAAGGCAACTTCATCTTCGGTCTCGTTGTCCGCGAAGTACCTCTTGAAGGAAGGAGTGTGGTGTAGCCGCTGGGAGCGCCTCTGAGGTGTGAAAGTGTCCTCGTTGTGTCGCGATCTGGCCACCGGGGAAGCGCCAGCCACACCCGACTTCGATTTAGACTTCGCTTTGTTTTTATTTTTGTTTTTGTTTTTGTTGGCTTTCTTACTGTCACTCCGTACCATGAAGTGGTTATTCTGTATCTCCATGTGGTGGGAAAGACCTGTGGGCACGCGACACAATAATCACACCTCTAAAATAGCTACAAGCATCCTACCTTCTCTGGTCCGATAGGACGCGGGACAACCCTCAATGAGACACCTGTACATTTTGGCGTTGGTGTGTCCTAGCACGTGCCCCTTGTACCACCTGTAGCTGGTGGAGGGAACATCAAACACCTTGCAGCCTCCCCACTGACACATGTACACCTCCTGTCCCTCACACGGCTCCACGTGCTCACCTACATAACAATGTGGGAATCCGGTAACTAGGAGCATATCATCATTTCCAAATCAGTCGGAATTACAATACCAAATCTAAGAAATGGAAATTTCAGAAAAATTGAAAGGAATGGAAAAAACTCTATTTT
Source organism: Aphrocallistes beatrix (assembly GCA_963281255.1). Taxonomy (NCBI): domain Eukaryota; kingdom Metazoa; phylum Porifera; class Hexactinellida; order Sceptrulophora; family Aphrocallistidae; genus Aphrocallistes; species Aphrocallistes beatrix. Next base: position 163,785 of record OY725506.1, read on the forward strand.
TTATAACGATTATGTTTCTTAGCCAATCAGATTGCGTATAATTGACAGTAACCTTACCTCGCACATGGTCCAATAGAGTCTCTATCGTTTTGAAATCCATCTGAAGGTGGCACATAAACCACTTACAAGGGTGTCCCTGCCCTTCCGCCACCAAATGGACCGGGTCGTTGTATTCTTTGTATTTGTGTTGTGGTGTTATGTTGTTTGTTTGTGTATTAGAATTAGAATCCAATATTTGTTTGTTCTTCATTTTCTGAAGTTTGTCGCTGAGTTCCTTGTCTGGTGGTTTAGTGACATGAACTTGAATGTTGTCAATCTTCTTACACGAATCGATACTCTCAGAAATCGCTAACTTCTTCGTCGGCGAATCAATGGTACAACCATTCTTCCTCTTCACACCTTCAAACAGCACTTCTGATTCGTCAATTTCCTGACAGTCATCAGAATCAGATTTGGGTTCGATTATTTCGGGACTATCGTCCGAACTGTCGATTATGATTTCCGGAATTTCTATGATTCGAGATCTGCCACAATTGGGAGGGATGACTGGCTCTATTTTGTCGAGATATGTGAACTTTCCCAACTCATAGTCACATGTCATGCTAGGATGCATAAACATTAGTTGACCAATAGAATTGTAAACATTTATGAATATACTGTGTAAATTACATAAAAGTATATTTTTAGAAATTGTCTATTGTATAAAAGGGTTTAAAACAAGGATACCATTCGTTGCCCCTGGAATGTGTCGCGTCATTCCTGTTTAAGTATTTTTAGGAGGGAAGCTGTATAAGTTTGGGGTTGTTACTATAAATAGAACAATCCCGAAGGTAACGAAGGTGAGTAACATCTATTATCCATGGTCCAATCTCCCAAACTCTCTAGCCTCCAAGTGGAGTTGAAAGTGTGTTCATTACGACACCAGGGATAACCAATAGATATAGTAATTTACTCAAAGGCCGAGTATCCTTTATTCTATTGTTTAGAATTAAAATGTATTTGCTATAGCAATTATTTCATAAATCATGCAATAGGCCTATTTATAGAAAAAAAGCTGATAATCCATTGGTGGTTGAGAGGCACTGAAAGAAATAGGAACAAATCAAATGTTTAATCAACTAACTAATCAAACAACTGTTATATATTAGCCAATGATTGAAGGGAAATTTTGGTAATTTTGGGTAATTTAAAAATAACTAAATAACATGTTCATTAGTGGCATGGAAATCCGACACTTGAATATGAATCCTAACAGCGTGGATACCTTTGAGGTTAATTGGAATGCGGATTCGATAAACAATAAGAATCCTTTGGGGGAGTTGGATTTCAATCTTATGGCAGGAACGTGATCTATTAATAGGCTCTGTTCCAACGACACATTTGCATTTATAAATTGTGTCCGCTGCCACTTCATCCTAAACTTTGTTTGTTTGAAACTGTCCTAAGAAAGTGGCTCAATTGTGTCATAATATCACCCCTCTTTCCTAGAATTAGCCAATCAAAATGCGAGGACATAATTTCATCGCCTCACTACTAATTCTAATTCTGGCACTGACACACTACACGGTAAGTGTCGACAAAGTCTAAATTTAGACACAGGTTGGAAATCAACAAATTAATTAATCAATTTGAAATGTTTACATTTAATCTCAATCTAAGAATCGACCAATCAGATTACAGGTCTCTCTGTAGGAGGGGAGCATCTACGAGATGAGGTGCAAGTGCGTGTGTCCTCAGAATGAGGAGTACCAGCTGTTCACTGAGAACCAGACTGTATTCATAGCATCCATTGGCGGACCCTCTGAATGGTAACCTACCCGTGCCACTCTGCCACTTAGATTAATAATACTGAAATTATATAAGCGATGGTTGGTGTGCGACCAATCAATTCTCTGAAGGATTACTAAATCCCAGTGAGCCACACAATTCCAGTATTTTTGGTCCCTGTGTGTTTATAGTAATTGTCGTTTTCAAGTGGCAGAGATGGCGTTAGTGGCATTGTTTACCTTTGTAGCACATGTCGGATTGTGGTTGGAGTCAGATATGAAGACCAAGTCACCAACAAAGATGAGTACATCCAACAAGTCAACGACATTTGTAACAAATGCCAATGCACCTATGAACAGAGACTCCACCTTATCAACCAGGTAGCTGTTATAGAATGTACAAAGACAACTGTGCGTATGCTACATTATTGTCACGTGTCGTTGGCCAATGGAAGATAATATGAAGCATAGTACCTAAATTTAGACTTTTGCCATACCTTTGAGCTAGAACTGTATCTAGGATATGTGGTGTGATTATGAGCTATTTATATCAGGTGGTGATCTACTTGATACTGATCCTGCTGGCAGCAATGTCTATTTATACTCTGGTGGTCGTCATTGTGAACGCTGTCCGTAGTAGAAGCAAACCAGGTGCTTGGATGTCGATCCCTATCGACAATGATGAGCTATTGGTATGTTACTCCCTTGGTTTAACTGGCCAATCAAATTGATTGCTATATATTAATGTTAATATCTTTAGCGCTCTCACTCCTACCAAGTGCGGATCCGTAACAGACTCTCCAGATGGCAAGACCAAGTTGCTAAGCAACGCAGCGTGGTGTATGGCATTCCGGAAGCGAGGCCTAACTAACCAGCTGTACTATATTTAGAATTATGACAGACTACTCGTTGTTATGTGTGTTGTGTAATAAAGTGAATCTAACAATGTACTAAGAAAAGCTGTCCAATCCAAACGATTTTCCATTTATATTTCAAACTATGCGATTTCATTGCTCACATAGTTTGTCACATTTTGATGGAAGGTGTGAAAATATGAATAATCGTTCCCCCAGGTACAAATCTAAACCATATAAGGAATGTCTGGTCCAAGTTTGGTCAAAATTGTTCCAGTAGATTTCTCAAAAACTTCTGAACGGAAAGACGCTGCTCTAAAAGACATTCCTTCCCTATTGAGAATTTAGGGACTCTAGCAACCAATGGATTTTAACCATATTTGAAACTAGAAGAAATTAGATAAACAGAGTAAATATTTTAAAAACAAAATATATATAAATATATTCGATACAAAATCGTATCCCAAAACGAGAGAACATAAACAGAATTGTTCACAAAATAATCACAAAGTTTTTACAGTCAAGTTCAATTAAATCCAAAAAAAGAGACCGATTATTTACAAATTGAAAAACAAACAAATCATCAGAGGTGTCAGGTGGACTTCTTAGCAAGGCTCAGTTCCATTTTTTCCTTTTCGAAAAGTAATTTTTCTCGTTCAAATATGAGTTTTTGATGTTCAAGCTTAAAACGCTCCATTTCAGATTTCTGCTTCTCAATTTCGAGTTTCTCTTTCTCAAGCTGGTGCCGTCCTCTCTCCAGTTCCAGTTTGTCTTTTTCTATTTGAAGTCTCTCTATTTCCGCTCTGTTGTCAAGTGGCACAAGTGGCATAGGTGGTTTAGGAGATTGCGGTTCTTCTTCTGAACATTTGCTTGTCTGCACTAGCATAGATATATTCTTAGCTCGAATCGATTCTATTCTCTTTAGAATCTTCTGTTGGTCCTTTTTAATGAGATCCATTTTTTTCTGATTTTCAATATCGTTCACTATTCTTTCATTTTTTTTCTCTTCGCGGTTGTATTCTCTTTTCAGCTTTTCAAGCTTCCTCTCCTCTTCTGTGATGTCCAACTCTTCAGAACTAGCGACACAAAATGATACTATTAATAGACAAATAGCATTCCGTCACAAGCAGTTTTTCAATTAAAGGTACGATATATCGAATAAAATCTAAATATTCATATCAGTGCCATTACAATCAACGAGATCTCATTGGCTGTTAAAGATAGAGTGCTATATATGTATATAGTTCTCACCTAGAGCCACTAGAAGTGGAGGGTTGTGAGGTGTTATTCTCATCTTTCAAGCTCTTTTCTCTCGTTTTAGAAAACATCTCTGATCCAGGACTGCACTTGCTATCCAAGGTAGCTGTTTTCTAAGAGATAATTTGATTGGTCGTTATAATATATTTAGTACACAAAGCAGTATAATCACTTATTCACACCTTAACTTTAGCATATTTAGGATCGCTATCAGCTGTTGCATTCTCCTTCACAGCTGGGAGTGGCGTGGTGTCCTCCTTAGTGTCAGGTGGACTTGGCTCCGACAAATCAGGAACGACACTTTTCTTCTTAGGTTTACTCACAATATAATCTCCAGAACTATAAATAGACTATGGATACTAAATTAGTAGAGATTCTATTTTTAGGTGCGTAGTGGTTTAGCATATACGGAGGTGATAATCCACTTTTAAAGTGGCGCTGCCACCATAAATTTCAGGTGGAAATCTGCTGAACTCAGATCAGAATAGTGGGCACGGGAGATGGACACAATTTCTAATTTTAGGATTACGATTGACTGACTCGTTTGTGTCGAGAGTGAAAGTGGGCGGTTTCGGTTTTGTGGTGGCAGGCTTTGGTGTCAGGACAGGTTTGGGGCTAGATGGCAGCTGAGGCGCTGGAATGGGAGGAAGTGGCACAGGTGGCAGAGGGTCTTTCCGCCTACGGATGGATCTGGGAGAGAGTGCGGCGTCTGAGCCCAGGCCCGACTTAGGAAAGGAACTGACGAGCTCACTCTCAGATCTAAAAATAGCACTTCCTATAAATAAGTCAAATCTCACATATTATAACGGGTAAAATAATAGGACGAGAATTCTAAATAGTCAGGGTAGAGCAACAATAACGACTCTGTTCGTCTGTTTGTTTGTCTGTTTGTTTGTTTGTTTGTTTGTTTGTTTGTTTGTTTGTTTGTTTGTTTGTTTGTTTGTTATTTACGTGATTTCGACGCTGTTGTTCTTCACAGGGGAGGGGATAAGGTTGTCGTTGGTGGCTGTCGCCACTTCGTCGTAGAAGGAACTGTCCATAACCTCAGTTGACATCTCCTCATTCGCTCCGGCTAACACTTCGTAGTCTATAAATAGAACAGATTGCTGGGGATGTACTCATTGAGTTTTAAGGGAATATTTTATAAGTGTCGTGGTGTGACAAAGTGGCACAAATGTGTCGCAGCATGGAAATATAAGGTGTGAAATGGTACCGTTGTCGGGCAGTTTGTGAGGTGTGAAATCGGGTTGTTTCTGATTGTGGTTCATGTCTATCAGATTCTCTCTCGTTTCAGAAGTGATCTCATCGTAGAGCTCATCCACTGGAACGTCATCTGTAGTGGTAAACAAACAAATAAACAAACAAATAAACAAATAAACAAACAAATAAACAAACAAATAAACAAACAAATAAACAAATAAACAAACAAATAAACAAACAAATAAACAAACAAGTAAACAAACAAATAAACAATGAGTTTATAACAACACACAACTTTAATAATAATCCTTACTATTAAACTCGATTAATAAGTTTTTCCACTATAACTCAGCCATTTTAGGTGATAGAAGACTGGAAATTTAATAGAATGTGTATATTAATATTTTCACACATTATACAACTATCATCAAAAAATGATGACTCATCACTTTGTTATGACGTCATCATTACGCATCAGAAATTGAAAATTTTTGTGATTTTTCGAGTGATATATCGATTATAACAGTAATACAAATAATAATAAAGACTAACCATAAATTCCTTCTTCTTTAGAATCAGTAACTAGGTTACGGGGTTTGGGGATAGGAATTTCAGATTCGGCATCTGGATTTAGAAGAGAATATACGCCGACGCCTAAACTCTCCTTGGACATTCTCTTGGTGGTCTTGTTCTCACCTTCTGGTGTCGCCAGGTGTGGCATCATGGACTTCCTCAAGGAGGCTGGGATTGGTTGGACAGTCGTGGCGTAATCAGCTGTTTGTAAACAAACAGTCAGAGGTGTTGGGAGTAAACAACAACAATAAACAAGTTACTCACTTAGCTCGGGTAGAGGGAGTTTGGGTTTTTCTGTGGACACTGGGGCTGCCACTTTGGTGGCTGGAATGGTGATTGTGAGTCCGTAGAGCTCATCGTCACTCTTGTTGCAGCCAGCTGTCGAGTAGGTGGCTTCAAGTGGCAGAGACGGAATGCCACCTCTCCTCACTTCCATGAACTCAGACACCTAGAGGAGTGGCATAAATGTGTCCGTGAAAACCGCCACTTGTCAACGGAATTCGTTCAGGACAAAATCCTAAACAGCTAATTGGCCAGCTCAATACTGCTATTTTCCAAAGTGTGAATATATTCCATATAAGGAACTTAATTATCCATGAGGAATCTATTTATAGCACAATGTGTCCCACCTCGTGCCCACTGCTGGAGGAGAGGTACTCCACAGAGCGACACTTGTACAGGTCAGAACGGCGTCTGTTGATTGGTAGATCCTTCTTTCCCAGGTCCAGATCCAGAATGCCGGAGTAGTAGTTTATGTCCGCTTCGTTCACATTGGCGCGCATTTCTGCCAGCATTCGTTGGTGGACCGGAAGTTCCCCGTAGAACTGCTCCACATCGTCACTCAGCTGTTAAAGGTGTTAAGTGGCATAATGTGTCGCCAACAGGACACAATTCATATACATGAATGAATTAAAGTATACGAGTGAGTTATTGGACTAGGTTTATAGAGTCATTAGCAAACAGATTCCTCTAATGATTCTACGGACTCACAAACACAACAACAACAACAACAAAGGGTGTTATACAGCCCTCCAGAGATACACTCCTAATCTCAAACCCATAAATGTTCATATGCCTAAACCTATAAATAGCATTTAATATAGGGTGAATTGGGTATTATTCTAAACTTTCGCGCTCCTAGATAATGCCTTATGAACATTCACACCTTCACATAACATGGGTCAGGGCCAATGAGAACGCATGTATATATGCTATTCCTGACACCTCTGATTGTCGATTTCTGATTGGCTATCTTACCTGGCTGGTCCGTATGGGAACAGCTGGGAGGTCTTGGAATTTGGCTGACACTGTGTTGGAGCGAAATTTCTGTTTTTTGGCGGGAGATTTGAGACAGGATTGCTGAGAACTGACTGGCTGTGGCATTTCAGCCTGAATCTGTCCCATCGTCATAGAGCGGAGATGTGCTAAACAAACATAAATACAAACAAACATAAATACAAACATACATAATTGAAGTATTTTTAAGTTTATATGCAGGGTGTGGAGAAATACATAGTTTTGTTTTGTTTGTTTGTTTGTTTGTTTGTTTGTTTGTTTGTTTGTTTGTTTGTTTGTTTGTTTGTTTGTTTGTTCATTTGTTTGTTTGTCTATCGGTTTATGAAAATGGAACATAATCATTCACATTAGCCAATCCAAGTTTGGTTTTGAAAAATGGTTCAATCTGATTGGCTATCACGGAAGTGTGAAGTGGCATTTACTAGCGACACAAAACTACCACTCACCCGGGAGTGTACTGGACTTCTTCTGTTCATGTGGATGCTTAATCACACCACCTAACACCTCCAGCCACTTTTTCGCTTCACCCACGGTTTCAGAGTAGAGGTAGTATTTCCTCCCAATTGTGTCGATGACAACTGTCCTATCAAGTGGTACCCTTCCAACATAGCAGGTGTCCTCTGCCACTCCATAGCGAACTTTCACACCTTCCTCATTCAGGTCAACACCCCCCTGGGGGTCCTTATTAATGTCGCGGTAGTAGTATAAAATATTGTTGGCGCGAAGTGTGAAAAAGCGCTTTCTCCAATTCTTGATTGACCCCCCTTGTTTGGTGAGGAATCCCTGGTGCGTGGACCGGTGGACTTTGTCTAATTTTAGATTCACAGTGGGGACACTGGAACTGGATCCTTTCGTCTTCGTTCTCATTGGTGGCTTCTCGTTGTCGGGTTGAAGTGGCTCGAGAGAGTAATAATGGGCTCTGTTCATGAATATCTCGTCGTCATCTACTGTGCCATCTAACGACTTGTGATCTCGTGACATGCTAAATTTAGAACACCGAGAAATGGCAGGAATATATAAATAGGGTCCAATGAGACTACAGAGTGGATTATGGAGTGGCAGAGATTATATACTTCCCAGGGATGTTGTGCCACTTTCATAGTAAATGCTTACAGTTTAAATTTAGGACAAACCTACATCCTTACACAATGCAAAATAGGACAGTTTTACACCTCAACAAACTCAGTGCAAGTCTACGTTACTGAAACGAAGAGGTGTGAAAATATGATGAACCTTCTGTGTATCAGGAATGTGTTGTCCATTCTATAAATAGAAAACCACAGATGAACTTTGGTGTTTGCTAAGAACAGATTTCAATGATCCATGGTCCAGTACTATGTACAGTTTCCCTTGAATGAAGTTAATTGGCCAATAGAATATCATAAAATGTGAGAAAATATAACTAAAATAGTTCAAACGAGTAAGTCAAAATATACACAAAATAAATATCTATTCTTAGCAGTAAGCGACCGGATAGCCAATCAGATTACTTCCTTCTTTCTTTCTTTGCGTGGGAATTCCGAGGTTTTTCACACTTAACATTTTGGAAATAAGAAAAGGTGTAGGCGCGCGAAACCTCCCCGAATGAACTACACCTGTGATAGGCCTTGGAGAGTGCGCCCATTCGCTCCTGCTTGATTTCATTCTGGTAATCCAGCCAATCAGCGAGCAGCTGCTGTCTCTTCTCTTCCTCTCGCAGCTGTCTTTCTCTCTCTTCCCTCAGCCTATCCTCTTCCGCCTCTCTCAGGAGTCTGGCTTCCGACTCGAGACGATCCAACTCCTCTTGCTGTCTCCTCAGCTCCTCTGCTTCCCTCTCCGCCTCCAGCCTGAAGAGAGCCAATCAATCGCAAACTTAAACAAACTCTCTACCTTAGATCAGTGGTTCTCAACCGGTGCGAGAAAGTATAGCCACTTGATAAATGTTTACTGAGTAATAACAAATTTGTTCCATTTTGCCTACTCAATGAAGTGCATTGTTTAGCTTTAGCACATTTTATTGATTCTTGGAAGTGCTTTTTCAAAATCATATGGACATGCCTAATTTCCGGGACGGGATGGGATCCGTCCCGGGAATTAGGTACCTTTTCTGTCCCGTCCAGGAAATTAGGCATGCCCAAATCATATAACGTGTTGATCAATGCATTTTATTGAATAGGCGTAATGACGCTACCTTTATATTAAAAAGGGGTGCGAGATTTGATTTCGAAAGCTGAAGAGATGCGAAAGTCTAAAAAGGTTAAGAAACACTGCCCTAGAATAAGATTATTCCCTGAAATTTGATTGGCTCAAATGGAAAAGTGGGCATTAGAAAGATATTGATGCTAATAGCACTAGAAAGATATTTCAGTGTAAAAACCTTCATCAAACTCATTATCCATGGTCATATTTCCAAGCAATATTCAGAGATAAATTAGTTTTAATAAATTAGTTAGTTTATTTGCCAAATAGTATTTGGTCTAACCGAATATTGAACTATTCGGTTGCAACCTTGGTTTTGTGTCAGTTTAAATGCATTTAAAATGACAAGAAATGTCTACATACATATTCACGATAATTATGCAAATCCTTATATAGAATATTATCTATCGTGGAATCAGCAGTTTAGAGAGAAATGTCTGTCTAAGCCATCAACTCAGAGTTGTTACTGAGATAAAATTGATTGCATTCCAGCCAATCAGATTCTAGAACTCGCCTCCTCTGCTCTGCCAGCTGATTAGCCAGCAGTTCTGATAGAGAATTGTCCTCTGAAATGAGAGAATGAGAAGAGACCTTCTTCTCCAAGTCAACCAATGAGAGATCAGCTTCCAGGTGTGAACAGCTGCTCTCAGTGATGATGAGGTCATCCAGGCTTTCTATTGGTTGTTCGGGCTCCACTTCTATCTGCTGACTCAGCTCGGATCGCATTCTTCTCCGCATCTCCTCCATCTCCAAGCGTCTATAAATAGAGTTTGTTTTCCAAAATAATTCGGATGCACAACAAAGTATTCAATTAGTTCTTAGAACGACAGAAAAACATTCCTATCTACCAAGATGGTAACCGTATCAATATCAAATGATCTAGAGTTGACAACCAATCAAACTGTAATCTCAAATGATTGGGTATTCGTACTTACCTCTTTTGTGCCATTTCTCTCATCCTAGCTCTCCTAGGGTCCTCTCTTTTCTCCGACACCTCCATGAGATCCTCCCCGAACCCATCCACACTCATGCCACTCTCCACAAGTGGCACAGTGTCGGTGGCATCCACTGAATCCACTGAATCCACTGACACCTTTGCAGATTTCTTCCGCTTCCTAGCTGATGTCGCGCGCTTTTTCTTTTTGGCAGAATTGGGCCTACTTTGCTTTTTCTCGCTCTCAGCTCTAAGCTGAGATTTCAATTCGGCGAATAATTCTGCTTCTGTTTTCGACCTATCAGCTTCTGAGGAAATGTTGGCGGGAGGTGCAGATTTTGGGCGCGTCTTATTGGCGCCTGAACTCTCTTTTTCCCGGACTGCTTTAGACTCATTCGTGACAGAAATCCTAAAAATGACCAATCAAATCTTTTAAAACATTAAGAGTCAACTGACAAACTTCGAACTGACCAATCAAATGCTCGAATTGTGAGAAGAGAGAATTATTAAATAAACTCACTTTCCTTTCGGAACAGCTGACTTAGGCCTGAAGCGAGGCTAAAATTAGAAAACAAACAAATAACAAAACTAAATTATTCAGATCAGTTCAGGAAATAATAATTTTAAGTTATATTTTAGAAAAATTTTACATAATTCCATATTTTCAGGATTGAGATGAATCATTAGAATCCTTAGAAGTGGAGGAATCAATTATAAATTATTACAAGTGGGACAAAACTAAATTCCTTTACACATGATTCATCACCACGACATAAGCTAAGTGGTTAAAACGAGACATGACCTAACTCTCAAGAATGTACAACAAACACTTAAGATTCTAAACAAGGAGTTGTGTGTTACAACATGATTATGCAAGCTGATTGGCTGATTGGGATATGGATAGCGCTTAGCAACGATTTAGGAATGTATGCAAACAGCTGAGATGTCTTAGATATATTTCCAAAACAAATTCTACTGTTGTGTTTTCAATGTTTCTATTTGGAATAGATGACTTCTAAATTTACTAATTTACCTTATTCTCAATAAATTCCAATGGCATTTCTGTGTCGCTACGTTGATCACGTACTGCATAGAGGAGCATTGCACCCTGTCTAAAGTATAAATCAGCTGATTAGATTTATTCGACTCTATGAGTGGGAAATGTAAAGTCGAATCAAACTGTTGGAATCAACCAATGGGATCGCGATAGACCAAAGTTTGATTCGACACTGACGGAGAAATCTGATTGGCTAATACCGAGTGAGGTAGGTCTTGGAGGGGAAAATCTGAGGTCGATAGGAGGGGAGGATTTGGAACTTTTCCTTATAAGGAGTTAGGTCTGGTTTTCCAGGTGTCGGTGACACAATTTTAGCAACCTAAACAAGGTAAACAGAAATAAACAAAAAATAGAATAACACAATTGAGCCAATCAGATTTTCTGAATCCATTTCACACCTTTTCTTCCACTCGAGAAGAGCCTGGTCTGCCACAAATAACCACTTTCACACTTCCCTTACTCTCCAGTCTGCCTTTGGCGGTAGATGGCCTCGCGGCCACTTTTATGTCACTCTGCTTCTCACTCTGCAACGAAATCTTACGGAAACATTTTTCAGGTTGCTTAGCAACCATTTGTTGTTCAGAAATGTTAGATTTATCATGTAGCATGACATTCCCAGTCCACCCGCCGTATCCTTGAGCGATCGTAGACAACAGGTGTGAATCATTTGGGAAATCAAACATGTGACACTAAATATAGACCTAGGTGTCAATAGATACATAGAGTCACAATTGGAATGAGGAATCAAATTGAATATTTTGAGATGGTGCCACATGGTGGCAAGTGTATACGCCACTAAATAAACTCAAGCACCACGTAAATTGGCGCCCATTTATAATATTAGAATGCGAAGACATCACTGATGCCGGTTCTAATAATCTCTTTCATTGGTTAGTGGGAATCTGAAAATTCGGTTCTAGATTTTGGAAAGTTTGAAGGCTCGTAAATCACTTTAAATAATTCTAACCTATCAGATGCTTCTGCTACGTTAGCTGTCGCTTGATATGGCACAGCCAAGTGGCACAAGGTGGTGCTAGGTGGTGATAAGTTAAATCTTGGCTACGCCACAGTTTTCAGGGCGATTTCAAAGATCAGGAATAAATCTAATTCAAGATAGTAGTCTGGTTGAGAAGATAGGTTCGAGACTTATCTAGAACAGCGGTGGAAACCTGGGGCCCGCGAGACTAAATTTGATGCCCGCGACTTTTTCAAAACACTCTATTATGCCCGCGTTTTAGTGATTGTAATACAAAATGGTCCCGCCTAATTTTGGTGTGAAATTGAAGCTGAATATCAGTATATTTTCTATAATCATTTTATGATTATTCATTATATTTTACTTATTTTCGCTTTTATAAGTATAATTTTGGTTGTAACATTGCTTCCATATAAGTTTCTAATGTCAGTTCTTGCTACGGCCATTGTGGTGTGACTGTAACAAGAACTGACAGATTTGTGGCCCACGAGACCCAATTGTGTCCCACTTAAGGATTAAAGTTGCCCGCCACTGATCTAGAACTAAAACTTTTAGCAACTTTGACCGAAATTAAGAACACGAGAACCATGTGACACTTATTGGTAACCTATTGGTGCATTGGAATTTAACACCCGCCGCAAATTTCCGGGATACTCAGTAGAAGGAACTTTCAATTAAATTCGATTTCCGAATAATAAAATCAAAACAAAAAAATGCTTGGATAATCTCGTCTAATTTCACAGGGATTAGAGTCTGCAGTTTGACCAATGAAAGTAGAGTTCAAAATATTTGGACTCATACACCCAATCAATTCTCTGCACAGCTATGAGAGTTACTGACCAATCAGTATTGAAAGTTGTGTGATGCAATGAATAATCTAGTCTTACTTTCTATGAAGAAATTCAAACAATTCCAAATTTTTTATTAGTAATGAATACATTCATGCGTAATGTTATTAATAGAAAGTGGCTAGATATTAACCAATAGATAGACGAGATTACTTCATCTGGCTTAGGATAGTTCAGGTTACGATTGGATAACGAAGCGTTCGATATTTCAGTTCAATTTGATTAGGAATATCGAAATCAATTAAGTAATTATATTTAGAATCAAAGAGACAAATATGGGCATGTGGAATTCAAATGTAAGCCACATACATTTGTACCATTGTATCGTGGTTTTGGGCATAGATGGCGTACAATGTCTGTAAATATTATATTGAATAATCCAGTGGATTCGTCTTTTCTAAACCCGTTAGGGAGGTGTCTTAAGTGGTGTAGATTTGCACCACTTTTGTAGCAATATTCTTATTTCATAACTTCTAACGTGAAACGTGAAAACATGTGTTGACCAATGAAATTGTTGGGTTTAAAAATTACTTTTGAAGTTTAATATGATTGGTCATTTGGTTAATAATCGAGATTTTAAAAAATTAATCGCACATAAATACTCACGAAGACTCCTGACACCGAAATCTGATTGGTTGAAAGTAAAATTTTATAAAAAACAATTAAGATGTTTATTTTCATAAATAAATAAGCACTGAACTAAACAAAATTTAGGATTTAATATCGTTGTAATCTGATTGGTTAAAACCATATATGCATAAACGCTACTATTTGGGTACAATTCCTAGAGTTGCCCAACCAATTCGAGTGATTTAACCTCAACAACAGTGTTAACATGAGTGCAACCATTATGGAGTATTGAGTACAGTTGACTCCGCTTAATAGGGCAACTGTTTAATCGGGTCAACCGCTTAATAGGGTCACTGTTTAATCGGGTCAACCACTTAATAGGGTCACTGTTTAATCGGGTCAACCGCTTAATATGGGCACTGTTTAATCGGGTCAACCGCTTAATAGGGTCACTGTTTAATCGGGCCACTTTTGGCAGGACCGGAATAGCTCTCACACATAGAAGCTAATACAAAATATTTTCGGTTAATAAGGTTCTCCGCTTAATCGGGGCAAAATGTCCTCTGACCGATGTGACCCTATTAAGTGGAGTCGACTGTATATTTGTTAATAAGGCATACAAGTAAAATATATCTCATAGACTCAAGATTTGATTGGGTAGATATTTAGGATTGATATGTCAATTACAACATCGAATAAGAATTTGACTAACTTTGCGAAATTAGAAAGGAGCATTTTTCAAAATATTTTTGTTAGTTTTATTCACAAGTAGCTTACTTCACTTTTTAACCAATCAGAATAAATGCTAGAACACATGCACTTCAGCACGGAATTAAGTTCCAAGCATTTGATTGGCTCATAATTCGACTAAAGCAATCCACTTTTATATATGTGTTAGTTCTTCGTAAGATTCTTCGTAGATTAAAATTGATTTGCTTATGAAGCTATTTACTCAACAAATCAAACGAGCAATCAGAATTCGTTAAATTGAACAGACATATTGTCTGTATGCGTAAACAGATTTGATTGGATGATTTCATTTGTGAGAACTCCCTAATTTGGTAATAACTGTGCTCAACCAAACAGAACACCCAAATTTCAACTTAACAGCAAACATAAAATCTTCTAACTAACCTGCAAATTGATAACTAAGAAATTTCTAAAATTAGAAAATTTGGATACATCTTTGTTTTTATTGTTGGTGGCATATTGGAGATGATTTGTACGCCAGTCAGATTGGAGGATAGAACTGAAACAGATATTCGAAATCGCTGCGATCGAACCTCCCTCAACAAACGTATCCAAATATCCGTCAGTTGGCGTAAACATTTTATACAACTCGTATTATATCAGGATAATATACAGTCGACTCCGTTTTTAATCGGAATTTAATAATCGTAATATTCTATTTACAGTTAATTCCCCGCGTGTTCATGACTTTCCCCGCCTAAATGACTCAGAAATGAGTTATAAACATTTATAATTTTAGATTGTCGTGTGACACAAAATAACTGGAATCGATATCTTCCTTTGGAAGATGTTTACTATAATTGTGTTTATGGGCCAATCAAATTTCAGCCATTCTAAAGTGAGAATGATGTTACTTATATTTTCTTATCAAAGACAAAACAACATATTTCATAGAATCCATCTAATCGAATCAGAGAATCTCATAGGTGGAAAATCTCAAAATGTTTTCACACATTTCTGCAAGCTGGCAAGAACATTTCTACAAATTCTTTCCCCAAATTCGTAAAAATATTTTTTTATGTTAAATCGTATGAATATTTTAGTTGTCTCAATAGTCTATATCTAAAATTAGAAAAATCTTTTTAAAAACTATACAATTCATGCCCTATGTCTCAAACATCGATTTTGATTGGCTAAATTGCCCTTGATTCAATTCAATATTTCATCGTTGTGCATTAAAATGTAATTATCATTCCAAAACGAATAAAAAGTTCTAAATTGTAAGTGTATTAGAATATTTAATTTAAACTTCACATTCCAATACTCCTCTAACGTATCTAGGGTATAATAATATTTGAGCCTATCATGCAATGCCATCAAACTAATCGAAACCAAAATAATGAAACGAGACACAATCAAGGCCTCTTATATAAATAGAAGTAAGTTGTTGAATAGTTCAACCAATGAAAATGCAGAGTTCACTGATTAGCAAGAGCGGAATGGAACAATCGAAGAATAAGATGCTTCTCGATCTATTTTTAGGCATTGCATGTTGTGGCCTGTATTTGAACCACATCTATGCCACTTCACACCTGAACACATACAAATTGGAGCAGGACATGGAGTTACAGACCATTGTGAATTGTGTCAACCAACCGAACGATACATTTTGCGAACCAAACATCCATGGAGTAAACAAATCAGAAGAGGTGGCAGAGGGACAAGTGGCAGGGTATCCGACACAATCTATATTATATAAAGTATTTTTAAGCATAATAGCCTCCATTATCTTCATTCGGACAATCCTATCAATTAAGAAAGAGGTGTCAAGTGGTTCCGACATATTCGACCACTTGACAGATCCTTCAGTTGCAATCGATCTAACAACTAGCTGCTTAGCCATCGTGTCGCTACTCGTGCCACCTCTAAACCACGTCACACCTCTGTTCCTACAGAGCTTTAATGCCCGAAATGCCATAATCCTACTCACTCTAAAGTTCCGGGAAGACCCAAATGCCACTTTCTACTCCAAAACATTCCGAATGAAATTGTGGGAGATAGTGGCATTCACTGATACACTCTGTATCCTGTTCCTCGCCATAAGTTTACAGCATTTCATAGAGGTGTTATGTGTCGGGGGACACAATTTAGAAGTGGCACTTAGCTTCCATTCGTGGGCCGACACAATTCTGAAAGAAGGCATCATCTACACTTTCAACCCATTCGCATATTTTGGTCGATTTTCGTTGTTCAGCAGTTTTATCCTTGCCACTGCCCTGCCAGAAATCAAACGGAAAGCCAAGAGCTTAACTTAGTTACGGATTTGGTATTTGGTATGTATTTTATTATGAATAATCTAAAATTAAAAGTACCAATTGGGCTAAGGACAATAATAAATATTGAGTTGAAAATAAATGTGGGTCGACAGACCGACATTTGTGTATTTTCAAGGTCGGTTACCCTACGCAGGCGTGCCACTAGCACACAAGGTCATAAATATATTGACATTATAGGAAAGAAAACTGACAAACTTCATTCAAAATGTTGTCGCCCTCTGGTCTAATAAATACCGATAACAATTTCAAATGGTGTCCATAGCATTCCTCCAATAATGACTACAGGTTGTGGAGTCAAACTCTTTAGGAGGGGATTATTCAGGAGAACATTTAGGAATTTTGGAGGAGGGAATATTCGGTAGAATCTCTGAGAGGAAATGGAGATAATTTAAACTAAATATTAATTTCCCACTGATGGACACTCTGTATCTCGTCATGGTCATTCGGAATCTTCCTCCCTTCTCAATTAACCACATCGGTAAGAGGACACTCTCCCGATTAAGCTGAGAACCCTATTAACCGAAAATATTTTAATTAGTCTCTTTGTGTGAGAGCTATTCCGGTAATGCCAAAGTGGCCCGATTAAGTGGTTGGTCCGATTAAGTGGAGTCCATTGTATTTTTTTGGATACTGGGAATTGTAAAATATTTTCCTGCAACACGTAAATGTAGAGTAGCAAAGCATGAGCAATTAATGTTAAATAAACCAATCAACTGCCACTAATTCCGAAAGGTTGATCATGTTAAATACAGATTTAAAATTAAAAATAAGTTCTATTAATAGTATCACCGGATAAGCTTGTTTCAGACCTTCAATTCTAATAATAGAATAGTACAACAGTAAATGGTGGCTATAAGAGAGTTCAGATCAAGATTATGAACAGCAATGTCTTGATTTTTCAAGTGTTAAAACTTTTTTAGTGAATTCATTTCTAAATTGAAATTCTACATCTAGTATCTGGACACATATGAATCGAGTGTCGATTTGTAAAACGTTCTGAGTTACTATGGAGGAACTATGAATGTTTAGTTTTAAAGAAAAATAAATTTAGAATTCCAGGATTCACGATTGACATAGAATCAGATCAGATATTTCTATATCTGCTGGAGAAGTGATCTCAGATCTGGAATGGTTAATAAAAAGAAATTGGTTGCTTTAGTAAAAATAAAAAATTCAGTAATGTAGATAAATATAGCACAAGTTTGATATATCTATTAATAGCTCAACACAAACAATACAAGCATAGTAATCTAGCAATGTTCTAATTCAGGAATAGAGAGGTGGAGGTGTTAGTAGGGTTCTAGAGAGGTGTGAAGTAGGAAATGTGGAGAATGGGAGAGCTGACACCTAGAGAAGAGGAGAATAAATAGTGTCACACTTCAACTCAGTAGAGGTACGAGGATGAGGACAGATGGGACACACTAGAATTCCAAAACCACAAAATGTCGTGAGGCAAATTATCAATGAATGTCAGCCATCATCCCATTTTGCTACAAAACAGAAATATCCAAAATCCAAATTAAAAAGACAACAGCTATAAACAAATATTTTCAAGAAATGTGTGTCCTGTCTTAAATGGGTGTGCTCCACCTGTGACCAACAGTGGTGTCGAGTTAGCGCCACCACTGCTTCAACTCAATAGACCAGTGCTTCCCAATCTGGGGTCCATGGACCCTTTACTGGTCCACAGAAGAAATATAACCGACGACTCAAATCACCCAAAATTATATTTTGCAGATCTAAATGAATTGATACAACCCTGTGACAGTAACTAGATTAAATAGAATTCCAATTCTAAATTGTGATCACCAAGTAGGGGCATTCAAAATCAAATGGAGAATAATATTTGAAATTGTTGATTCAGATTTGAAAACAGAAGTTTAGGAACTTAGGAAGATTTAAGAAGACCCTTGTATGTTTCAAAAATGAATCTTTAACAATAAATAATGCATTTTTTAAAATAAGAAGTAAAAAATAATGGTGTGCATTTCACTTTTAGGCAATCATAAAGTTGAAAATACTCAAAATAATGAAAACAAATGATGATTTATTAAATAAATAACAACACTCACCATTCTGAGTTTACCAGAATAGAATCTTGACAGAACACTGTTCAGCTAACTGCTCGAGGAGTTGCAACTGTTCTGATTCAGGACTGGATAGCTCAGGTTTGCTAAGGGTTAGTTGTCTCACACGTGGAAGTGTCTGTATGAGACACATTAGCGCGACACATGAAACAGAGGTGAGTTCGCAATATCCTACACTTAACAACCTAATAGCTGGATGGCAGGATAGACTGCTACACAGTACCAGCATACCTGAGTCTTGTAACGGGATATTGAAGAGTTGCAAGTAAACCAGTGAGTTCAGAGCTGACACAGCTCTGTACCAGCAACTCATATCCTCAGAACTGAATTGAGTATGAGTCAGATGTAACCACATCAAGTTAGAGCATGACGTGATAACATTGAATAAACTATTCCAGCTGTGAAACCCGACTTTATGTAAAAAAGGTAAAGTAATCTCTCTCAGCGATTTAGAGTTTGAATGAATGAGTTCAGTTAGTGAGTGTAGAAGGGATTCATTGGGAGATGGAGGAGTACGAGAGAATAGAGTCAGTTCTGTGAGAGAGTTAATGCCGTGTAAGGAAGGAATGAGACTGTAGCAATCTTCTCCTTTAGTCCACCAAGCTAACTCTGTTAGGGAGGAGAGGCTTGATATGTCAGGTGTCACTGGGAGGTAACCTTGAAGATCTACAATGCAGAGTCCATTAAGCTGATGGTTAGCTATTAACTGGGAGATAATGGACCAATCAGATTCACTCGAAACAGGACTATAGAACAAATTCTGTAGAGAAGAGAATTGATTGGCTAACTCTACTAACATCTGTTGGTTCATTTCACATTCGTATAACATCAAACTCCCAGTGAATTGATTGGCGCAGGAGAATAGCCGTAGAGAGGAGTGGCTGGCTGTCAGGTCACAGGAATGCAAGTGGATGCTAATTTTAGTGTCAAGTGGCAGAGTGGCAGAGGTGAGGATACTCGTGTACGGATGGATTCCATCAAATTCCTTTTCATTGAAAAACAGTGCTACGTAACGGACACAACAAGTGGACAGCTGATCAAGGAGGGAGCGGAATTGTGTCGCGGTTACGTAATCAGATTGGAAGTGGATTATTTGGAATTGGCAGACATATTCCATCGCTCGCAGGAAGCAGTGCCATTCGTTCGGGGAGATGGTGTCGAGGAAATAGAGGTAGAGAGGGGAGGGAAACCTCTCTTTGAAATAGTTGAAGTGTTTAGGAATGGAATCTGAGTTGGTTTCCATGACGACAGTGCAAAGGAGAAGGAATGATTGTGTGAATTCCCTACAATCTGAGACATCAACAAGATCTTTGTAATGACGTAACTGATTGCTCATGGGGACTCCACAGAGTGACATAGGCACTGGGAGTGCGTGGTGGCAGAGAATGGGAGTCATGAAACCTGCGTCCCGCTTCAAGATGCCACTAACAAACCGAATCACCATCTTGTACATGGACAGGTACTGGGTGGAAGTCGTGAAGTAGCGGATGATGTAGCACTGATTTCTCCACGCATTGTCGCATATGGAAACTGCCGCCATGAACTCTTGAATGGTGAGGTGTTGGAATGTCCACACCTTCACACGGACACCAAAACTCGTCACTTTAACATGAGCCTGCATCAGACCGAGACGTTCACTGTTCAGGGATTCGCCTTCAAGTTTCAGTGGAATGTGCCTGTCAGAAGTTAGTTCTCTTTCGAAAATGCCTTGATTCGCTTCCAGACCGATTTCATGGATGCATTCTCTGATGGCCGGGTCGAAATTGGACAATTGGAGAACTTTGCTGTGTTCTTTCAGGCCCATTCTGGACAATTGGCGCCTGATGATGTATACGATCAGCTGGAGGTACAGGTGGGACAGAGTCTCACTTAGGATGGAACCCGATTGGTTGAATAGAGAGCTGAACAGACTCGCGTTCACTGGCACGAGTGCGAGCTGTTTTATCTCGTCGTGACGAACGAACATCTCACGGACGGCATTCAACTTTTCAACGCTCTCTATTCTTTTCGAGAAATAAAGGTCTCGGTTTTGAGGAGAGAATCCGAGGACCTGGAAGTTGTCATCGATCTTGAGATCCTTGCCATAATCGAGATGGAGTTCAGTCCATTGGCTGGGACGACTTGTCACTAGGATGGTAGAGAGAGTGAGGAAGCGTCTCTCGACAATTTTACAGAGTAAAGTGGAGTCGAACGGAATGCTCTTAATAAACTCATCGGCACCGTCCATGATGATGAACAGTCCCTCTCCGTCTGATCTCAGCAAGTGCTGGGAGAGGGATCGACTCCATTTGGCGCCAAAAGACATGGAAAGGGTCAGCCATTTCAGAATGAATTCCTCGTCGATCTTATTTTGTTTCTCGTGTCTGGCCTCCTCGAGTTGATGCCACTCCGGATTGCGACACGGTATGGAAACGGTGTAGCGGAAATTGGTCAGCTGGTGACTGCCATACAGGAAGGCAAAGTGTGTGCAGAGGAAGCTCTTACCACTGCCGGGGTTCCCTATCAGGCACCATACTTTACTTTCTGAAGAATCGCTAGTGGTGACAATGGACTCGAAATCTACCACTTCTACCTTTTCGAACTCGACCTTCTCATGGATGTGTCGCAAGAAATCGATTTCGTTTATGCCACTTTCCTCCTCCATTCTCTTTTCAGGAGTTTCAACCTTTATGACAGTGAGGGGTGTGAAGACGGATTCTATGGGGACACTGGCCTCATCGAGAACAACACTGACATCCTTGTGGTGTGTTTTCAAATACTTTCGTAACATTATCTGCCAATATGCATTTTCCTCCTCATCAACTTCATTTTCAAGGTTCAATTCCAGTTGGATTTGGTCACGGAAATCATCGTTTGGAATATTCTGGAAAGTGGACTTAAAACTGCGGACTTTGATCGCTAAATCGCTCCTTCGGACTATTTCGAGGTATTCGCAGAGACTGTTCAAGTCATTGGTGATTATTTTCTTGTCGAGGCAAGCCTTCACCATGGACTGTGTTTCTACTTCGGATGGAATGTCAGCCAGTAGCACCCACTCATTCACGGTCAGTTCGCTAGTTAGCAACTGGACGAACGACTCAACGGATGCGTCACTGGTCTTTTCCTGTTTGTAATTTGGGTCACTCAGCCATTTCAGTTTTCTCGCGGTTACGTGCATTTGTCCGCTAATTCCCTGCAGGGCCAAGTCGAACAGTGCGGGGTTGAACTGGTCCCAATGTTTCATGCTGGTTAGGAACTTGATTGGATCGCTTCCTGTTTTCTCGATTATTCTTCCGGGAACATTCAACGCGTTTTCGAGGTTTCTTAAGACTTGTGGAGTCAGGGAGCTTTGGAGTTCCATGAAAACTCTCAATTCTTCTTTTCTTGATTCTGACATTCGCTCTAGAGAAAGAAGAGAAGATTAATACTTGGAATATTCCGGTGAGATCAAAATCTATAAATGACTCAAAAGTTCTGAACAATTTTAGCTGTGATGCATTATACTACATGAACTAAACGTAGATCTAAAATTCAAACCCTCTTTTTACTCAAAAATAAGGAGGAATATCTCAATCATTTTGCATTCCAATGGCATGAATTTCTAAATTTAATTGTTATGGCGGATCATATATTCCGTTTAAAATATATTTTTAATTTCAATAGAAAATTCTCAGATCCCAGATACATTTTATGGTCATACTTTCAAATACTCGTTTTTGTGGAAGATTACTGCTAGATCAGTACACCCTCGCTAATCCCGCTTTTCTCCACTTGAGCGAAGTCGCATTTAGTGACCAACTCTTTTAGTGAACCCACAAAACAACGAGAATGGTTACAATATAATGACAATAAGTATTTTTAATTAGATAAGGGTATAAACCAGAGGCGAAGCCAGGATGTGGCACATGGGGCCTAGGCCGCAAACTCAAAGATTGTGCCAACTAAAATTCACAAATTAGCATTGGGTGTCGTAACCTTCTCACGGAATTGCCGCACCCTAAAAATTGGGTGATAAATGTAGTATTTAATCAGGAAAAATAGTAATTTTGAAACTTGGCCCTTTTGAAATCCAAATTCTGGAGTCACTCGCATGTATTACGGCATTCAAAAGTTCTAATCCTATGTATGTATCTCAAATGATAGTGAAAATAGGATAGATTCGATTTGTTCATTGTATTCCTTAGGGAATCAGCTCCCAAATTGTATATTGGTTATTTTAAAAGGACAATTATTGTCGTTCCTAGTACATTATATTTTTATGCATCGGTTTATGGTAGTGTCGAAAAGTTGGAATCTTCCCATTGAAAATAGCTTAAAACTAAATTTGGAGAATAAAAGGTGAGAAAATCGTAGAATAAGATCATTAAAAGGTTAAATAATTAAGAACCAATGTGAAAGAGTAAACGGGAGGTGTTCAATAGAATTGCGCGCAATGAAAAAATTCATGTCACTTTTAGTGGATTTTTGATCAATTTTCGCAACTTAAAAAGGTACAAAATGGTAGTAAACCACTTCAAACCACATTATTCCCTCAGCCTAAAACTAGAATACTTTAGAGAAGTCAATTTATACGTTAGTTGATGCGGATAATTGGATGGATGGATCAGTTTTAATCTAAATTTGCTCAGAAATGAAATAAATCAAAGGGAACCCCAAAATATTATCGCTCAAAGGGACTTCCTTAAACTGATGTACAAAAATCTAATGCAGAAACCACAATAATTGCCTTTTAAAATAAACCAATATACAATTTAGAAACTGATCCCCTAAGGAATTCAATGGACAAATCGAATATATCTAATTTTCACTATCATTTGAGATACAGGCATGGGATTATAACTTTTGAATGCCCCAAGTAGCTTTTTAAGAAGTGCTAGAATTCATTTATGCAGACTAATCCTCACTATTAAAACTCGATAAATATTTATATATATATATATATATTTCAGTGCTAGTAATTATTTTCACACCTCTAGCTGGTGTCATACTGGAGCTTTGGTTTGAGGACTGAACTCAAAGTTAACAATTTTTGATGAATATTACGCTGGACTATTTTCTATTTATAGTAATACCGACAATTTTACGCTTTCACTGCACCAAAAAACTTAACCGGAAATGAGATAGCTACATCCCTCAGCTAATTCGCAAATATTCCTCGCATAAATAGCTGTCAGTATTCGTTTAAAGTTATTATCCATGGTTTAAAATAATAAATACTTTAGAAATCACCACATAACTTCACATGGTTATATAATGAATAAACGATACTGAAAATAGCTCATAACTTTATTTAACATTATCCATGGTTATACAATGAATAAACAATACTGAAATTAGCTCTTAGCTTGATTCTACATATCCATGGTTCGTAATGTATATCTACAGGATAGTACAGACTCTAATGTAAGATTTACTCTTCCAACTTACTTCAGACAAAGATGAATAATCTTTCAAGAAATGACGAATAACTGTAATATGGAACTAAAAATAGAAACAGATGATAAAATAAGATCTCACACAGTAAATATCCAACTTTACTACTCTGAGAATATTCTAATTCAGGAAGTAAACAACAACAAATTATGGAAATTTCATTTATGTCTCTATTAGCCTTAGTTTTCTTAAAATCGATGAAATAGAAATAACATTTTTTTCTGATTTTTTCAATAAAAATGCATCAATAATGATGGAAAATGAATTACTTATTCAAAAGAAAATTGAACTCATATTCGCAACGTGACACATAGTTTGCTCTGAAATAAATAAGATGCAGAAAAATAATTTTTTTCTTTATAAATAATTTAGTCATTTTGATTTTGTTGTTGATCTAGACTACAGATATAAAAGAGCTTATTTGCATGATTAAATTGTAAATAAACAACTGAATTCAGTGGATTATAACTAAAATGGAAGCATTAACTTACTCGTATCAAATTCAAGTTTGTTTGTTTCTGTTGATTTGTGTGTTGATGCTCAATGATTGAAATGTTTGTGTTATTATTAGTGTTTGGATTCGGTTGAAATCGTTTGGAAATCGTGTCGATTAGTCTTGAATAGTTGTTCAGTATAGCTGTTGCTAGCTTGAAGATAATGGTCTAGATACTATCTCTATTTAACTGTGCATACAAGTAACGAGATTGGGACAGAGAACTTTGCTACAGAGTCACTCATGAATTGATTAGTCCCTATCTTGTCTGGAACTGACCCTTAAGCACATTCCCTAGCTCAATCACTGATGTCTCGTGTTACAATAGCTACGTTTAAGCTAGGATGTTTCTAGAATGTTCTGAACTTATTCATGTGGCTGTGTTAGTGTCACAGGTGGTGGAACATTAAACGATGAAACTTTTTATGTTTGTGAAGAACTAGGAGTCCAATACTAAGCAGCAAATAAACGAGTTTGATCTTTAAAAGTGAATTCTTCACACCTCATCGAAAAAGTGATATATGGAATTAAACTACACAAATGTGAGTATTTATAGTGACTATTCGGGATTGAAATTCATTGGTTAAAGTAAGCCA
The DNA here is from genome assembly GCA_963281255.1 of Aphrocallistes beatrix. Taxonomy (NCBI): domain Eukaryota; kingdom Metazoa; phylum Porifera; class Hexactinellida; order Sceptrulophora; family Aphrocallistidae; genus Aphrocallistes; species Aphrocallistes beatrix. The sequence continues at coordinate 188,908 of OY725506.1, forward strand.
ATCAATTATCTGGCTTTTATGAAGCAAACATTCTTTCAGAATTGTTAATCAAAGTTTCCGATGTCGAATCAAAAGTGCGGATTGACAGAGTGGCTATGTTCAGTTTAATAGATACATACACTCTCTACCATCACTCCTACGCACAACACACAGACACGTCACAGCTTGAACTCCCTGGTGAAGTCGTACTCTATGGTGGGAATAACGGCCTGCACGAACTTGAGGAAGACCATGAGGTACATGTGCACCTCCAAGTGGCCTCCTCCCTCTGCCACTGTGTCCATTATCCGCTTCATCACCTCTGCGTGTCTGCACGGATGGATGGAGAGGCGGGGGGGAGGAGGGAGGTGAGGATGGGATTCCATCGTGACAGTCTTGTTGAGATGGTCCTGAGAGATGTCTTCGTACATCTGTTCTTCTGTCAGAGCCGACTCGTTTTCTGAATACCCAAACAGCCACAATCTACAATGGGCAATAGTGTCATTAGGTGTGAAAATATAGATATATACATTTACCATGTGGATATACTAGGTGATTTTCCAATACTAGTAGAATATGTATTAATAGACAAGTGGTAGAGGGAGCTATGAAGTGGCAGAGTGGCACTATCAAATGGTATAGTGGCACATAAGTGTCAGTAGTATGTACCATAAAGCAGTGAAACTATAATTATCACAAAAAGTGGCAGAGTGGCATTATAAAGTGGCAGAGTGATACTATATAGTGACATTATAGAATGGCATTATAAAGTGGCAGAATGGTACTATAAAGTGGCAGAGTGGCGTTATAAAGTGGCAGAGTGGCGTTATAAAGTGGTATAGTGGCACATAAGTGTCAGTAGTATGTACCATAAAGCAGTGAAACTATAACACAATAAAGCGGAATAATGGCATCATAAAATGGCAGAGTGGTACTGCAAAGTGGCACTATAAAGTGGCAGAGTGGTACTATAAAGTGGCAGAGTGGCGTTATAAAGTGGCAGAGTGGCGGTATAAAGTGGCAGAGTGGCGGTATAAAGTGGCAGAGTGGCTCGCCTGGGAGTCTGGTAGAACTTGTCGTAGGTGATGTTGAGGTCGTATCTTCTGGTCTGTAGCACTGCACTAGAGGTGGCGGTGGCACCGCTTGGCTTGCTGACTGGCTCAGAGGGTTTAGGTGGCACAGTGGCAGGGTCTGCGTCTTCCAGTGTCTGCTGGTTGTACTCGTCAATGTCAACTGCCACTTCATCGTCATCGTCATCTGATTGGTCAGCTGTTTCTGTAGTGGCAACGGTAGAAGCAGCGGGTTCTAAGAGGGATGCAGATAAACAAACAAACAAATAAACAAACAAACAAACAAACAAACAAACAAACAAACAAATAAACAAGCAAACGAATAAACAACGTACTTTTCTCAGATAGTTTATCTTCAGAACTCCCCATCGACATGATGGCCACAGTGGAATGTTCCTCTGACATTCCGTGATGAGTGTCCACCCATCCCTCTTCATCATCATCTGTGAGCTTAATCATGTGGTCGCTGCCACCTAACACCTCTGACATTATCTGTTTACACCTCTTGAAGCATGGAACATTTTTTGTCATCAAAAACTGTTTATCTAAACAAGAAAGTTTTATTGACATACAATGTGCGTGAGAATCATTCAAAATATCATTGAGATATAAGCTCCATCTAAAAGAACATTTCCACTAATCCATGGTGCCATATGAAAATGGCAATAGAATTTAACAAATTTGTCCGTCAATGTATTGTAATCAACATGTCTTGAGTAGAACTGACTAAAGTTGTTGTAGTTTAGAATTTGGTGTTATGCCGGGTTCCACTGTCTTATAAATATAATTCGACCATCGCTAATATGACGTTAGGCCTCCAAGTGTATATATTAAAAAGTCCATTGCGCATGATCAATGATCAATTGACACATTAAAGAGGAATACAATCCCAATGGTGAAGAATGGAGGCTTTTAGGTCCGATTGATATGATTCTCTGCTCGGTCCGAGGCATTTTAGTTGGACAATCTCCAACTCAATTCAAAAATGAGCAGAAATGAGGCTTTATTTTAAGTGATTTTTGCATATTATGTGCAAAGTTATGATAGATCATGCGCAATGGACTTTTTAATACCTCCCAAGTGAGAATAAGGTTGCGATTTTTTCTCATTCTGTCCTTACGGGTGAGACTAAAATAAAACTTTTAGTTCAGTAATGCCGTCTGAAAAAATTTTTCAAGAAATATTGAAATGTTAGCCACATTAGTGATACCAGTAATGCTCTGAACCTAAAAATAGAATGGAATACCATAATGGCAATAATGGAATGTTAAATATTGATGCAGTGATGGAGATGAAAGTTCCAACCAACCAACAGTGGCTCAAAATAGAAATTGTATCAGGTTAGTACACTACAACATACCTGGAGGTAGATATGGTTTCCGTTTGGTTATTTCCCCGCCTGACCAGCTCCAGGTGGGACAGTGGAGCACCAAGTGATCCCCTGCCACCACAAATTCCTCCGGGGTGATGACACCTGTCTCTCGGAATTTAGACTCTTTCAAAACAGGTGTGACAGATTCCGCAATCCCTAAGCCAATGGATTTCGCTTTATTGAATGCAGTCTGTATCGCCATAAGGAATTCTCTCCGAATTACAATAGGCGGGTCTAGCTAGAATATAAATTAGTTTCTTGAGTTCTCACAGAAGGAAATAGGCTCTTTAGAGCGGGAGAGGTTTTATATATCAATCGAATAATTTTGTATATGAAATAGCGATTTATTTGTGTTCTATTCTACCATTGTATTTTTAACAGTTTATTGGGGTTGTGCATTTGATTGTCCGTTCTAACCAATGAAATGGTGGTGTAGATATATAATTTAGTCTAGAAACTCCACTGGCTGATTTTGCAATACAGCCTATGGAGTTTCTGATTCAAGTAATTGAATATCCAAAAGTTTCTGATAAGTCATGCCATCAACTCTGAAACAATCCACTCCGATCAAATATAAAACTATATCGAGTGGCCGTTATGGCATGTTCCTCCATAATTGTAATTGGATATTCAATTGCTGGACTAGAAATCTTGCAGTATAATAACACAGATTTTATTGGCTAGATCTAACCAACAATACAAAGTAAAAATTTGTAGTAAAATAAACTAAAATATTTCTGAAAGCGGACCAGTTTTTTGAACCTATGTATTATTTCCTCTAGATATATATCATGTAAAAAATATATATATTAGATGTTCAATAAATATATTTTTGAAAGGGATTGTATTCCTTGAAATCTATTTTCATAATTTCTAAAATAATATTTTTGATCTCGTAAAAATAGCGCTAACATTTCGAGAACCCCAGTATGATGTACCAGTAGCATAGACGGCGGAAGCAAATTTTTTTTGGGGGGTAAGAATTTCGGACGAAGCGAGTGAATTAAAAGGGGGATGGGTGCCAAATTAGGGGGTGTTAGCCCCTCTTTTCCGCCGCTTGGCCAGTTGTACCCCCGGGTGAAGTGTCCCCGGATTCCTGACCCCAGTGCCACAGGTTGGAGGGGGATACCTAGATCAGACCGGTTTATTTAGAAAATATGCCCCGTCTCGATGAAATACAAATTAACCGTGAATTTGAAGAGAAAAGTGAGAACAAAACCTTTCATTGAACTTGTTCAGCATGCATTTAATATCCGAATTATGTCCTAAAGCGTAGTGATAGACTATATATGACAATGGAGAAGTGGTTGAATGAAATCCACCAGCTCGTGCAGACTTATCAATTGGTCAATTATCAAACAGAGTTTATAACACTTCCCTTTTATACTAACCATCCGAAACATGAATTTATCAAACTTCATATAAAAGAGTTCCTCAGAGTATTCCACATAATAATTCAACTTGTTTGGTTATACTTCTGAGAAGCTATTTACTAAGATTTTCCTTTCAAACTTATTGTAAACATCGCTGGTTCAAACCATATAAGTTTACAGTAGACAGATTAGCTATGGTGAATAGTTGAGTTTCATATTGTGACACCAGGGCTATAGCTTTCATAAATTGAACATTCACGCATTCATTGGTGTCATGTGCCCCTGCCCCCGTGGACTCCTGTTCCGAGGGTGTCCCATGTCCCTTGTGCTCGTAGCCAATGAGCAGACACTTTAGCCTCCACATTAAAACACTGAGGCATCAGATAGTCCAGACAACTCCTGTACTGGACTATGGCACGTGTAGGCAGTGGGATCTACCTGCCACTAGGTCAGAGGTGTTAGGGGTACATCTGGTACTCCTGGTACTCCGACCAGTGCTAGAGAAGCAGATATCCCCCCGGACACATTATGTCCCATTTGTCGGTGGAATTTAATTACTTCAATCTCGAATTCAGATATTGCATATATTTTGGATCATAATTTTTCCAGAGACTTCTAACATATTATTTTTTCTAAAAATAGCTAGTTACATATTCACATTCCAATGGCAACAATAAACGCTCAGGTTTTGGCGCCAAATCCTACAGACACGTTAGAAGGTGTGAACTCCCTAAACCAGGACGTGCCACCTGTGCCACCTGGTCCCAACACAGCTGATCTCACTCAGACCACTTATGAAAACACATTTGCTGGTCAAATTAAAAAAGGTATTGCCTAGTTACTCTAATGCCACAATGATATGTCCTATATAGCATTCCGATTATATTTGGCATTCTTTTGTTTTTATTTATGTTTGCGTTTTCTCTAGCTTCCACACAACACTCAACTCCCTCCGTCCCTATCAGCTCATCTAGATACAATCCTGCAGCCCCAAGAGCTCCAGCCACTCCTGCCACTCCCGCCACTCTGCCACAAGACAGATCTCTGACAGAACTTGGCGACAAGGGAGAGGCAATTGTCAAACAGGTTAGTGCACTCATATTTCAGGACGATTGGTATAGACGCTGTAACACGTCCATACTTCATGCAGGAGTGTGAAATCTCCTGACAATTTTATCAAAATTGAGATTCTTCTATGGTGTCGATTTGTCCATGAGGGTTTCGATTATTCATATTTACACCTTCCCTAATCTTTTGTAAGGGAAGGTTTGAAAATATTAATAATCAAAATGTACGGGCATGCCTAATTTCCGGGACGGGACGGGTCAAGATGCCTAATTTCTGGGACGGGACGGGTTAAGATGCCTAATTTCCTCGTCCCGTCCCGGAAATTAGGCATGTCTAAATGACCTTTGAAATTGCAGGGATTTTTTATTATTATTATTTGTGGGTAAAAATACTTGTGTATAGATAATTTTAATATATTACTAATGTTCTACAGGTAATATCGGGTGATACTCTTCTAATTCGCGCCCAAAAAGGTGTCAATGGACCACCCGCGGAGATTCAGATTACGCTCACGATGATCCAGGCCCCTCGACTCGGGAGAAGACCTGGGGCTGGAGGCGATTCCAGCGAAGTTACACAAGACGAAGTTAGTTCTGACTTATGCACATACTCCAGCCTATTTATACTCCTCTAGTCCTGACTCAGCCAATCAGATCACGTTATCCCGATCTGACTGGCTGTAGGGAATGAAATTCAGCTGTCAGATGAGCCCAGATACACCGTATGCTAAATCTAAACAATGAATTAGTTTATGTTCTATTAATAGTAGCTCATGCATGGAAGAAGACCCTGATGGAATTTGGGATTTTCTATTTGGTTTGAAAAACAGCTGATTGCTAATCGTATATAAAGGGTTTATTGTTGTCGATTCTAAATTATTTGAACGTTTTGGAATTTGATAAATATGTCCTTCCAAAATGCCATCTGATGACTGTACAGTGGAACCTAGATAGTGTCATGTTGTCAGTTAACGGCTGTTCTATATAAATTCTGTCTTCAATTCTGTGGCCTCTTTCACTGTTTATTCTCGTTCTGTAGCCATTCGCCTGGGCTAGTCGTGAGTTCTTACGGAGGCTAGTGATTGGTCAGTTGGTTCAGTACAACACAGAAATAACAGTCAAGAATAGCAAAAGAATTGCAAAAGTCCTCTACAAGAATGGTGAGAATTGATTGGTCAGATATCTCAACATCTTTACATTTTTTCATAATAGAAAACTTGTCTGAGAAGATTATTCAAGTCGGATTGGCTAAACTGAGAGAACAACCATCAAAAAAGGGATCTGAGTATGTTATTATTCATTTGTTTATTTGTGTTTGTTTGTTTGTTTGTTTGTTTATTTGTTTGTGTTTGTTTGTTTGTTTGTTTGTTTGTTTGTTTGTTTGTTTGTTTGTTTGTTTGTTTGTTTGTTTGTTTGTTTGTTTGTTTGCTTATACATACTTGTTTACTTAGGGAATATGAACGTATAATGAAACTAAGGGAAGAAGCAGAGAGACTGAAGTTAGGAGTTTATGGAGATCCAACTCAAGATTCAGTCAGGAATGTTGCTTACCTTACTCCAGAAGACACAAACAAATTTGTTGACAACAACAAAGGGGCAATGTTAGATGGTGAGTGAGAGGCGACATTAAAATGGTAGCTTAAATCCCATTGTTCGAGGTGTGAATATATGAATATATACTTGAGAATCAGAAGAACCAATCCATCACTACTTTTCATTCTCTCAATCTATTTATAGGAATAGTGGAGCAGGTGATTAACGGTAACACGTTGAGGCTGTGCATTCCATCGACCCACCAGCACTTCTCGGCTCAGCTGACTGGCATCAGGTGTCCTGGTGGCACGCAAGGGAGGGACGGAGATGGAATGGACGATCCGGAATTAGGCCTCAGAGCCAAATACGCAGTTGAGATTCGGTTGCTACAGAGAGATGTCAAGATTCGGATTGACGGAATCAATAATCAATCTCCACTGGTTACTGTGCTACATGTGGTGAGTTGTGCCACTCTGCCACTTTATTGTCACCTCAGAAAAGATATTTCCCTCTCAAAATTACTTCCACATAGAACATCATAAACTTATTTTAACCAATCAAATCATTCCTCGACTACTTAAATAATTGAATGGAGGTGTCATGTTTATGTTCTATTTATAGAAAGGTAACATCGCAGAGTTCTTGATTCAAGAAGGATTTGCGCGCGTAATGCAATGGAGTCAGAAACACCTTCCAAACCAGGAAACGAGAGACAAATACAAACAACTAGAAGATGCAGCCAAGATCAAAGGTGTGAAAATATGGCATGGAGGGGCTCCACTCACTGCTCAGCCTAGTTACAGTGGAGATAGGAAGAAATACCAAGCGAAGGTGAGAATATTCTGAAAAAGTAAACAAATAAACAAACAAACAAACAAACAAACAAACAAACAAACAAACAAACAAACAAACAAACAAACAAACGAACAAACAAACAAACAAACAAACAAACAAACAAACAAACAAACGGATAAATAAACAAGTGCTCCGTCTCTTCTAGGTGTTGGAGATTGTGTCGGCTGAACAGCTGGTGGTGAAGACAGGAGAGAAGCACGACGCCAGTCAGAAAGTGTTCCTCAGCTCCACACGAGGACCTCCCAGGAAGGAATCTGATTCGTCGAGAGTAACCAGAGCGCTCTACGACCAGCCGTTCTTCTTTGAAGCCAGAGAGTTCCTGCGCAAGTGGCTCGTGGGGAAAAGGGTAATTGTGCCACTCCACCACTTCTATAGTGTCCATAGTCTGTAGTGTCCCAAGGAGATAACTATCGCTAAGTGGTCTAATACCAACCAATCAATCTTCGCTTTAACCCGGCTATTCTATTTAGGTGACAGTAGAGGTGGACTATACGAGACCGGCGCAGGACCAATACTCAGAGAGGACTTGTGTCACCATAATAGCACCGCAGGGGGCAGGTGGTGGTCCTAACGACAACGTCAAGAATGTGGCAGAGGCTCTCATCATTCGCGGACTCGCAGCTCCGATCAAACACAAAGCCACTGACGACTTCCGTTCTCAGCACATCGATCAGCTGATGCGAGCGGAAGGCATAGCTAGGGACGAGGGGAGGGGATTCCACTCCAAGAAAGGGAACGAAAATGCCACTTTAAAAGTGGCAGAGCTCTCCACTGTGAGTTGTCACTCACCCTGACCACTTCTGTTCTCTGATTGGAGCTATTCGAGTGTTTCATGTGTAATTCTATTTTTAGGATGTCACCAAAGCCCGCACATTCCTCAACTCTCTACAGCGGAGCGGCAAGGTATGCCCATGACTAAAAATAGAACATTGGATAATTACAGATAAATGATACCAAAAATAGAATGGAACTGTCTTCTGTCTATAACAGAGTTTCTCACAGGTGAAGGCAGTGGTTGAGTACGTGACAAGTGGCAACAGGTTCCGTATCTACATTCCTAAGGAGCAGATCCTGATCTCCTTCATCCTGATGGGTGTCAGTTGTCCCAAGGGACCAGGGGGACCAATTCCTGGGGAGGAGCCGTATGGACAGGAGGCTGTTAACTACGCTAGGGAGAAGGTGCTACAGCATGATGTGAGTTGTTAGTTAGTTAGTTAGTTAATATTTAGACTAATTTCATTGTTTTTCGATGGAGATTCATGAATATTACTTTAAAATTTTGATATTACAATATTATTTCTATTTTTTTAACCAAACAGTACATTTCGAGACCACTGAAAATTAAATTTTTCAATATCAGGTTGAATATTAGTCGGCTAATCCATATTTATACTCATTAATATTGACATCGGTTAACCAACCCCAGCCCTGGTACGTACTAATAATTCCTTCCCGAAGGGGTACGTTTTATCTGAGTTCTTGTTTGTTTGCTTGTTTGTGTTTGTTTGTTTGTTTGTTTGTTTGTTTGTTTGTTTGTTTGTTTGTTTGTTTGTTTATTTACATATTCTACACACTAGGTACACATACAAGTGGACAGCATAGACAAGAGAGGGAGCTTCATTGGAAACTTATACTACGAAAACACTCGTAACTTAGCTCAGTCCTTGCTAGAAGAAGGATTGGCTTACATTCACTCCTCTGCGTACGGAGCCATCTTAGATCTCTACGACGCCACTGAGAAAATGGCCAAGAAGCGACAACTCAGAATCTGGGAGAACTACGATGAGACTGCTGGGGATTACGATGACATGTGAGTGACACATTCTATTTATAGTAACTTAGTGGTTAGGCTTATTTAATGTCGCCTTATAAGGAAGAATTTCAAATTTTTGTATAAGACTTTACTTTTTATATTCGTTTTCGTGCTGTTTATGCAATTTTAAATTTAAACGAATAATGATAATCAATAGCACCTCTAAATTTAGAACTTTACCCAGTGAAGACACTCGGGAACTCCAAGAGGCCAGTGGGTTCCACGACCCCCAACCCTCAGATCCTCTCAAAAACGCGCGGGAAATGATCGTGACGGAGGTGCACAGACCCAATTGTCTGTGGGCACAGCCAGTCACCACAGCTGAGACAGTTCGAGACTTCTCTGCTAAAATGAAAGAGTACTTCAAAACTAACTCTTCTGCCATTGGTCAGATCTTCCCGAAAAGAAACATGAAAGTTGCAGCTATGTATGTTTGTATATATATACTCGTAAACAAGCAGTAAACAGATGTGTAATGCAGAAACTTTTTATCATTAGGATTAATGGTGGTTTTCATGTGAACTATTTCCTTTTTTGGAAAGTCGAACTATTTCCGTTTTTTTGCGAACTATTTCCACCAACCAAACAAATTATGTTTTGTATCAATATCAATTGGAAAAGTACAGAAATGCAAATAGACAAAACAAACGAACAACAAACAAACAAACAAACAGAAATAAACCAACTAGAGTGTGCTGCTAGGTTTATGGACAACGAGTGGTACAGAGCAGAGGTGCAACAGGTCCAGTCACAAGACAGTTTTCTTGTGCACTACCTCGACTACGGAAACAGTTTGGTTCTGACACAGGACAAGATGGCCAGACTTCCTGACCAATTAGCTTCTCTGCCTGCCCAGGCCAAGGAATTCCAGCTGGCGCTCACCACGCCTTCTGATGATGTAAGTGATTGATTGATTGATTGATTGATTGATTGATTGATTGATTGATTGATTGATTGATTGATTGATTGGTTAGTTGATTAGTTGATTGATTGTTTGATTTCTTTTTCTTGGAATAAACACAGGAAGAGTGGAACAAAGAAGCACAGAGAGAGTTGTTGTTCTCGACATTAAACAAACACGTTTACATACAAACAATGCCCAAGCATCCTTCACAGACTGCTCTCACATATGTAAGTACGCTACTGAATGAACCAATAGTTAGATATTATGACCAGCTAATGGAGAGGTTTAGCCAATGCTTGGGGTAAATCTATTTATAGTAAACCCCAGAATTTTATGGCTTAAAACCGTAAAATGCCCACAGGGGACACAGTGTGATATCGCGGATGTCTCCCAGCCATTTTCTATCCAAGTGAAGCTATAAAAGTGCGAAAAAATGCCGGGAATTCTGCAGTTAAACCGAACTGACTGTGTACTATTAATATATTGTTCTATATTTAGGACCCGGCTATTATCTACACATCCCAAGACGCAGAGAGCGACGTAGGGAAACAGCTGATTTCAGACGGTCTCCTGCTAGTGGACAGCAAGAGGCGGGATAAGAAGATGAAACAGCTGGTAGGTCTATTTATAGAATTGTCAGAGAAAGAATTACAGTGGTAGACGATTCTATTGGCTAATGGCTTTGTACTATGTTACATGTAGAGAGCAGATAATTGAGTTTGGAGGAATTAATTAGACGAGTCACTCTATCAGCTGAATTAGCTATGATATGCTTTTATTCTCAGATATAAATGTATTCAAATATTCATTAGCCACTTAGTGCCACTTACCTCCACCACAGGGCTACTCAGATTTAGCGCTTATTCATCATATCTCTGTATTCGGAATATTGGTTCTTAAATATTTGTGACTTCATTCCTGACTCATTCCATTGGTTTAAAATTGATTTCCAACATATTGCATTGCATAAAAAATTGTGGCATTTCTTTCTCAGATATTTAGTTTGTTTGTGTTTACATTTAGCTTGAAGAATATCAACAAGTGGAATTGGGCGCCAAGGCTAAACACCTGAACATCTGGGAGTACGGAGACATCAGGGAAGACAACGTCCCTGAGTTCGGATATACGCCGAAAAAAATCGTCGATAAAAAACAAGAACCAGTTCCAGTTAAAGGCGCGGCGACTAGCCAATCAGGAAAGGAGGCTACCGCGAAGAAGAAGTGATAGTATAAATAGAGGAGATAGGCTCATTAGGTGTAATGTAGTTCAAACTCAGTAGCATTATTTATATTAGGATGTGGTGTGTTGTGTGATCTTGAGTCACTACAGCTTTAATTCATTAAGTTTCTGCTAGTACTTGTTGTTTACTCGCGGGGATAAACGAGTTCGTTGGTTTGTTAAGATAAAATACTGCATGCAAATATAAATGGAAGGATTGCCAACTTTATAGTAATCATAAATACATGTTTGTTTGTTTGTTTGTTTGTTTGTTTGTTTGGTCCTTGTTTGCTTTTATTTCCGCAACATTTAAAGTTAATTTTATGACTTGTTTATATTGCGGTAGCCTTTACACACACATGTTATTATTTGTTTATTTATTCTAAACAGGTAAAAACTGAGAAACACAAATATTCGCAATTCCTGGTAGACCCAATACATATCAATGCATATCTCATTGTATCAGTGCAAGAGAGAAGCCACCAATTCCAGTGGTACATCTCTTTATATAAATAGAACTCACTCGGTTATACAGCTTGTGTCATTCTGTGTCATTCTATTTCGGGGTATGAGTATTCCTCTGCATATTTGATTCATTACCTAGTTACCTACGATTGCACAACTGAGGTTTCCTAATTTTAGTTATTGTGTAGTTAATTATAGTCTCTAGACTCTTGTGAAGTTCTTTAGTATAAATTTAATGAAAATAGAAAAATGTTTTGGTATTGTGTCAGATCATTGGAAGTTGTTTGCATTTTGTTATTAACGTTGGTTATAAGGTGAATTCAATTGGTTAGTTCCATATTGTAGCTATTTAGAGATGGATAAGTTTTTCTCGCTTCCTGGAATAGAAGAGTCTTCACCAGAAAATTTAGTTTCTCAAGACAACATTCCAATGAACTACTTGGATACGCAATCTCTAGTAAGTTATGCTAACATAATATCTAAATAATTACGTTATGATAATATTTTCACACCTATTTAAGACGTTATTTATATTTATCTATACAGATAGCTCATCACATTGTTAGATATGTTGTATTGAAATCCAGTGTTTATTGATAAACAACTCGTTTAATCTCAACTCTTCTGTCCTTGCGCCATTCGTTTGAGTAATTTGGTATGTCTGTATGTATGCAGCAAACAAGGGTATTATGAAATTCCATACTTGTCAACCTCTGCAAGGAAAAAGCTGGACATAAGTAGGATTTTAGTGGGACATTACTTTCAACTTATGTCCGAAAAAGTGGGACAGTTGGCAAGTATCTAATTCAAATATGTATTGTGGTGGGAGAGCATTATGCTAACTCATCCACTTCTTTTCTTCCATTAATATCTGGATAACCTAAGCTTATGTTCTGGCAGAAAATATTTTGTATTAGCTTCTATGTGTGAGAGCTATTCCGGTCCTGCCAAAAGTGACCCGATTAAGCTGTTGGCCAGATTAAACAGTGACCCTATTAAGCGGAGTCGACTGTATTTCGGTTAATAAGGTTCTCCGCTTAATCGGACCAAAATGTCCTCTGGCCGATGTGGTCTTAAAGCGGAGTCGACTGTATTCACTGAATAGAACTTCAAGGATTCCTTTCTTAGTGCCAGCCGCAGACAGACATGACATTCGAGTACTTCATGTCTGAGTTATCTGACAGCGTCATGCTGCCCAATCAGGAGATGAGCAATCTCGGAGATGACTTAGTCACGTACGTGGAGCAGTTCTCTAAAGAAATACAGGAGCCGTGCTCTTCCCTTCCAGCCAATCACAGCGCGCTCTCCGCGCCTATTCTAGACGTGCCAGACTCTGAATTCTCATTGGCTAATATCGTCGGGACAGGTTCTACTTCAGAGCTCTTGGCGCCTCTTTTATCTCCAGCTGATAACTTTGCATCCGTTTTGGGAAGTCCGTTGATTTTTGAAGAAAGCGATATTCTGAATTCCAACGAGCCTGTTCTGTGTCCAGGGAATAATATTGCTATTGCATTGGAGAATTCTCAAAATGTGGAAACTCCAGAAATTCTAGATCCGGAAAACAACAATATAGAACTCAATAATGACGATAATGCACCAAATAGTGGAGGTATAGAAACTGTTTCCCCAGAATCAAATGATGAGATTAGATCGCCAGGATTTGTGGAAGATAGGGAAACGGGAAAGAGAAGAAATAAACAAGAGTTAGAAAGTAAGTATTTATATTTCTAATAATTTTGACAGATCCATTCCATTTTTCTTAATTTCTTTATTTAAATTATTATTTTATTCGGATTATTTTTATAGAAAATGAAACCGAAGAGAATATTGGCTCAGATTCTGAATCCCAAACTTCTGATTCGTCAGTTCCTAAACGCCAAACGCGCTCTCAAGCTCAGCAGCAGAAAATCACTCAAAAACAGAGGCCAGCTCCTCCCAAGAGAAACAGGCCTACCTTAGTTTCCCCGCCTCGCACGCGGAATGCAGCTAAATATAGAATACAGACCCGGAGTAAAAAGGCGGTGAAATGTGCAGATTTATTTTTAGAACAAAAGCCGAAGCTTGAAAAGCTAATTCGCCGAAGTTTCAGACTTAATAGAGACTCCAAGTCTAATAATGTTATTATTTCTCCAAAGATATCTGAAAATAATCCCGCTAAAGTTACTAAAAATAAATCGAAAGGTGTTAAAGCGAATAAAATATCAGAAAATATTGTTCAAGTAAAAGAAGAGAAGATTGAAGAGAATTCTTCCATTTTGGATGAAAATCTAAAAATTGGTTCAGATCAGGATTTGGAGAATATATCCTCCCTGGATACCAATTCAAGTTCAAGAATGTTGGATTGCAAGATTAATATAGTTCCTTGTTCTCCGAGGACGCCGAAGAAAACAGAGAGTGCCCCAAAACAGGTAGTTAGTGCAAATGGACTATGGACATAAAATAGAATTAACTTGCAAGTGGAAATTGTGTTTTAATTTGTCATTTTCTTCTTTCATAAATTTGGTATTTATTAAAGTGATTAAGAGTTCTTAGCGAATCAAATACAGTGTCAACAAGAAATATCTTTTCAGAACACAGCTCGAAATGCTAAGTCATTCTATTTTGAAATAATATATTCAATTCTTAATGCCAGTGGAAATTATATGGTATATTGGTGTCAATCAGAACTCCAAAAAAGCAAAGATTAAATATTTTTCTTAAAAAGAATTTTTTCAAGTGCTAATGACTTTTCTAGAAAAGTAGTTTTTATATAATAATACTGTTATTTACACTTTGAAAATAGAATTTCCAACCATTTTAAATACAAATATTTACTAAATGATATGTGGAGTCTCATAAACAAATTGAACGAACTTTGTTAAGGAAACCATCACAAAATTTCAATGTAAAATCTTTTAAAATTTCCAGAGTCTGATTTATGAAAACTGCCACTTCTAGGTGTCAGAAGAATCCCCTTTAAAAACCACCCATTCCCACTCACGCCGTAAATTGCAATTCACACCAGACGACACCTACAATAGGTACGTGCCACCTCTACCCGCCCCTCCGACACCTCTCAAACGCAAGAGAGGGCGACCACGAAAAGTGTCGGAGTCAAAAGCCGAAGTGGCAGTGAGGAGGAGGAGGAGTAGGAGACCAGTCCAGGACAAGGAGAGGAATCCAGAGAATGAGAACGAAACCTATCTCCCTTCTAGTTCTGAGAATACTGACACTGGTGAGTATAGACAAGAGGTGGAGGAGTGTTTAACCCAGCTTGTTATGTCGCAAGATCATCCATGGTTTTACTACAAGCTTAACACTGACATCCAATAATGAGATATTCTTTTTTATAATATTTATAGTACAATTTATCCACAAAAAATAGGAGACATTACTATAAATTCATATCCGAGAGCTCGCATAGAATATCCATGGTATTGTTGTAAGGTACGATACGATAGTGTTTCTCATACTTTCCAACTGTCCCCGTTTTTGGCGGGACGTCCCGCTTTTTCGGACAAATGTTGAAAGTAATGTCCCGCGAAAACGTCCCAATTGTCCCGCATTTCAGTGTATAGAACTGAAGCAAATATACTATGTCCCGCTAAAAACTACTTATTTCCCGCTAAAATCGTATTTATTTCCCGCTAAAACCTACTTATTTCCCGCTAAAATCTACTTAAGTCCCGCCTTTTTCCTTGGAGGTTGACATGTATGGTTACCATATGCGTGAATTGGTATGTTGTAGATTCTGAATCTGAGGAGAGGGATCAAAGCTACGGGAGAGGGAGGTGTCAAAAGAATAAACCACTTCCCACCAGGAGACCAGGCAGACCACCCACGGTCTCCACCAAACCCAGACCTCCTAGCCTCCATTCTGATGAAGAAGGTGTGAAATTAGTGTCACTCTTCTACTCACAATTCCCATCAATCTGATTGGCTGTTTGTTTAGTTTCGGATGAAGACATCCTGTCAGGAGAATCTCGTCCAATCACCTTCTACTCTAGCTACAGACCCTCGCGGCTAAATTTAGGTTACCCGCACCCAGACCCAATCGTGGAGACCTCCTCGCTCTCAAGTGTCACCTCACCCAACATCTGGTTCGACCTGTCCCTGCCCAACGAGGTCCTAGCAACCAACTCCCTCTCAGATATGCAGCTTGAAGCAGTGGTGTATGCGTGTCAGCAGCACTGTAACATCCTCAGCAATGGAGACAGGGCGGGATTCCTCATAGGAGATGGGGCCGGCGTTGGGAAGGGAAGGATAGTGGCAGGTAGGCTGGGACACAGTGTTCTATTTATAGAACATTTAGAAACGATTTTGACCGTTTCTCATTGGCTAATCTCACACAAAATCCAGACTTGACCAGTCAGAAAAGTGGATTTTGTATCATAGATTTCTAAAATTCCACAGCTGTGAAAAATGGCGCTAAATTTTGCTAACTCATTTCCGATAAGTCATTTTGGGCGGGGAAACCTTAGAAGTGCTATAAATAGAAATGAGGTAATTTTAACACCTATAGCTGCACCCCTTAGGAATAATCTATCAGAACTATCTGGAGGGAAAGAAGAAAGCTCTATGGCTGAGTGTGTCTAACGATCTGAGGTACGATGCTATGCGGGATTTGAGAGATATAGGCGCTAATAGAGTGTCACTGCATCCTCTTAACAAGTTCAAATATGGGAAAATTAGCGGGAAAAGGAACGGAAATGTGAAGAAAGGTGTGATCTTCTCCACCTACTCCTCTCTCATTAGTGGATCAGCTGCCAGTGGAAAGTACAGGACAAGGTCACTTAAAATGCTATTAAATATTCATATTTTCACACCATTAAACCTTCAAAGATATTAATTAAGAACATTCTCTCCACCAATCAAACTCTTCTTCTATTTATAGACTGAGTCAGATACTCCATTGGTTGGGTCCTCATTTCGAAGGTGTGATTGTCCTGGATGAGTGTCACAGAGCAAAGAATTTGTTCCCCACCAGCGCTTCCATGCGACCATCCAAGACCGGAAATGTGGTATTGGAACTACAGCGGAGGTTAGTTCCAATTACGAACTCTTGTGTTTGATTGGAGAATGACACTTATAAGTGTCACTGCCACTATACCACTCTGCCACTCTACCACTATGCCATTATGTTACTATACCACTCTGCCACCTTGTTTTAGACTCCCGAAGGCTCGGATCGTCTACTGTAGCGCCACTGGGGCATCGGAACCTAAGCACATGGCGTACATGGTGAGACTGGGGCTGTGGGGACAAGGCACTCAGTTCCAAACATTCCAAGAGTTCAATCGTGCTGTCGAGAAGGGAGGAGTGGGAGCTATGGAACTTGTTGCCATGGATATGAAACTGAGAGGTAGGAATTTTTTACTTTATAGAAATTTTTAAATCAAAATGTTCCCCGGTTGATATATTGATCCAATTATATTATTGAAGAGTGAAAATATGTTTAATTACGTATAAAATATATATACTATGAACATCAGTTTTCTCCAATTAATGGAACATAATTTTGTTTGTGTTTATTTTGCAATTTAAACACACTACTTTTCGTAAACAATCTTCTCACTGCGCTTACAAACACTGACAAGTGTAACCAAAGCGAAACCCCAAACAGGAGGGAGAGAAACAAAATGTTTACAAGACGTAATACGTTATTCAGCAATTTATCTTCCGAAGTAATTTTCCCTTTTGTCTCCTTTGTCTCTTTTGTCTGAATATGATTAATACATTCTAGGGTCGCTAAAATCAGGTACACGAGACCTAAAATTAAAGCTACTAAGTATAGAATTGAACCTCTCTTGAAGTCTCGACACATTTTGATGAGTTTTCTGTGCAATGTTATGTCCTCAAAGTACGCATCCATTTTCCTCCAGACTAGTTTAAGGTAAAGTTTTCTACTCAGAACTGAGTATACAACAATTTGGTTTACGAAGACACATATGTAGAATACACGGTGAAAGAACTTCAAATGTTCGAAACCGAGATGTTTCAGAACTGGAATAAAGCAAATAATTGGGACAAGTTGAACGAAAATCCAAAAGAAGAGGACTTTTTCTCTGAATTCCACTTCTCTCTTTACGCTGTACGCCTTGCTGAGGTAGGAAGTTAGGATGCATACCAATGAGCCGACAAGGGTGATCAGTATGAGTGGCAAACTCGCTGATATGATTCGCACATAGTCTCCGCTATTGTGTTCGTCCTTGTCATTTTTCTCATACCAATAGAAACTTTTTACCACTGACCAAACCCATATTGTCAAATGCATGTTTATCTCTAAAAACGAAATGATGGATATCAACGTTGATTTGACAAATTCTACTTTGCAATTTGTCAGAATTTCGTTTTGGTTGTGGTTTCTGGGATCTTTATAAGAGCGAATCTTCAAAGTAACGAAATAGGACTTCCTTACATAGTAAACCAGCCATAGACTTCCCAAACCCATTATCACGAGTGATAATATTAGGTTGATGAAGGTGAATACATAAATAGTTATGTGTATCCCTGAGTAGTTCTCAAAAAAATAGTGTCTGTGAAATAGAATCATTGTTGCTTTTTGAGCTCTGTTGTTATTGTTGTTTATATACTTTTCACAAACAAAAGACTACAGGAAATTCTGCGAGGGGATAGATTACAAGTCTAATAGTTTATAAATATTGAAACTGAGTATTGGATAAGCCCAATACATTGAAAGTTATGACAAAGTCCTTACAATTTCTCCGATAACTTTCCTGGGAAACTAGTAGATAATATGAGTAATGGGAGTATTTCAGAGATAGCACTTATTTATAGTAATTAGCTGTCTACCGTTTCTTATAATAAAAATGAGCTATTTCTATTGAAAAATGCAATCAATTCTATGTAATGTAAGTAAATAGTGATGATGTGCAGCAAATTAACCTGTGGCTATATTAATAC
This sequence comes from Aphrocallistes beatrix, assembly GCA_963281255.1. Classification (NCBI taxonomy): domain Eukaryota; kingdom Metazoa; phylum Porifera; class Hexactinellida; order Sceptrulophora; family Aphrocallistidae; genus Aphrocallistes; species Aphrocallistes beatrix. Next base: position 207,460 of record OY725506.1, read on the forward strand.
TGAATGTTTGTAAGGTTAATCTTTGCATTTTTTAATTTGGACAGATCACTATATGAGCCAACTCGTGCTTCACATTTTGTGTATGTCTCCCTAGAGCATTTTTCCATGATATCTGTACCACAAGATATGTTCTGTGGATCTATAGCGCTCTTTCAACATGTGGGTGACAAATGGATAGATGTACTTATTTGATATATAGATACATGGTTAAACATAATATATGTGTGTTGTGAGAACTAATTCTTTATTTTGCTTTCAATTTTCTTGATTCTGGCTTGATATGATTGTTCCTTTGCATTCCATTTCTCTTTCATTTCATTTTTGAATTCCTCAACTATTCTTTCCTGTGCAATGTTCAATGCTTTCTTAATTTTTTCAGGAGGTAACTTCTTAAAAATCGCCGTTATATCTTCTTCACTTTCTTTATTTCCAGTTTCGTTCTCAACCTCCTTACTCTCTGGAACAATTTCTTTACTCTCCGGAACAATTTCTTTACTGTCGGACACAATTTCTTTGTGGTCTATTATTGGTGGAGGTATGGGTTGAGGGTTAATGAATTTATCGAAAAAGGACCCAGGAACGGCTTCGTCCAGTGGAGCTATCTTCATTGCGGATAAATCTGGCAGTTTCTCAATCTCTATCTACAAAATTGATAAACTAAACACATTTATTCTAAATCAGCTGTTTTCCTGAATAGTTTATTTGAGGTCTAAAATATGCAGTGGTTCACTTTTTACTTTTCTATTTATAGTCTTTATATGGCTTCATAGAAATATCTTAAGCCAGAAATGACGAACATACTCCTGGTAAACTTAAATAAACAAGCATTTTTGCAAAATTCCACTTACATATAACAAACCACTAAATTTAGAATTTAAACCTGTCTAGGACCAAAAATAAAAATTCAGCGGTTTTCAACCTTTTTGGGCAGTGGACCCCCTATAAAAAAATTTCCTATGTTCTGTGGACCCCCTCCTATTAACATTAACACAAAATTTCAAAACCTGTGGACCCCCTGATATCTTATGTGGACCACTAAGGGGTCCATGGACCCCAGGTTGGGAACCACTGCTCCATCATCAGAATTCCAGAGACCGGATTAACCCCAAAATTCCCACTTACTTCTTCAGAATGCACTTCCTCTTCTCTCTCCTCCGTGAGTACAAATCTATACAACTCAAAATGTTGTATCAGAGATATACTCACGAATTCGATCATATTCTTCACCACTTCTTCTCTCATCCCACTCAACCCCCCGGTATATCCCTCCACGCCCACTCCTTTCAGTTGATCTTCCAGTTCTGACAAGATTCCTTCTTTAGTTGCGCTTTCTTGTTCAAGGAAATGAAAGAGATCATATATCAACCCTAGAAACAGATATATCTCTTCGGTATGCATGCCTTGGTTGGTAGACCAGGAGAAAGCGAAAAGTAAGAAATCCCTTTCAATTTTGCTTCTCATATCCGTCTTTGGGTCTCGAGGCAAGCTAATGAGTTGTGTGAATTTCTCACATAAAGTGTCGGGGCTGTCAGAAAGTGGCACTAAACCATCGATTGCTTCCAGTGAGAGTAATTGTGTCGGAGATTCCAGCTGGATTGGCTCAGGCTTGGAGAGAATTGGCTCAACCGGCACTGGCGAGGAAGTTACGTGTTTGGTTGGAGACGTTCGCTTCATTTTGAATGGTTTATAGCGCTTATTTTGAATAATTCAATTACTTTGTAAGAAAGATATAAATTATGGGTTATTTTAAATTGTCATTTCCTTGTATAGAATTCATAATCACATTTTAAACATTGGAAATTTACTTTTTTAGCAAATTTTTTGAAATTCGGAGAAATAAAGGGTTTACTCAAAATTGGTTGCTAACATACAATCTTCTTATAAGTAAAATTCCTAATATTATAATGTGGCTATATTTAGGTTTATACGTGTCTCGTCAGTTGAGTTTCAGTGGTGTGCAGTTCCAGATGCACGAAGTACCACTAACAGCTGAGTACATAAAGGTGTACGATATGTCGTGCGAATTCTGGGTCGACTGCAAACAGAAGTTCCTTGAAGCAATGGATCTGCTCTCTTTTGATAACAGAAAAGTGAAGGGAGTGATGGCGCTCTTTTGGGCAGCACACCAACGTTTCTTCAAATACCTCTGCATCGCTTCCAAAGTTAGTCACACTGATCTCTGGTTACCGAAACTGGGGCGACTTTGGCCCTAAGAGGTTGCTTTGTCCCACAATAGCAATTTTAATAAAATAAACTCAAACTTATGAATCAACATTGATAATTTATTGAATGAAACTCTCAATATAGCCAAAGGTATTTAAACCGCAATATAAGTTTGAGTATATTTTATTAAAATTGCTATTGTGGGACTAAGCAACCTCTTAGGGCCATTGTCGCCCCAGTTTACGGTATTTATATTATTTATTCTGATTTAACATTATCTATCATTATTTCCTATGATTCTGCTTACTACTTTATGGTTGCTATATTACTTTGCTACATTTCCATTGTTGATGCAACCTTTTCTTATCCATGGTTTATTCCTATCCATTTCAGTTTGTTCTTTGTGTCATTATTGAATAGAATAGCTTAGTTGCAAAAATCTAAATATGTCACTACGATTCTAACACGTCTAAATTTAGGTACAGGGAGCAGTGCGGTTGGCTAAACAGGCGCTACGGGATGGAAAGTGTGTGGTGATTGGGCTACAGAGCACAGGAGAGGCCCGTCTGATGGATGTCCTGGAGGAGAAAGGCGGGGAACTGAGTGAGTTTGTCTCCTCAGCCAAAGGAGTGCTCGCGAACTTAATTCAGAAACATTTCCCTGCCCCGTACTCCGCTGGGAAGAAGATAGTCCCAAGGAAGGAGAGACACAATCCAACCGGTACTCTCCTCAGTAAACTCAGAGTTTAATAATATCTATTTCTTGTCCAGCTTATGTAATATATAAAAGAACTTGGCAGGATCCAAATACTATCCTACAAAGTCACAAAATCAAAATGTATATACAGTCGACTCCGCTTAATAGGGTCACATCGGTCAGAGGACATTTTGCCCCAATTAAGCGGAGAACCCTATTAACCGAAAATATTTTGTATTAGCTTCTATGTGTGAGAGCTATTCCGGTCCTGCCAAAAGTGGCCCGATTAAACAGTGACCCTATTAAGCGGAGTCGACTGTATATAAATGGAATTAGGCAATAATTGCTATCAAAAGTTATTTATTTATTGTAGAAAGTAAGTATTTACTATATTGAATAAGTAAGCGAAGCTAAGATTATTTTTGTAGTCTCTGGTTATGCTGGTTTTTATTGGAAATCCTTGGTCCACTTGTGATGTGTGGTAATAACGACTCAGTTCTGAATACAAATGCCAGAGTTCAGAGATATTGCGTTGCTAACTGCTGTACTTTGGTAGGATCAAAGTCTGTGGTTGGAGATGTGTCGGACTCTCCCGCTGGTTCCAATCCTGACAAGGACAGTGCACTGGAGTCAGATGTGTCCAACTCTAACTCCGACACCAGTGAGGACAACTGGGACACCGTGCCACCTCTAGAATATGCTGACAGGAGATTCTCAAGGTTTGTTTGTTTGTTTGTTTGTTTGTTTGCTAGTTTGTTTGTTTGTTTTGTTTTGTTTATTGTTTTACATTTTGTTTATCTAGCTGTTTTTTATCATCGTATTTCGAAATCTTTATTTTATTTTTGTTTGTGTTTAGATTTATCAGTTCTTCCTCACAGACGAGCGAAGAGAGCGAAGAAGATTTGAATCCATTCGCAGAAGGATCAGTTCCTTGGTTATCCAACAAAAAGTCTAAGAGACAGAAACTAGGTTTGAACTAATAAATAAGATTATTTAGTTATGTCGTTATGTCTTGAACAAAATACGTAGACACACGCACTATTATATTTATAGGTTTAATTACATATATGGACATTACTACATTACGAATGCATCTTATATATTAAAACTCAATGGTTATGTTGTTGTTGTTGTTTGTGCAAATTGATTGAGGAGTTGGGAGGTGCTAGAAATTAAATTTTTATAAACTCATAAAAACAATTTCTTTCAGATCAAGTGGCCCAAAATAGTTCTTAGGTAAAAAAGAGGTTAATGTAATTTTAGAGAAAGGGACAAAAGAGCTAGTACAATTAACAGTAGCATCATAATATGAAAAGTAAATATCTGTTTATGGAGAGCAGATGAGAGTAGAATCATTTAATTATCAGTCCGAGTTTCTCATAGTTGTAGCGATACTCGTCACTCTTTTCTCTGAACCTCTTCACACATTTCAACACAATAGGATACAGCGTTAGCATCCACAATGGTAAACTCATCGCTATAGAGTAGAGGAGTACCATTACACCCACAGTTGGTTCAATTAAATATCTCCCGCTGTACAGCTGATCTATCCCACGTCTGTACACCTTATCAAATCCACAGTAGAAACTGTTATTATAGAGCTGTCCCATGTCGAAGAACATGATGGTTAAGAAGAGGAAGAAGTTAGAAACTATCAAAACTAAACGCGCGAAGCGATAGAATCTATAAGCAGCGAACTGTCTGTTATAGAATGTTCTATTATCTGAATAGAGCATAATATCACGGAGGTTTGAAGCTAGAACCGTAGAGAGTAGCTTAGTGTCTTTCACTAGCAGAATCCAGTCGATCAAGATTAGCAGGGGGAACATGTAGAGGGAAACTATAATGGTACTATTTATAGTTAGAATCCCTATTATTAAAAACTGGACCACAACCCATATAAGGTATTTTAGCATTGTTCTAGCATAAGGGTGGTTAAGGTACCTAGCAACCAGATAACGCGAAAGAATGCATAGCATGTTATAGTATGCTATCGTTAGAAAGATACGGATGCAGTGTAGTGGGATGATGAATGGATATGCATGGTAGAGAGCGATGGTATTCTTGTGGCTGCAATTCGAATACATTGTGTGGTTATGGTGTGACAAGGCAGTCTGGACCTCCGAGGAAGCTACCCACCAAATTATATTGAATATTTCCAATACACTGATCGTTATCATCAATACGTACTTGGTTATGTGCGTTTTTAGGTTGTAGAGTTTTCTTGTTTTCGAGAGATACTGTACGTCTGCATGCAAAGGATGCAAAAGAGGCTTTTGTTGACAAAGTTTGTATTGTTTACAGAGCCGATGACAGTCTATTATAAAGTAAACAACCCATGTTATTATGAGCAACACAGTGCATACCAATATGAATAAGACTATGTCAAATAGCAAATTTTCTGTTATTTTTATTGATTTCATTTTTAATGTTCTGTTCTGTAAACTCAGACTTTTATAAGTTTGAAGAAAACAAGAATACATTGTTATATATATCTATATATATATGTACACGTGTAAAACTATCTTTTCAGTTTCTATTGCTAGCGTATGCTCACTCCATCAAGAACTTTACTATTCTCTTATAATGTGATTGCTTCAATCACTCATTTATTTGAAATAACTGTGTTTTTTACAAATGATTTGTATTCGACAACAATACTTTCATCTCATAATTTCCTGCTACACAATACAGCATTATTTTTCCGGAGAAAATATGCTTGAGTGGAAAATATCTGATTAAAACGGTTTGTTTGTGTGTAAATTCAGATTTTATTTAGTATTTACACATCTCTATTACTTTTAAGAGAATAGCTTTAGATATATTTTGAAAAATGCTCTGTAAGTACTTTTCCGAAGGAAATGTCCTTATAATTATCTCGAAATATATTTCTGTTTCAACCATTTAGAAAGTGAAGATGAAGAGCCACACAACTCTGTGCCACCTTCTCCGCCTGCTCCGACACAATCTGAAGTGGCAGAGGCCACTAAAGAACTACATCAGCCCAATCCTAGCGATGCGTACCATCGAACCAAAGACATGAAACAGGAATTGTTGAGGAAAGTTGAAGAAATCGGCGTTTTCCTTCCGAACAATACTCTCGATGAGTTGATAGATTGCCTTGGTGGACCAAACCATGTAAGATCTCTAAATGATTATACGGGCTTATAGGTGTGAAAATAAGTAATTGGATGTCAACAATAATGATAACAACAATTTAGCCAGTAATATTTGAGTAAAAATACGGAGAATTAATGTATTGACAAGTGTGACTTGTTTACTTTCTCGTTGTTGTCTTCATTAGAAAACTTATTTATTTGTTTACTATTGTTGACAATAGTTTATGTTTACATGGCAGGTGGCAGAGATGAGTGGCAGAAAGGGGCGGGTGGTGGCAACCATCTCAGAGTCTGCTCTGACGGAAGAGACACAGACAGGAATCAAATATGAAACCCGCTCTTGTTTGGACGTCCCGATAGACCTACTCAACATGGAAGAGAAACGGCGGTTTATGGACGGAGAAGTCTTCATTGCGATTATTTCTGAGGTTGCGTCTTCTGGGATTTCGTTACACGCCGACAAACGGTGAGTGGTGGCATAGTGTCTTGTTAAGACACTATCTGCCACTTTAGGTGTTAGAATATTCTCTTATACAACACCAAAACTGTTTTGAAACTACAGTGGAACTTTGTTGATACGAAACTCTGGATAATACGAACAGATATTTATCCCCTACGGAGGAAAATGCATGCAATCACTTGGTAATAAGAATTCCTGGTAACGAGAACAAATTTAGACCGTCCCTGGTCCGTATTAATGAGTTTACTGTATTCCAGTTCATGGCATACTTGCCAATTGTCCCGTTTTTGGTGGGACGTCCCGCTTTTTTCACTCTTCTATTGAGCTAATTTTCTAGAGTGTCCTGCTTTTACATGAAATTTCCCCATTATGTCCCGTTTTTTTATTCTATGTATAGTACAATTCTATTGCGTCCCGCCATATCCCGCGAAATTCAACGCTGCGTCCCGCCTTTATCATGTCTCAAGTTGACATGTATGTCATGGGATTCAACCTCTAGAATCATGCTTGATAGATTAATGCATTGCTTGTTAGGTACAAGAACCAGAGACAGAGACTACACATCACACTGGAGTTGCCGTGGACCGCCGACAAAGCTGTGCAGCAGTTCGGACGCACCCACAGGTCCAACCAGGCAGTTCCTCCCCAGTACCTCTTCCTCATCTCAGAGCTGGGCGGGGAGAGGAGGTTCGCCTCCGTTATTGCGCGGCGGTTGGAGAGTTTAGGCGCGTTAACTAAAGGTGATAGAAAGGCCACCGGCGTAGAATCTAATGATTTCTCAAGGTGAGTCGTATTCACTCAATTCTGACACCTCAGCTACGTACCATGGTTTACTAGGATTTCTAGTCCGACACTTTTTGAAGGTTAAGTGGCACCAAACTGGGTTTATCTTGTAATTCCAGGAGTGGTGGCAATCCACCACCAAAATAGAATCACACTGCAAGCACCTTGACTCCTCGGACGATACCAGGCTGACACCTATAAGTGTCTAGATAACCCCTGCTACATAATAATGTCTGCATTTGCACTACAGTTTCTAGACGTGATATTCTGTAGTGAAAGGTGCATGCATCTCGTATACATTTGTCTTGACTCCTCGGACGATACCAGGCTGACACCTATAAGTGTCTAGATAACCCCTGCTACATAATAATGTCTGCATTTGCACTACAGTTTCTAGACGTGATATTCTGTAGTGAAAGGTTCATGCATCTCGTATACATTTGTCTTGACTCCTCGGACGATACCAGGCTGACACCTATAAGTGTCTAGATAACCCCTGCTACATAATAATGTCTGCATTTGCACTACAGTTTCTAGACGTGATATTCTGTAGTGAAAGGTTCATGCATCTCGTATACATTTGTCTTGACTCCTCGGACGATACCAGGCTGACACCTATAAGTGTCTAGATAACCCCTGCTACATAATAATGTCTGCATTTTCCATTACAGTTTCTAGACGTGATATTCTGTAGTGAAAGGTGCATGCATCTCGTATACATTTGTCTTGACTCCTCGGACGATACCAGGCTGACACCTATAAGTGTCTAGATAACCCCTGCTACATAATAATGTCTGCATTTGCACTACAGTTTCTAGACGTGATATTCTGTAGTGAAAGGTTCATGCATCTCGTATACATTTGTCTTGACTCCTCGGACGATACCAGGCTGACACCTATAAGTGTCTAGATAACCCCTGCTACATAATAATGTCTGCATTTGCACTACAGTTTCTAGACGTGATATTCTGTAGTGAAAGGTTCATGCATCTCGTATACATTTGTCTTGACTCCTCGGACGATACCAGGCTGACACCTATAAGTGTCTAGATAACCCCTGCTACATAATAATGTCTGCATTTTCCATTACAGTTTCTAGACGTGATATTCTGTAGTGAAAGGTGCATGCATCTCGTATACATTTGTCTTGACTCCTCGGACGATACCAGGCTGACACCTATAAGTGTCTAGATAACCCCTGCTACATAATAATGTCTGCATTTTCCATTACAGTTTCTAGACGTGATATTCTGTAGTGAAAGGTGCATGCATCTCGTATACATTTGTCTTGACTCCTCGGACGATACCAGGCTGACACCTATAAGTGTCTAGATAACCCCTGCTACATAATAATGTCTGCATTTGCACTACAGTTTCTAGACGTGATATTCTGTAGTGAAAGGTGCATGCATCTCGTATACATTTGTCTTGACTCCTCGGACGAGGACGAGCATGTTCTCACCCGCTAAACCACTTCCTGTGCCACGATCCACTGACGTATATTACTAGTGGACATCACTGTTGAAAGAGATTAACATTCCAAACGACCCTTCTAGTTTCCAGGCACTGTTACTTATGCTACGTTCCAGGTTACCAATGACGACTAATCGCAGTGATGCAATTGGCAGCCTGGAACGTAACATAGGTAACAGTGCCTGGATACTAGAAGGGTAGTTTGGAATGTTAATCAGAGACAGGACAACATAGTGGCATCTGTCCTGGTTGTTTAGTTGTGAATTTGATTGATTCTTCCTAGATTCAATTTCGACACTCGGGACGGGTTACAAGCTCTCGATTCTCTCCTTCGTTCATTGGCTGGGAGGATCACGCCACTTGTCACCTCTCTCAAATCAGCTGACCAGACTCTAGTCCAGGCCTCCATAGAAGGACTGATGAGGGTCGATTTGCTCGCTCGTACCCCTAAGGGGAAAGTCAGAATGGACAAAGAGAATAACTCGGTTGCTAAGTTCTTGAACAGGATACTAGGTATGTTGTTATATTAGCAACGATATGACGCTCTGGAATGTATTACTAATAATGTACAATTATATTCGTTACACAAAATTTGAACAATTCATTTCTGAACATCAAATATTGTGCCACTATCCCTCGACATAAGCTCACACCTTTCCGATATAAACCACTTTCAACCACATGCATAGTAACCATTTCTACTCATAGGAATGGAAGTCCATTTGCAGAACACAGTGTTCCAGTGGTTCCTGGACACATTTGAGTTTCTGGTGAGACAGGAGAAGAGACTGGGTCGCTGGGACGAAGGGATAGTGGAGATGGGAACCACTCTGGGGGAAGAAGTCGAGAGGGTTAAGGTGGAGGAGTTCTTGGGTATGTTTGGTTTTTACTTATTTTTGTTTACAATTCACTGTTTACGAATTAGTTTGTGTTTTATCTCTATATTTTTGAAGATTATATCAAATTTAATCACTTCTATTGTGCAATGCTATCTTCATGATATTATTGTGGTTGTTTGTTTATAATGTACTTCAGCCTGTAAGTAAACAAGGATGTGTTGCCATATGTATCAATAATAAACAATTTGACGAGAAGACACAATCAACCATTTCTGCAACTAAAAGTTTCAAACCTTGTCTCTAGCATATATTAATAAACGAAGATATTTATATCCTCTAACGAACTTAATAATGCCAAATTGTTGTTGTTATTGTTGACTTTAAGGAGGTGTGAAGTGTAGATTCAGTTCTCAAAGTAAATAGTTCAATAATTGCTATTCCTAGCCTAAATATAGATTACTCCTATTACAGTCCCTATACTATACTTAGCTATTTACGTCTGTATGGAACCTCTATGTATGCGTATAAATAGTACACTTCTATTATTAGAATCGGCTAATAGACAAACAAACAAACAAACAAACAACAGCAATTCAATATGTAACCTCTTCTCCAATTATTAACAGTATAATGTTACTACATAATACTTGCAGTGGAGAGAAGCAATAGAAAGTTTGCATAGAAGAAACTGGTTTGACCAGTTATCGCTGTTCTACTGAATCTGGTGTGCTGCTAGGATCTTGTCTTACAAGCTCTCGCACTCAAATAAGGGTTCCTTAAATCTAAATTTATAGACAAACTTTACCTCTCCGAAATAAAAAGTTTGAGATTGTGTTTCTTGTCTTCGACAAAGGTAGTTTGGTATTTTCTCTAAGGATCTGTGTCTATTTATAGGACAAGTTGTTTGTTTTGGAGTTTGTTTGTGTCTGTGAGTGGAAGGCTGCGCTATTATTACTCCACTATTCTAGAACTTCATTCTTTTACGGATTCACTCACATATTATTTCCTTGTTTTATGTACCTAATCGACAAAAAATCAAAATTTTATATCGTATGTAGTTTCTCTTCATTCTAAATTTATAAAAAACTTTATATTCGAATATTTAGATTGAAATGAATCGATTTTTGGTGAAAATTAACGTACAATTCGAATATTAGAAATTGAATAAAAATCTTATTTGTAATTAGAAAAAACGTAGACAAACTTTTTATTCACAAAACTTTACGTATATATTTGTTTTTACGAGCGGGAAGGAAACGGAATTCGGGAAACATACAAATATCTTGAGTATATACAAAATTTAAAACGAGATAAAAAACAATTTTAAAATTATAAACAATTTATCAAAACTAGAAATACATAAAATCACCATGGTTACAATGGCATCCAACCCATATCTCCTGCCTAACAACGCAGCATCCCTCCTGGAATTCAAAGAACGCCTAGACATCAACCTACTCGACCAGGTCATCTCATGCATGTTCGAAGGGATGGGCGAGCACCAGCACTTAGCTCAGCAGCTCCTAACCCAACTGAAAGAACACCCAGACGCATGGACCCGGGTCGACACCATCCTAGAATTCTCCAATAACGAACAAACCAAATTCTTCGCGCTTCAAATCCTGGAATCTGTCATTAAGTCCAAATGGAAAGCTCTGCCTCGAGAGCAATGCGAGGGGATTCAGAAGTACATCGTGGCGCTTATCATCAAAATCTCCAGCGAGCAGGAAGAGATGGAGAAGCACAAAGTGTATCTGAACAAGCTCAACATCATCCTCGTGCAGATTGTGAAGCAGGAGTGGCCTAAGAATTGGCCGTCCTTCATCTCAGATATCGTGGGGGCCTCCAAGACTAACGAATCTCTCTGCCAGAACAACATGGTGATCCTGAAACTTCTCTCGGAAGAAGTTTTCGACTTTTCGACTGGTCAAATGACCCAAGCGAAAGCGAGACATTTGAAGGAGAGTATGTGTTCCGAGTTTTCTGAGGTTTTCAATCTTTGCGTTTACGTAATGGACAATTCCGCCTCGTTTGGACTTGTTGAGGCAACTTTACAGACTCTCCTCAAATTCCTGAACTGGATTCCGCTTGGTTACATTTTTGAGACGAAACTATTCACCACGCTTATCTACAAGTTCCTACAGATCCCTAACTTCCGTAACGTGACATTGAAATGCTTGACAGAAATCGCGGGAATAACTAATGACACCTATAATGAGCAGTTCCTACTTCTCTTCACACTCGTAACGAGTCAGCTGAAGCTAATGTTACCGCTGTCCACGAACATAAGAGAGGCGTACCAGGCTGGGAGGGATGATGAGCAGAATTTCATTCAGAATCTCGCGCTTTTCTTCAGTTCTTTCCTGAGGGAACACGGAGAACTCCTCGAATCAAAGGCAGAACTCCACAACACGCTCCTAGAAGCTCTGCACTACCTGGTGCTTATCTCAGAAGTTGATGAGACAGAGATTTTCAAGATCTGCCTCGACTACTGGAACGCGTTGACACAGAACCTTTACAAGCTCCGTTTCCGGACCATCGGGGTCTTATCAGGTCCAGGCTCAATGCACATCAGTAACGCTAGCACCCCCGGCATTGCCCTGTACGAAGACATCCTGTCCAAAGTCCGCCAGGTAATGATAGGCCGAATGTGTAAGCCTGAAGAGGTGTTAGTTGTCGAGAACGAGCAGGGAGAAGTTGTCCGTGAGTTCATGAAAGATACGGACGCAATAAACATGTACAAGACAATGCGGGAAACACTCGTTTACCTCACACACCTCGATTTTAATAACACCGAACACATCATGACTGAAAAACTCGCGCGGCAAGTGGATGGGACTGAGTGGTCCTGGAAGAACCTCAACACTCTCTGCTGGGCCATCGGGTCTATAAGTGGGTCGATGCATGAGGATGATGAGAAGCGGTTTCTGGTGACGGTCATTAAAGAGTTGCTGTCGCTATGCGAGATGAAACGCGGGAAGGACAATAAAGCTATCATCGCCTCTAACATTATGTATATCGTAGGACAGTATCCGAGGTTCTTAAAGGCGCATTGGAAATTCCTCAAAACGGTCGTGAATAAACTTTTCGAGTTCATGCACGAAACACATGAAGGTGTGCAAGATATGGCTTGCGACACTTTTATTAAAATCGCACAAAAGTGTCGGAAACATTTCGTCGTTGTCCAACGTGGTGAAGCGGAGCCGTATGTGGAGGAAATCCTGCACAACATTTCCGGCTTAATCTGTGACTTAGAACAACAGCAGGTTCACACCTTCTACGAGGCCGTGGGATACATGATCTCCAGTCAGATCGACGCAGAAATGCAGGAAAAGCTAATAATAAAGTATATGTCTCTTCCGAACCAAATATGGGAAGGAATTATCGGGCGTGCAACCAGGGATATTAGCACATTGCACGAACAGGAAATCATCAAACAATTGGCGCACATTCTTAAGACAAACGTTCGAGCATGCTCAGCTATTGGTCACCCGTTTATTACACAGTTAGGACGCATATACATGGATATGCTCAACATCTACAAAGTACTGAGCGAGAACATATCTCAAGCCATTACTACCAAAGGGCCGGACATAATGAAAGAGCCGATTATCCGGTCAGTTCGCTCGGTTAAGAAAGAAACCCTTAAACTCATCTCGTCTTGGGTGTCCAAAGCCCAGGAGCCCGCTGTCGTGCGGGAGAATTTCCTTCCACCTTTACTAGGCGCCATTCTGTTGGACTACAACAAGAATGTTCCATCCGCTCGTGAACCGGAAGTCTTGAGTTGTGTCACTGCAATTGTAGATCGCCTGGAGGGGTTAGTAACAGAGGACATACCACAAATACTCGACTCGCTGTTTGAATGCACGCTTGAAATGATTAACAAAGATTTGGAGCAATACCCCGAGCATCGCGTTAATTTCTTCAAAATGATATATTCTATAAATAAATTCTGTTTCCCCGCTTTCCTACAAATCCCGCCTCAACAGTTCAAGCTATTATTAGACGCGATTATATGGGCCTTCAAGCACACGATGCGTAATGTGGCAGAGGTGGGACTATCGATTTTACAGGAACTTTTGAGAAACGTCGAATCGCTTGAAGCAAGTCAGTCTTTCTACCAAACATATTACCTAGACCTTTTGAACCATCTTTTCTCCGTTGCAACCGACCTGACTCATGCACATGGTTTGACCCTGCAATGCTCGATTCTAGCTTACCTCTTTACCATAGTGGAAGATGGAAAAATCCAAGCGCCACTTTTCGATTCAATGGTGCTAACACAAGATCCCACGATGAATAATGTACGGTTTGTGAAGGAGAACTTAGCCAACTTATTCCAGACGACATATCCACATATCCAACCGACACAATTGCAAGTGACAATTGAGGGTTTGTTCTCTTTTAACCGAAATATTCCTGCGTTTAAAGACCATCTGAGGGACTTCCTGGTACAAATAAAGGAATTCACAGGAGAAGATGACTCGCAGCTTTACATTGAAGAGAAAGAGGCAGAGATTCGGAAGGCACAAGAAGAGAAACGGACCATTCAACTCGCTGTCCCCGGCATTATCAATCCACATGATCGACCTGACGATTCTATGGAAGCTTAGAGTTAGTGTTTCTTTTGAATCAAACTGTTTGTTAGCTGTGAAGTTTGTTAGTAAACAACTAACAAACAAACCAACATCAAAATTAGTTAAGTTTTAGCAAATTCCATTTTTGGGTACTTTATGCTTAATTAAGATATTTAGCACTGATTCATATTAAAACTTGATAAATTCCATTGACATATTATGGTAACCATGCTGTGAAGGCTGAGAGCAATGTTGGTCCCTCAAGGTATGGAATCAGTGTTAGTGATCAGGTAATTTGTGGATCTGTTGTGTTGAAAGAACTTATTAGGATATTTCACAGAAGTATTGAAGAAGAATAAACTTCATTGATCTTACATGGTGGCTAATAAGTTCTGTGCCAAGCTTCATTAAGTATAAAATTTCTTATACTCGAACAATCTTAGTTTTTATGATCTTTAGAGATCATAATTCGAATATTTTCAATGATTTTAAAAGATTTTTAGAGTCTAAGACCTGGAACTATGTTTGTATGGTGATTTTTATGAGGAAAAATGTGTCCTAGCATGCAGCGAAAATCGAGAATCAGGGCCCACTGCTTTCCAAATGATCATTCTAGAGCAGGGCTGTCCAACTATATTTACTTCGGGCCGCAACTGCTTCATACCATTTAGTGGCGGGCCGCAATACAGGGACATGCACTCGGGATGGGTATGGATAGAGGCATTTTGGACAATTTGTATCGTGAACAATAAAAGCTAATATCTATTGAAAATAATTGGTAGGACCATGGTCTATCAGCCCTATGTCCCTACCAGAACTTACTCCTAACTGGCTTACATCCGACTCAGTTTCTATAATACATAAATAACAAAGTTGTGTACGAAACTAACTCTAATTTCAAATATTCGCAATAATCAAATAGTGATAACATAATAAGGCAATCATGGCAAGAATAATACTTGTGGAAGAAAACGAGATGCATGCATGATATGGAAAAATTTGGAGAATTTGTCTAGAAGTGGGTAAAAAAGGGGATTACCAAATTTGTCAACTTTTTAAATTTTGATGCGTAATGATGACGTCATAACAGGGTGATGAGTCAGCATTTTTGATGCTGTTTTGTCATATATGAAATATATTAATCTGCACATTCTATTAAAATTTCAGCTTTCTATCACTTAAAATGACTGAGTTATAGTCGAAAAAGTGAAATTTCTAAAAATACAAAGGGTGATATGGCGTCATAATTCAATAATGTGTGGACATTTTGGTCTGAGCTCAGAACCTAGTGGAGCCATAGCCAATAAACTCCCACATACCAAAAATGAGCTTTCTGTGCCTGGCAGTTTCTTCAATCAATTCGTTACAGATATCTATATTTATAAATAAACATTAATCGAGTTTTAATAGTAAAGATAGTAAGGTTAAAGTGAAGTAGTTTATTGAAAGCATGAATATACACGTGTGAATGTGATATCTGTAGACAGCACCCAGTCGTATATCCTTTTTTGTGTGCTTACTTTCTTTTCGCTAGGGATTTTTATATAGCAATGAATATTTTATCACAATATCTCTCCACCACATACAGCTTATCAATTTATATTGGGTCTAGAATGAAACAGTTATATATTCAAAATTATTCACATTAATATCACACTTCCTTTTGCTTATTTGCATAATGATGCTTACATTAGTTCCTGAATATTTATTTTTCTCTAAACTTGAAATTTTGATTACTTACATTTTCAAAATTTGCTTTTGTTCCACAAAGCCCTTTAATTTTTGCTTCCTATCCAATCTATGCCAGTTTGCCTATCATTTGCATCAGACGATTCATAGAATTGCAAAAGGACAAAACTAATACAAAGAATTCGTGCACTTCCAGGGTTAACCCAGTGGCAGTTGCAGAGATTTTAATTTAAGGGTGACTTAAATTAGACTATCTTGGAATTAGATGACCAGCGTTAATGCAGAGGCGTAGCTAGGATTTTGTATTGGAGGTTAGCGAAGCGAGCAAATGATTGGGCTCAAATCTTAATCCTGAAATATCAATCTCCAAACTTACCTGTAATGACACTTTTTAATTTAACTTAATCAGCCATAGAATTGAAGTCTTCTCATTCTCCCTACTATTAAGTGCCAACTTTCTACATCGTTATTAGTGCGCACCCTCTGTTTGAATACTGACCAGTCATTTACGTTTAAGTATGTACTCTAGGTGACTGAATAACGGAGAGGTTGGAAAGTTTTGAGGATTTAATAAACGGGGCACGGGTGTAATATTTCAACGAAAATTTGAGAAAAATTACCAATGCAAACCACCTCTATAACAATGTTTTAGGATGTCTATAGCATAAGAATCTCGAGTTATCTCACTCTGGTCACGTCAGAATTTTTAAATTTTCGTCTTTTTCACAGGTGTCATTATGTATATATTTGAAATTTTTATTTTGTTTATTCTAAGCGGAAGAAAGATTGAATGGGTATTTATAGCATTAAGAATGGACAGAAATACAATGTATATTGTATTAAGGTGATCATTTAAGACTTGTCAGTTCACTCTTATCCTATTCTTTAAATTTATTTCAATTTTTGCTAAAATTTATACTTGTATTTCGTCTTCATTAACATACCTTGAAAAACTACTTAAAATTAATGTTAAAATAGTGAAGAAGTGATTCTACTTCATTCGGGAGCATTTATGATATAACAGAATATCATATATGATGCTTCTGAAACATTTTTCACAAAACTATACTTGATTTCCCATGTCGGCCATTCAATTTCGGACGAAAATGAAATTGAGGATTTTACGTATATTTTACAGTTGTACGCTAGACCTTTAAATTTTAGTTGATAATATAAAAATGCACTTTTGACTGGTAAATATTTAATCTTTCAACAATATTGGATATGGTACTGTCTCCTGATTCAGAACAGGAGGATATTAATTTCTATTGTGAGCCTACATTTAATGAAATATCAATTGTCAATCGGAGTCACTCTCATCCGAGTTTTCAGAGTCAGTCAACCAGTTATGTAGTTCTATTCTTTCTTCATCGTGCTCATTTGATTCGCTTTCAAATTCAAAATCTTGTGCGTTATTAAATTCTTCATCCGTATTTTCTGATGTATTTTCTCGGTTTTCCTATTCAATATCTAACGATAAATGTCGAAATTCTTTGAAATTCTGTTGTACAAATTAGTAGTAGAAAGAGTTACCCAACTGGTAGTAGAAAGAGCTACCCAACTGGTAGTAGAAAGAGCTACCCAACTGGTAGTAGAAAGAGCTACCCAACTGGTAGTAGAAAGACCTACCCAACTGGTAGTAGAAAGAGCTACCCAACTGGTAGTAGAAAGACCTACCCAACTGGTAGTAGAAAGAGCTACCCAACTGGTAGTAGAAAGAGCTACCCAACTGGTAGTAGAAAGACCTACCCAACTGGTAGTAGAAAGAGCTACCCAACTGGTAGTAGAAAGAGCTACCCAACTGGTAGTAGAAAGAGCTACCCAACTGGTAGTAGAAAGAGCTACCCAACTGGTAGTAGAAAGAGCTACCCAACTGGTAGTAGAAAGACCTACCCAACTGGTAGTAGAAAGACCTACCCAACTGGTAGTAGAAAGAGCTACCCAACTGGTAGTAGAAAGACCTACCCAACTGGTAGTAGAAAGAGCTACCCAACTGGTAGTAGAAAGACCTACCCAACTGGTAGTAGAAAGAGCTACCCAACTGGTAGTAGAAAGACCTACCCAACTGGTAGTAGAAAGAGCTACCCAACTGGTAGTAGAAAGAGCTACCCAACTGGTAGTAGAAAGACCTACCCAACTGGTAGTAGAAAGAGCTACCCAACTGGTAGTAGAAAGACATACCCAACTGGTAGTAGAAAGAGCTACCCAACTGGTAGTGGAAAGAGCTACCCAACTGGTAGTAGAAAGACCTACCCAACTGGTAGTAGAAAGAGCTACCCAACTGGTAGTAGAAAGAGCTACCCAACTGGTAGTAGAAAGACCTACCCAACTGGTAGTAGAAAGAGCTACCCAACTGGTAGTAGAAAGAGCTACCCAACTGGTAGTAGAAAGACCTACCCAACTGGTAGTAGAAAGAGCTACCCAACTGGTAGTAGAAAGACCTACCCAACTGGTAGTAGAAAGAGCTACCCAACTGGTAGTAGAAAGACCTACCCAACTGGTAGTAGAAAGAGCTACCCAACTGGTAGTAGAAAGAGCTACCCAACTGGTAGTAGAAAGACCTACCCAACTGGTAGTAGAAAGAGCTACCCAACTGGTAGTAGAAAGAGCTACCCAACTGGTAGTAGAAAGACCTACCCAACTGGTAGTAGAAAGAGCTACCCAACTGGTAGTAGAAAGAGCTACCCAACTGGTAGTAGAAAGAGCTACCCAACTGGTAGTAGAAAGAGCTCTGAAATTTTATCAGATACATTTCAAGGTAGAAATTTCTGATATGACTAAGCCTAAAGTTCTTTGCTCTGGCTGTCGTACTCGTCTTGCTAATCTGGAAACTGGGAAATTAACTTTGGAAAAATTCGAGAAGGACCGTAAAAATCTCGAGATTCTACCAATTATCGAAGATCAACAATATGGTACTCGTAGAATTACAGGTTGTACATCAGATAATCGTTGCCATGTTTGCCAAATTAATGGCTCTTGCCTTAACAACTACATGGTCAAACTTAAAACTCATGGTCCTAAACCAGGCAGACCTCTAGAACAGTCACCATGTAGAACAATGTGTAGTAAATGTGGAAAATTTCTAGAAAATCACAACGATAAATTTTGTAGAAATATCCTAAAACACCCCCACAGTTCATCAGAAGCTGGAAAGCATTTTGCGGAGAGAGTAGAAGCACGAGGGTTTACAAGTAAATTAGCAGCTGGTTATATCAAAGACACATTAAAAAAAGATATTCATTCTAATCCATGCAAGCCATTAATTGATCTCAACCATCCCTTTGATGCAAACAACAGACTGGCAATAACAACAATCAAATATGATGGTAGAAAAAGTCCAGTACTAAAGCAATTGAGCATTGAATCTGCTCGAGATATTCAAAGACTAGGACATCTTGGTCTTGGAAAACATTCATATTGGGAATTGGGCAGAATTTTACGTCGGGATGGGATTGTCTTTCCTTCAGGAGGAATTAAAGAGGCATGGGATGAAAAATGGTCGGTATTCGGAAGCATTTTCACTCCAATCACCCTTCAGATGATATGTAGAGAAAATACAAAGAATCCAATGCCAACGCCATTCGGATTTTGTACAGATATTGAACATCTCCTTAACATCATCACTCATAATCAATCGGATAAAGTTTCAAGATTAAAACTACAAATTGATGGAGGAAGAGAATTCCTGAAAATGTCGTTAAATATCGTATCCATGAATCCTGGTAGTATCTATTCTCCTACACCAAATAGCGTACTTTCCAACTTTGTTATTGCAATGGGTCATGGTCTAGAGAACTATCAAAATCTGAAAGAGCTATTCAGTTTTCCCTCAATTCAAAAATTGTTTTTAATCAATGCGCCTGTACAAATATCTTGTGATTTTAAGGTAGCAGCTTTAATTGTCGGGATTCAGCAAGCATCGAGCAAATATCCCTGTCCTTACTGTTTGTGGCGCAATGGTACTTCTTGCACTGGAGTATCAAACCAATCGAGGATGCGAGAAGAAATGATGAATGACCTTGCAAAGAAACATCATAATGTCATTAACGAACCATTCATTCATTGGTCAGAGTCAGTAATGGAAAAAATTGCTCTAGCTCCACTGCATATTCTTCTCGGGCTCGTAAATAGACTATTTTCTGAATCAAAACCTAATGAAAAAGCTACAAATAAAAAAGATCGTCAGTTGTATAAACTCCACTGTATGGCGTTATGTAAATACAATGTGTTTCGTTCAGAATATTGGAATGGCACCCTAGAAGGCAATTCTTGTTCGAGACTTCTAGACCACTTAGATGATATTCCATTTCCAGCCAGCTCAGTATGCTTTATCAATGCATTAAAAACTTTGAAACAAGTCAAAGATAAATGCCTAGGGATGGTGAGAAAATCAGGTTGGCAAGATAGTATTCAAGCATTTAGAGAAGCATGGCGTGATACAGGGTTACCTTGGTCTTTGAAATCACATATCTTATCGGATCATTATGAGGAATACTTGACCCGTTTTGAAAATGACGCAAATGCTGGTGCAGCACTTAGTTCAGAGCAAAGTGGGGAAATGCTACATTCCAGACTGCAAAAGGTATGGGATCTTCGATTCAAGACTAGGGCTGAAAATCCATTATTTTCTCAACGTCTTGTTGATTGTATGGTAACATACAACTATAACTTAAATTGGGATAGGGCACAAAGGTCTTTAGAAAATACGGATGAAGAGGCTAACAATACACAAGAATTTGAAAGCGAATCAAATGAGCACGATGAAGAAAGAATAGAACTACATAACTGGTTGACTGACTCTGAAAACTCGGATGAGAGTGACTCCGATTGACAATTGATATTTCATTAAATGTAGGCTCACAATAGAAATTAATATCCTCCTGTTCTGAATCAGGAGACAGTACCATATCCAATATTGTTGAAAGATTAAATATTTACCAGTCAAAAGTGCATTTTTATATTATCAACTAAAATTTAAAGGTCTAGCGTACAACTGTAAAATATACGTAAAATCCTCAATTTCATTTTCGTCCGAAATTGAATGGCCGACATGGGAAATCAAGTATAGTTTTGTGAAAAATGTTTCAGAAGCATCATATATGATATTCTGTTATATCATAAATGCTCCCGAATGAAGTAGAATCACTTCTTCACTATTTTAACATTAATTTTAAGTAGTTTTTCAAGGTATGTTAATGAAGACGAAATACAAGTATAAATTTTAGCAAAAATTGAAATAAATTTAAAGAATAGGATAAGAGTGAACTGACAAGTCTTAAATGATCACCTTAATACAATATACATTGTATTTCTGTCCATTCTTAATGCTATAAATACCCATTCAATCTTTCTTCCGCTTAGAATAAACAAAATAAAAATTTCAAATATATACATAATGACACCTGTGAAAAAGACGAAAATTTAAAAATTCTGACGTGACCAGAGTGAGATAACTCGAGATTCTTATGCTATAGACATCCTAAAACATTGTTATAGAGGTGGTTTGCATTGGTAATTTTTCTCAAATTTTCGTTGAAATATTACACCCGTGGGGGGGGGGTTGAATATAAATCAATGTATGTATCACATAGTAATACGTATCATATTATATAGAAAAAGAATAAAATATTCTATTTCAAAGCGTCAATGGACCGGACTTAAGTCAGCTGTTATCGAAATAGAATATCTATTGGTATCGAATTGAATTCCCACCATTAACCTTAATATTAAATGTCAGAACTGTGAAACCCTGAGCTGAACATTTGTGCAAATGCATGACCTCTTCACCCACGTAATATTATGTGTTAAATATTGCATTGATGCTCTCATCCATAATCAAATTATTAAAATTAATTAAGACAAAATCAAATAGGAGCCACACAATTAAAAAAGGATGAATATCTATCAAGGTGCATCCAGTCATTCCCTCAGGGGGTTTAGCCCCCCAACTCCCCTGAAATCCATGGCTGGATCCAACCCTGATATCTGGACACATCAACAAACACAGAGACACTGTCACAAGTATTAGTATATTATATGAGATCTGAAGGCTTGAATGAATGGAGGTCTCCTCTCTATGTGTCTTTCCACATCAGCTCTGTACCTCTCCATGAGTGGGCGAGTTATCCACTCGTTCACATGGATGTACTTCTTTCTTCTTCTCAGCAGTTTTACAAGGATTGAAGTGAGGATTGGCAGGTTTAATAGAAATGCTATCACACCAAGAATTACATTGCAGATTCGTATTATGATCGAACAACCGTGAGATATTATATCTGAAATATGTATTATGTTTTCCGGTATTGTAAAACTGATTGGATCGTTCGGAAATAAATATTGCACTAGGCAGTACTCATTAGTTATACCAGTCAAATCCTGAATCGATTTTGCCGCAACTAATAACAAGCCGAGGATAAATGCAAACAACGGTATTGATTGGAAGATTGCGAATGTTTTTGTTATTCTTTGTTTCTGTTTATATTCTTGTGGCGTAGAGTGCCATTTAGCTTCTTCGCTCATGCCTTTCAGTAGAAGATAGAACTTCTTACTCACTTTTAAAGAAACATACAAATCGAAGACTAGAAATGGTAATTCCAATGCGAAATAGAAGAATTGAGTAACGATGAAGTAAGCTGAGAGAATTATGTAAACTAGCCTGAACAGGAAGTAACCAGAATATCCTACTATCCATCTTCTGTATGGAACACTCAGATATGCTCTCCTCAGTACGATTAGGAACAAGTTCACTAGGATCGGTAGAAGGAATACTAAGCTCTCACTAGCCTGGATAAACATAAAAGTCTCCGGTTGATATTGAAATGTGCAAGATTTATTCGTATTTGTGTTTACTACCCTCACTATGACTGGATCATCAAGACGGTAATCAAAAGAGGTGCATATATTACCAACCGTGAGTAACAGGCAGCATAGAGCCTCGAAGCTGGAGATGATTACGATGAAGTTATAAATCAATGATTGAATCTTGAGATTCTTTTTCACTTTGCTGAGATCGGTTGCGAAGATGGTTGTTGCTGGTATGTTCTTTATCCTCTGTAAAATCTGTATTTTCTGGTGTACGAAGTATGGTATTGTGAATATGGTCATAACCAGGTAAGGAACGAATGAAAATAAAGCTACTCGATAGATGTCTTCTTTTGGAATCATGTTGTGTATATTCTGTTAGAATCTAGCATTCTTATTTATACATACGTTATCCATCGTTATAAGCAATGAAATTGAAAGCAATGAATATTTTATCAAAATATCTCTTCGTCACTACTCACAGCTACATTGAAATAAGATGGGGTTTAGAATGAAACTACTACTTGCTTGATATTTCTTACATCCATTTATGAATGTTTCCACAAAGCCACTTCCTATCATCATTTCTAGAATTTGGTCAATCTCTGGCAGTTTGCAAGAAGAACAAAAACTAATACAACGAATCGTGCTCCTTCAGGTTTGAACCTATTCCACGGAAGTATTGAGCAAGAATAAACTTTATTGATTTTAGTTGGATAACTCCAGAATCTAGATCTCATTTCTCTCTCTCCGGAAACCTTAGACCCAATGTCACAACGACTCCAGTAATGTGTTAATCGACTTAAGTTAGCTGTTGACTAAAAGGAATATCTATTGAACTCCCTCCATTAACCTTAATATTAAATGCTAGAACTGTGAAACCCTGAGCTGATGTTCAGTTCAACTCCCCTGAAATCCGTGGCTGGCTCCAACCCTGACTCGCTAATCGATTCTGTCACAACTAATATCAGACAGAGGATAATTGTAAACAACGTTATTGATTGGAGGATTGCGAATGTTTTTGTTGTTCTTTGTTTCTCTTTATATCTTTGTTTGGATTTGTTTGTTTGTCCGAATTGAATATCGAATTAAACTCTCTCCATTAACCTTAATATTAAATGCTAGAACTGTGAAACCCTGAGCTGATGTTCAGTTCAACCTTGATGCAAGAGCATATCCTCTTCTCCCACGTAATATTATGTGTCAAATATTGCATTGATGCTCTCATCCATAATCAAATTATTGAAATAAATTAAAACAAAATCAAATAAGAGCCACAAATTAATATAGTATAAATTTCTTTCAGGGTGCATCCAGCCACTCCCTCAGGAGGTTTGCCCCCCAACTCTCCTGAAATCCATGGCTGGATCCAACCCTGATATCTGGACACATCAACATACACTGAGACACTGTCACAAGTGTTAGTATATTATGAGATCTGAAGGCTTGAATGGATGGAGGTCTCCTTTCTTTGTGTCTTTCCACATCAGCTCTGTACCTCTCCATTCTTTTTCACTTTGCTGAATTCGGTTGCAAAGATGGTTGTTGCTGGTTTGTTCTTTATCCTCTGTGAAATCAGTACTTTCTGATGGATGAAGTATGGTATTGTGAATAAGGTCATAACCAGATAGTAGAAGAGTGAAAATGAAGCTAATCGATTAATTTCTTTGGTTGGAATCATGTTGTTGTGTATATTTTGCTAGAGTCTAACATTCTTATTATACATAACCATCATTATAAGCAATGGAATTGAAAGCAATGAATTTGTATCAAAATGTCCAGCATCATTGATCAAGATTAGCATTTCAAGGAAAAGCTACATGTTTACTATTCGCATTAGCATCACACTTTCTATTTGCTTACTAGCTTGACATTTCTTACATCTTGTTGCGGAATGTTTATTTTTGTCTATTTTGCAAATTTTGATTCACTTCCATTTTAAAACGAGTTCTTATGTTCCACAAAGCCACTTCCCTCTGATTATCTATAATTAATCCATTTAGAAATAAATCTTTGTCTCGTATCATCATTTCTAGAATTTGATCAGGTAAGACCGAATTTGTTCCAATTTCTGCTAGTTTACATATTTTTTGCATTAGTCACTACATATGACTACAAAAAGAGAAAACTAATACTAACGAATCGTGTACTTCCAGGGTTGAACCCAGTGGTGGCTCAGAGTTTTACTTTAGCAGAGTCAGCTTATATTAGAATGTCCTAGGATTAGACAACCAGCGTGAATGCAGAGGAATTGCTAGGATTTTGATTGGGATTCTGAGCGAGCGAATCGAACAAATAAGGAAGCAGATCAAAAATATGGAACAATATTTTTGATCTAGTTTATCTTATTATTCTTTCATTTTGATGCATTAAAATCAGACCACGAAAAATAGAGAGCAACTTTATCACTTTATTTAATGGGTGCTAAAAGATCATCATTAAAACGAATATCTTTACCAACCCAATTAATATTGAAAATTTTCCATACTTGATTGATCAAATTTATAAATTCGACAGTTTGATTTTCGTTTACAGCATTTTTGTCAATTTTAAATGCTAATAATCCAGCAGATGTTGTTTCATGGAAAACTTTCAATGCAAGGTTGACATTTTGCCGTTCTAAACTGGATGGCCAGCAAGCTTTTGACGTTAACTTAGGAGCCCTTTTCATAACATTAAACTTATCAGACTTGAATAAATTTCGAATGTCTTCGAAAGGTGCATCGCATAATTCAGGGTACAAGGATTTAAAAGCTAATTGATCTGTTGAAATGTTGGCTAAAGAAATTGATACCCCCACAAACCTTTAGAGTTAGAAATATTGCTGGTAGGCTCTTCAGTTGGCAAGCATTCGTTAAATTTAGGGAAAATAAATGTCTTTTCATAATCCTTTAAATTTAACCAATTATTGCGAATGGACTTAATTATATGAACGATATCAAAAAGCAAAATTAAATTTCTTAATGGATTGCATGGGTGTATTACCTTGGGCTGTAATGTTTTAGAATCAATAGAGAATAATTTGAATAATGAAACATTTAAAGGATAATTATCAGTACACACTGCTTCGACAAACAAGTTACAACTTTCTATATCACAAATAGTTGACTTAAT
This sequence comes from Aphrocallistes beatrix, assembly GCA_963281255.1. Taxonomy (NCBI): domain Eukaryota; kingdom Metazoa; phylum Porifera; class Hexactinellida; order Sceptrulophora; family Aphrocallistidae; genus Aphrocallistes; species Aphrocallistes beatrix. Next base: position 233,174 of record OY725506.1, read on the forward strand.
AATTGGAAATAGTTTTTCTGCTGAAGAAGAGCCCAATGGAATTAACCGCACAATAGTGGAAAATTTTGCTGATAAACTTGATATCATTAATGAAAAAACAGTAGTTGGAGGATCTTCTGGGTTATCGATAGAACCAATTACTCTGCCCCCTTTGTAACAAGAGTCGCTACGAATATGAATTTCATCCATTTGAAGAATGACATGGCGCTCTAGATTATTAAAGGTAGTGGCAGTTTCTTTAAGAATTTTAATATAGCAACTTTCTAAACCGATACTATTCTTAATTCGTAATAAATTACGTTCTTGTGGCAGAAATAAACAATTAGAACCATGAATTAGTCGATAACAGGCAGGTGATATGCCATGAACTTTTAAAGAGAATACCTGAGTAAGAAGATTGTAACGACGAGCATGTTTTTCTGTTATTAAATATTTCAATTGGGCTAAAAGAAAATTTAGGCTAATACAAATAGAATCCTGATTTTCAGTTTCAAAATCAACTTTTGGATCACTAGAATCTAAAATATCAATGGCAGTTTCGATTTCAATAATAGCCTTCTCAACATGTTTTTTTACTGAGGAGTCAGTAGTAGATGAATTTTCAGGCACTTCAAAGGAATCGATCTCCTGAATAATATTTTCTAACTTTCGCATATCATTTACTACGCTGCATGACAATTGAATTGAATGTTTTTGTTTATATAACGCTTCAATAGCTAAATATTGGTTAATACTGTATAATAAGGGAACGTTCAATCGAATTGATTATCAACAATGTGAATTTTCAACATAAAGATGGAATCAGAATTAGGTTTGTGGAGTACCCAACCGTTAGGAAGATCTATTAGGCTTAATTTGAAAACTATATCGGTAAGACAAGTAACTAGGAACTTAGCTTCAGTTTCTTGGAAGTCAATGCGACTCTCCTTATATGCAGCTTGAGTTGACTTCATCTCTTTGTCTTCTCTGGACAGTCTTGGAGGCTTTACTCTTCTGTCTGTAAGATAACTAGGACAATTGGGGAATATACTGGGAACTGCATTTTGCTTAAGTGAAAGCTTCTTTCTAGGCATCTTCACCATCTTTTCGCCATCAAAAAACTCAAAAGTCCTCTCGATGTCTTCCTCTCGGAAATGATTGATACAAACCTAAGATTGAAAGAATCTATAATCATTAGAGCCATACGAAATTATTACCAATATATAAATGAAATTATCAATTAAATTACCTTTAAGTATTTATTCATCTCGTAGTCTTTCCTTGGGCGAGGGATTACACAAAACCATTTCTCTCGAGTCTCAAAATCATTCGGAAATAAAAAGGCTGAGGTGAATCCAACCTGGCTATGGTAATTCGACTTACACCCAGGCACAACACAGGCCATAGACAAGAGAAAGCAGTCTAGTAGAATAATTTAGAACTTGTACAAGTCAGATATAGTATGCAGAGTAAAGTGAACTATCAACAATTTTCGTTATATACTAGATAGGATATTTGGCGCCTAAATTTCAGCCAATCAAATTCATTCATGCATAGCTCTTAATCCTTATCCCTAGTCAATAAAATTTAGTCAGTATCATTGCCTTAGTGCATTAGAATGCTATGAAATAACCTTTTTAACTGCCATACACTATAAGATATAATTGAGACATTCATATAAGTTATTGCTTTGAGGTATTAGTAATTACAATTACAGCCTACAATATTGTCTTATAATGATTTCTATTGTGAGAGTGAAGCCGTACATAGTATTGTATAGAAAAGGTGTGAACAATTGTTTTCCATTTTTTTTGCAGAGGTGTGAAAATTTCGCTTAGATCTTAGAACTTAATCGTAGTCATATCATTTGACACCTACATGCCAATTTTCATATCTCTACGACTTGCCAATTCTTCAATCAATTCGGACAAAGAAAAAATCCTAGCGTTTTAATATATAAGATATGGATGTCAATTGTTATTTATTGTTTGTTAATGTTAATTAATGATAGTGAAACACACTCAATCAAAACCAGCTCTGTACCTCTCCATGAGAGGACGAGTTGCCCACTTGTTCACATTGTTGTACTTATTTCTTCTTTTCACCAGCTTTACAAGGATTAAAGTGAGGATTGCCAAGTTTGATAAAAATGCCATCACACCAAGAATTCCACTGCAGATTTCTCCTATGATAAAACTGTAGTAGCGTATTTGACCTGAAGCATGTAGTATGTTATACGGTATTGTGAAACTGATTGGATAGTTTGGGAATAAATATTGGATAAAACAGTGATAGTTAGTTAGATGAGTGCACTCGCGAATTGATTCTGCCACAACTAATATCAAGCTCAGACTAAATATAAACAACGTTATTGGTTGGAAGATTTTGAATATTATTGATGCTCTTCGTTTCTCTTTATATTCTTTTTTCCAGTGCAATCTAGCTTCTTCGCTCATGCCTTTCAGTAGAAGATAGAACTTCCTACTCACTTTGAAAGAGACATAAAAATCGAAGACTAGAAATGGTAATTCCAATGCGAAATAGAAGAATTGAGTAACGATGAAGTGAGCTGAGAGAATTATGTAAACTAGCCTGAACAGGAAGTAACCAGAATATCCTACTATCCATCTTCTGTATGGAACACTCAGATATGCTCTCCTCAGTACGATTAGGAACAAGTTCAGTAGGATCGGTAGAAGGAATACTAAGCTCTCACTAGCCTGGATAAACATAAATGTCCCCGATTGACAACGAAAGTTGCAAGATTTATTTGTATTTGTGTTTACTACCCTCATACTAAGAGGAGATACAAGACGGTAATCGAAAGAGGTGCTTATAATTCCAACCGTGATTAACAGGATGCACAGAGCCTCGAAGCTGGAGATGATTATGATGAAGTTATGAACCAATGATTGAATCTTGAGATTCTTTTTCACTTTGCTGAGATCGATTGAAAGGATGGTTGCTGCTGGTATGTTCTTCATCCTCTGTGAATTCTGTATTTTCTGGTGTACGAAGTATGGTATTGTGAGGACAGTAATGATCAGATAAGGAACGAGTGCGAATGAAGCGACTTTGCTAATTATATGATATATTTGTTCATCAAATGTTGAATCCATGTTGTTGTAGAATTACTTTTTTAGTTCTTATTTTCAATCATTTATATATGAAGGGAAGTAGTGTATTAAAAACTGTACACGTTTACTCGTGAAATGCACTAATCATCCTTTTTGTACAGAGTATTTTCTGGTAGGTACTTTTATGTGGATTTATTCCATGCAAGCAATGCAACTAACATTTTATCATCTTTACTCACACAGATTGTTAAACTAATTAAACTAATTAAATTTTGAAAAGGGGTGCTTTTCTTCCTTCTGATTATCTTGATTATTCAATTTTGATATAAATATTTGCTTCGTATTATAATTTCAAAAATTTAATCAAGTAAACCGAATTTGTTCCAATTTGTGCCAGTTTGTGCCAGTTTGCGTAGTTTTTGTATTAGTTACCTCATACAACTACAAAAAGAGAAAACTAATACTAAATAATCTTGCACTTCCAGGGTTGAACCCAGTGGTGACTCCAGAGATTTTAATTTAGCAGAGTAATATCTATCTAGTAAATTTCTTACAATCGTTGATTATAAACTCAGTACTATCAGGTATTGTGCGGGACTAAGGCCCGCCCCGCATGCAACTCTGATGTAGGCGTTACTTCGAATAGTTTTTAAATGTAGTCTGTCATTGAGTGACATTGGAAAGAGATATTTATAAGAACTGAGGGAAGAGCAGAATTTTCTGCTGAGAATAGTACAAAATTGAGGATGAAAAGGCATTTCTGAACGAAGGGGGTGGTTGAGTGCCATTATGGAGAACTATTTATAAGAACTGAGGGAAAAGCAGCATTTTCTGCTGAGAATATGAGAAATTGGAGAAACTTTTGACCATTGTATTTGATGAAATTTGTACCTCTAAAGTACTTTGTTAACTTTGGTGTTAGCAACAAATAATACGAAAGTCATATATTCGAACTAATGACTACTTGCTCAAATTCCAATCGAACTAACGACTATTTTGAAATTCGAACTAACGACTACTTTGAAATTCGAACTAATGCCTACATAGTTAAATTCTATTCGAACCAACGCCTACATACAGATTCGAACTAATGTATGCGTTATTATTCATTCATTTTGATGTATAAAATCAGACCAAAAATGGGAGCCGCTACTGGTGAGACCATCTATGAATTGAATCATTAGAAGTATTCTAACGATCCTCTTAAATTGCTGTTAAACCTTAGAGTTCCAACTCTGAAGATATGTAATTGGATATTCGGGTTCTATCAGATTGCTTCATCGCATCACTCAATATCTTATGTCGGAATATAGAAGCATGAACATTTAATTTAATGCTAGTCTGAATTAACAATAGATTACAAGTCAGCATTTAGTCATGTGTTTAAAAGAATCAAACTTATTCCAGACAATTGGGGTTTGTTCTCTTTTACTGAAATATTCCCGCTGCATAAGACCTTTGATTGTTTGATATTGTCCCTTCTGAATAGTCTCCCCGTAATGTAGGAGTTGTAGCTTGTTTTTTTGTAATTTCTCCTCTGATAGCGTTTCAATTTATTTGTGAGGCTAAACGTGACTGTAGTGAAACTATTTTAGATTCTTAGGCAATGACTCAATCAGCAATACAATTGATTTCATCCCTTTCTAAATTCCACTAAATTTGGACCATGTATCCTTATTTTATGTTGTAGGTTTGAAGTTGATTTGGGAGAGTTTTGGATGAGTGACTACGAGAGTTCAAATGCTTCTACTTTCTGCTATTTATAGCTTTAGACACTTTAGCCTCCTATAAATAAACTCAATCAAAACCCTGCAATTGAAGTGTCTTTGATAATAATTTGATTGTACCATTTCAAGACATATTGAACCACAGTTGTGTCATTCAGGAAAATATTCCTTATATGGATGTCAATTGTTATTTATTGTTTGTTAATGTTAATTAATGATAGTGAAACACACTCAATACAAATTTTAGCAAAAAGATTTAAACAGCAAATATCTATATTAAATTAACTATAACTATCAATCACACACAGAGACACTGTCACATTTTAGTATATTATCTGAGATCTGAAGGCTTGAATGAATGGAGGTCTCCTTTCTATGTGTCTTTCCACATCAGCTCTGTACCTCTCCATGAGAGGGCGAGTTATCTCCTCGTTCACATGGATGTACTTCTTTCTTCTTCTCAGCAGCTTTACAAGGATTAAAGTGAGGATTGCAAAGTTTAATAGAAATGCTATCACACCAACAATTCCATTGCAGATTCCTATTATGATCGAACAACCCTCATATATTATGTGTGAAGTATGTATTATGTTTTCCGGTATTGTGAAACTGATTGGATTGTTTGGGAATAAATATTGGACAAAACAGTAACCGTTAGTTAGATGAGTGGAGTCGCGAATCGATTCTGCCACAACTAATATCAAGCCGAGGATAAATGCAAACAACGTTATTGATTGGAAGATTGCAAATGTTTTTGTTGTTCTTTGTTTCTCTTTATGTTCTTGTGGCGTAGAGTGCCGTTTAGCTTCTTCGCTCATGCCTTTCAGTAGAAGATAGAACTTCCTACTCATTTTTAAAAGGACATAAAAATCGAAGGCTTGAAATGGTAATTCCAATGCGAAATAGAAGAATTCAGTAACGATGAAGTAACCTGATAGAATTATGTAAACTAGCCTGAACAGGAAGTAACCGGAGTATCCTACTATCCATCTTCTGTATGGAACACTCAGATATGCTCTCCTCAGTACGATTAGGAACAAGTTCAGTAGGATCGGTAGAAGGAATGGTATGCTATTACCAGTCTGAATAAATATATAATTCCCCGTTTTACCATAGTAGTTGCAAGATTGATTTGTATTTGTGTTAAATACCCTCACTATGACTAGATCATTAAAACGGTAATCGAAAGAGGTGCACATATTACCAAACGTGATTGACAGACAGCATAGAGCCTCGAAGCTGGAGATGATTATGATGAAGTTATAAACCAATGATTGAATCTTGAGATTCTTTTTCACTTTGCTGAGATCGGTTGAGAAGATGGTTGTTGCTGGTATGTTCTTTATCCTCTGTGAAATTTGTATTTTCTGATGTACGAAGTATGGTATTGTGAAAACAGTAATGATCAAATAAGGAATGAGTGCGAATGAAGCGACTTTGTTAATTTGTTCATTAAATGTTGAATCCATGTTGTTGTAGAATTTTCTGTTTTAGATCTTATTTTCAGTTATTTATTTATAAAGGGAATGAGTGTATTGAAAACTGTACACGTTTACTCGTGAAATGCACTAATCATCCTTTTTGTACAGTGTATTTTCTGGTAGGTACTTTTATGTGGATTTAAGCTATGCAAGCAATGCAACTAACATTTTATCATCTTTACTCACACAGATTGTTAAACTAATTAAACTAATTAAATTTTGAAAAGGGATGCTTTTCTTCCTCTGATTATCTTGATTATTCAATTTTGATATAAATATTTGCTTCGTATTATCATTTCAGAAATTTAATCAAGTAAACCGAATTTGTTCCAATTTGTGCCAGTTTGCGTAGTTTTTGCATTAGTCACCTCATACAACTACAAAAATAGAAAACTAATACTAAATAATCTTGCACTTCCAGGGTTGAACCAAGTGGTGACTCAGAGATTTTAACTTATCAGAGTCAGCTTAGATTAGAATGTCCTAGAATTAGAAGACCAGCGTGAATGCAGAGGCGTAGCTGCAAGGGTTTTGGATTGGCGATTCTGAGCGAGCGAAGCGAACAAATAAGGGAGTATGAGAGGCTGGCTCCCCCGTAAAACTTTCAAATCTCAGATGCAGAACTATCAATCTACAGCTATTCTAGCCATCTATGGAGCAATATTTTTGATCTAATTTATCTTATTATTCATTCATTTTGATATATTAAAATCAGACAGAAAATAGAAAGCAACTCCATAACGTTATTTGGGGGATATGGCCCCCTAGCCCCCCCGTGGAGCCGCTACTGGTGAAACCATCTGTGAACTCAATCATGATCGTAGCTAGATCCCCCCTCCTTACGCCCTTGGCTCAGAAGTCAGTTTCAACGCAAATTCGAGCTCTTCGTTGAAGGCATGTAATTTGAAGTGATGTCTGAACCTACTTTACTCATATTTCAGTAGTCTAAGCTATTCTAGATTTCGAATTATGCTGTTGTTGCTAGGAGAACTGAAAAATATCAATAATTATTTACTATTATAGGTTAGTTTTATACTAAATTATTGGGATACGGACAGTTTGCTACATGGACTAGAGTTGATATGAGAGTGAGAGTGGGCATTTTGGAGAGTATTTTGTATAAGAACAAAGAGAAAGTAGGCATTTTGAGTTTGAAATAATATCAAATGGCATGCAAGAGTGGTATTTTTATTTCGTGAGGTGTTGGGCCCCGATTATCATTTATTATTTGTCAGAATGAATGGGAGAATGAAAGTGAAGATTCAATAATTTTATTCAAAGAAATATCAGCGGCGAAACATCCGGCGACGATCGACGAAACTTTAGTCAGTTACATTACATTTTTATTAAAAGTGTCCGTGTAGCGAACTGTCTGTATCCCTAAATTATTATAGTAAATATAATATATAATACAATTATTCCACGAGTGCATTAACTTTACTAGTTCTCGAAGGGGGATCCCCTTGGATCCGCCACTGTACTTTTATTTAAATGCAAGTTTAAATTTAAATTAAATAAAAATATTCCCAGTCAGCATTTAGTCATGTGTTTAAAAAAGGTTGATACTTTTCGATTCAATGGTTCTAACACAATATCCCACTATGAATAATGTACGGTTTGTGAAGGAGAATTTGGCAAACTTATTCCAGACGACATATCCACATATACAACCGACACAATTGCAAGTGACAATTGAGGGTTTGTTCTCTCAATGCTTCTACTTTCTACTAGCTATAGCTGTTTATAGCTCACTTTAGCCTATAAATAAACATAATCAAAACCACGCTTTTAAAGGCAAGATTCCTTATATGGATGTCAATTGTTATTTATTGTTTGTTAATGTTAATTAATGATAGTGCAACACACTCAATACTAATTTTAGCAAAAAGATTTATACAGCACACACACACACACAGAAACACTGTCACAAGTGTTAGTATATTATCTGAGATCTGAAGGCTTGAATGAATGGAGGTCTCCTTTCTTTGTGTCTTTCTACATCAGCTCTGTACCTCTCCATGAGAGGGCGAGTTATCCACTCATTCACATGGATGTACTTCTTTCTTCTTCTCAGCAGCTTTACAATGATTGAAGTGAGGATTGCCAAGTTAAATAGAAATGCTATCACACCAAGAATTCCATTGGAGATTCCTAGCATGATCAAACAACCGTCAAATATTATGTGTGAAGTATGTATTATGTTTTCTGGTATTGTGAAACTGATTGGAATGTTTGGAAACAAGTATTGCACTAAGCAGTAACCGTTAGTTAGATAAGTCAACTCCAGAATCGATTCTGCCGCACCTATTATCAAGCAGAAGATAAATGTAAACAACGTTATTGATTGGAGGATTGCGAATGTTTTTGTTGTTCTTTGTTTCTGTTTATATTCTTGTGGCGTAGAGTGCCATTTAGCTTCTTCGCTCATGCCTTTCAGTAGAAGATAGAACTTCTTACTCACTTTTGAAAGGACATAAATATCGAAGACTAGAAATGGTAATTCCAATGCGAAATAGAAGAATTGAGTAACGATGAAGTAAGCTGAGAGAATTATGTAAACTAGCCTGAACAGGAAGTAACCAGAATATCCTACTATCCATCTTCTGTATGGAACACTCAGATATGCTCTCCTCAGTACGATTAGGAACAAGTTCAGTAGGATCGGTAGAAGGAATACTAAGCTACCACTAGTCTTGGCGAACTCAAAAGTTCTCGTTTGACTATACAAGTTGCAAGATTTATTTGTATTTGTGTTTACTATCCTCACTTTGAGATCTTGTTTACAAAAATCGAAAGAGGTGCATATAGTTCCAACCGTGATTAACAGGCTGCATAGAGCCTCGAAGCTGGAGATGATTATGATGAAGTTATAAATCAATGATTGAATCTTGAGATTCTTTTTCACTTTGCTGAGATCGGTTGCAAAGATGGTTGTTGCTGGTATGTTCTTTATCCTCTGTGAATTCTGTATTTTCTGGTGTACGAAGTATGGTATTGTGAAGACAGCAATGATCAGATAAGGAATGAGTGCGAATGCAGCGACTTTGCTAATTCGATGATAAATTGTTGGATCCATGTTGTTGTAGAATTTCTTATTTTATTTCTTCTTTTCTCTTATTTATCTACTATGAATGTCTCCAATGGGAAGTAGTGTATTGGAAGCATGTACACGTTTATATGTTGACAACACCACTACGTCCTTTTTCGTGTAGTTACTTTCTATGTGTGCATTATAGCTATGGAATTGAAAGCAATGATTATTTATTCATACTGTCTCTTCATCACTACACACACCATGGCTGTTAATTAAGATTGGATTTCGAAGGAAACAGCTATATGTTGTGTTACGAAAAGTGGTAATGCCATGGCCTAACCAGCTTCCTACGGCGATGATCAATGATTGTGTTCCTATTCGAAACGGCCACAAACAAAAAAGACCACGGAAATGCATATCCTCTACACCCACGTAATATTATGTACCAAATTGAAATTTTGCATTGATGCTCTCATCCATGACCAAATTATCAGAATAAATTATTAATTTACAAAATAAATAGGAGCCATTTAATTAAAAAAGTATGAATATATATCAGGATTCATCTAGCCACTCCCTCAGGGGATTTTCTGATGTGAGAAGTATTGTATTGTGAATAAGTCCATGACCAGATAGGACCCGAGCGAAAATGGAGCTAATCGATGAATTTCTTTGGTTGGAATCATGTTGTTGCGTATATTTTGCTAGTCTAACATTCTTGTTTTACATAACCATCATTATAAGCAATGGAATTGAAAGCAATGAATTTTTATCAAAATGTCCAGTATCATTAATTCAGATTAGCATTTCAAGGAAAAGCTACATGTTTACTATTCGCATTAGCATCACACTTTCTATTTGCTTACTAGCTTGACATTTCTTACATTTGTTACGGAATGTTTATTTTGTCTATTTTACGAATTTTGATTCACTTCCATTTTAAAACGAGTGTTTATCTTCCACAAAGCCACTTCCCTCTGATTATCTATAATTAATCCATTTAGATATAAATATTTGTCTCGCATCATCATTTCTAGAATTTGATCAAGAAGACGGAATTTGGTACAACTTCTGCAGTTTGCATATTTACTTCATATGACTACGAAAGAACAGAAACTAATACAAACGAATCATGCACCTTCAGGGTTAAACCTTGGATTTTCCACAGAAGTATTGAACAAGAATAAACTTCATTGATCTTAGTAAGATAGCTCTAGAGTCTAGATCTTGTTTTCACTCTCTGTGTATCCTAGACCCAATGTCACAACTGCTCCAGTTAAGTGTCAATCGACCGGACTTAAGTTATCTGTTATATACGTACAAATAATATCTATTGAACTCCCTCCATTAACCTTAATATTAAATGCTAGAACTGTGAAACCCTGAGCTGATGTTCAGTTCAGCCTTGATGCCAATCCATATCCTCTTCACCCACGTAATATTATGTGTCAAATATTGCATTGATGCTCTCATCCATAATCAAATTATTCAAATAAATTAAGACAAAATCAAACTGGAGCCAAAAGTAAAAAGTATGAATATAGACACACACACAGAGACACTGTCACATTTTAGTATATTATCTGAGATCTGAAGGCTTGAATGAATGGAGGTCTCCTTTCTATGTGTCTTTCTACATCAGCTCTGTACCTCTCCATGAGAGGGCGAGTTATCCACTCGTTCACATGGATGTACTTCTTTCTTCTTCTCAGCAGCTTTACAAGGATTGAAGTGAGGATTGCCAAGTTTGATAGAAATGCTATCACACCAACAATTCCTGTACAAATGCTCCGTATAACTCGACAGTAATAGTTTATCCTATATAGGATAGTGATGAAGTTTCCTGGCACAAAATAGTTGATTGGAGTATTCGGGAGTACGTATTGTAGTAAACAGCTGCTGTTCTTTGTGATTTTAGTCAGGTTTTCGATTGAAAGCATAACAACTATTATCAAACCGAATGTCAAGGTGAATAAGTAGATGGATCTTAAGATGCCAAATACCTTTGCTTCTCTTTTCTTCCTTTTATATTCTTGTGTCGTGGAATGCCACTTAGCTTCTTCGCTCATTCCTTTTAACAGAAGATAGAACTTCTTACTCGCATTCACGTAAACGCAAAAATCAAAAAGTGAAAATGGTAATTCCATCAGAAATTTAAAGTGCTGAGTAGGGAGGAAGAATTCTGTTAAAATTATGCAAACTAGCCTGAACAGGAAGTAACCAGAATATCCTACTATCCATCTTCTGTATGGAACACTCAGATATGCTCTCCTCAGTACGATTAGGAACAAGTTCACTAGGATCGGTATAAGGAGTACTAAACTACTACTAGCAACGAAAAAGACACCTAACTTCGTATTATACAAAATTTCACACGATTTATTTGTATTTGTATTTTCTACTGTCTCCTCGAGATAATATTCCTGACACAATCCGAAAATTGAACATATATACTCAGTAGTACTTAGCAGAAGAGCTATAGCCTCGAAGCTGGAGATGATTATGATGAAGTTATAAATCAATGATTGAATCTTGAGATTCTTTTTAACCTTGCTGAGATCGGTTGAAAAGATGGTTGTTGCTGGTATGTTCTTTATCCTCTGTGAAATCAGGATTTTTTGATGGATGAAGTATGGTATTGTGAATAAGGTCATGACCAGATAAGGAACGAGTGAAAATGAAGCTACTCGATAAATTTCTTTGGTTGGAATCATGTTATTGTGTATATTTTGCTAGAATCTAACATTCTTATTTATACATAACTATCATTATACGTAAGCAATGGAATTGAAAGCAATGAATATTTTCTCAACTACATTAAATAAGATGAGTTTATAATGAAACTTACAACCTTGATATTTCTCACATCCATTTATGAATGTTGTTTTTGTCTGGATCTTTAAATTTTGGTTCACTTTCATTTTTAAAAAGAGTGCTTTGTTCCACAAAGTCACTTCCTATTATCATTTCTAGAATTTAATCAAGTAAGACCGAATTTGGTCAATTTCTGCCAGTTTTTTTTGCCACAGTCACTTCATATCCTTACTATTAAAACTCGATTAATGTTTATATACGTATGTATATAATTGCAAAAAGACAAAACTAATTCTTCAGGGTTAAACCTTGGATATTCTAGAAACGGTAATTCCAATGTGGGTAGATTGCGTAACGATGATTCCGCTCATATACCACCAGACAATTCAACCATGTTTCCAAACTTTGCAATTCCAGAAACTGTGGGAGGAAATACCAGGATTTGATTTAGATTCAGAACACATGCAAATCAATGAAGGTCCTATTCCGTTTAATTTCAAAATCATCCCAGAAGGGAAGATATGCTGATAGAGAATGTTAGGTGCTCTTACATAATAAACTCAGAGGAAACGGTTAATATTATTGGCGTTGTAGCGTACGAAACATGTCTTCGATACTCAACGTGGTGGAATGTCCACTCGTGACACCTATGGTCATAATCATGCAGCAATTCCAGAAGTAAGCTTTACTGCAGAACTGAAGGTGTATGCCATAAAGAGAGCCAAAAATGAGATTTTTGTTCCTCCGCTTGAGTTTGTCGAGAATTATCTCAGATAAATAATGGCACAATATAAACAAGATCTTATTGATTTAAATTTTGAGATGAAAATGGAGTTTATTCCTGGATACTTTTGTGCAAAAATCGACGAAATGCAAAAAATTAAAAATTTGTTAGAGATAAAATAGGTATTTGGAAGGAAGAAACATAGAAATGTTGACATTTATTTTAATACAAATCTAAATTAAAAATAGATTACAAGTCATGTGTTAAAAACAGCATAGGGATATGGAATGTTACATCTATAAGTTTAATCATAGTTATTCAAGAGGGATGTTTCCAGATCATTGATAATCACCTGTTTCCTCCTTAACAGTATCATGATGATACTAACAAAAATAACTAAGCCAGATAGGCTCACCATCGTGATCAAGATAATACTTCCTATATTCACAATGATGCTACAGTATTCCCTTACCAACTTGCATATCTCATCTAATCTTCCTGGTACAGTGAAGGAGACAGGAACGTTTGGGAATGCATATTGGAATATACACTTGCTGTATTGGACACTGTTAGCAAAAGCTATTATAGAATTCATTAGGCACATGATAACTCCAACTCCGAATACGAGCAATGTAAGATTTCTAGTCACATGAAATACTTTGGCGATTCTTTCCTTTCTTCTGTAGTCCTCTGGTGTGGAATGAAACTTCGCTTCAGTACTCAATCCTTTAAGCAGAAGATAAAAATTCCTGCTCAACTTTACGTAAGCATAGAAATCGAGAATAGTGAAAGGCAGCACAAAAAATTCAACAAAGTACCTGCTAACAGTGAATTGAGACATCAAGCTCGGAATAGATATTCTCGCGATAATGTATATTGCGAATCTTTTATACCAGAAAGTGTATGGTGCATTTAAGTAAGCTCTCCTTAGAACGATCAGGAATAAGTTGATTAGGGCTGGCATTGCGACAAGAATATAGTGAGCTAATGCGAGAAAAAGGCTGAACATATGTATACCATTGTCTCTGTTGATGCACGAGGCACTTGTATTCAGTGGCTTATGTTGCTGTGTTGAGTTACCGGGAGAGAGATATTTGAAATATATGCTACTGATGCTCCATAATATGCACATTACAGCCTCATAGCAGTAAATCAGTAGAACAAAACTATGTATCAAGGATTTTATTTGAAGATTTTTCTTCACTGTTTCTAGGTCAATTCTAAAATTGGAATGGTCTTGTAACTTCTGGATCTGACGTGAAATTCGGCATTTTTGGTGTACAAAGAATATTATGGTCAATAGGACCATAATTAAATAAGGGATGAGAGCGAAAGCGATAACTTTTTGAATTCCATCAGTGACTGAAACCATTTTGAAGTATTTTGATAATTTTATATACATAAAGTACTTTCCTTCTTTTATACGTTTAAGGCCGATAATCAACTCATTAATTTTGTATCTTTTTCCCTGCTGAATAGTCAAATTACTTACGCAAGGTTGTGTAACTTAATTATACTTCTACTTAGTATGCTTTCAATCAATTGAATTGGACCATCAGGTTTTCAATAACATGAAATTACACCACTTCACAGCATTTTCAATTCTGATCAAAGTATAACAATTCTTTGTCGCATGTTCATACATCCCAACTTATTCATCATGACGGGGCATCATAGGGAAGTATTTTACACGTAATCCCAAAAATAATACTTAATTTCTAAATTTAGCACTATTACTATTTATATAAGGACGCCACTGATTTTACGATGGATGAAAACAAATACCAACGACCCAATTTGTTCTCAAGAATAATAGTCTGTATTTGAAATCGTTATAATCCATGGTAAGAATAATGTATCTGTCCTTCTCCAAGCAATAAAGCTCAAAAGCTTCATGATGATTGGCGATCGCTAGGGAGCCAATTCTAATTGTTGTTGTTGTTGTTGTTGTTGTTGTTGTTGTTGTTATTGACGTTATTGTTATTGTTGTTGACTTCCTTACACTGATTTTCCTCTTTTAGGAGATCCCTTATTTGGCACTGGTTCAACCCGTCTAAGCACGATTCGTGTTCTCCGCGGGTTATCCTGGGAGGAAGTGCTGCAAAGACTTCCACAGGACGATACGGAGGCCGAAAACGAGGGTATCTACCTGAGTTTGAAGGCGCAGCATGGGAAGTATTACTGTTTGTTAGTTCTAGCGACGACAGACCCTGGCGCTTTCGTTGTCTATCGTCCGAATATTGGACGAGTCAATGCTCTGATGAGATCTTCTGATTTACAGCAGACTTACAGAAAGGTTTGTATCTTTATTTGTTTATTTTTAAAGTTTGTATCTTTATTTATTTATTTTTAATTTCGTCGCGTTTTAGGATGTTTGTCTTCAAAAATAGAAACTCCCAAGCCCCACAAATCTAAATATAGTGTCATTTATTATAACAAAACGACTGAAAATGTTGTGAAATATTATATTTTGATGATTTCTAAGTCATCATCATAAGGTAGAGCTGTAGTTCTGGGATGGACAACTTCTTCATATCTTGGGGGGTATTCTGGGATTGGGTATTGTCCCCAAGGAGTGCCACCTTCCACACCTATAAAACAAAGCTGGTTCAAAGATATATGATCTTCTTAAACCACGAGAAAGTAATTCAGACTTCGATCGGTGTTTTTATTTCTAATCCATGGTTTATTTGTATGTAAAATTGTATATACGTATTTGTAAAGACTCACTTTGTTGCAATCTAAACGGTCTCGTTTGCATTGCTGTTGGTTGCTGATAAATTGCTCGGCTATTCAACTCAGATTGTTGTTCTCTACTTCTCCTTCTCCTTCTCCTCCTATCTCTTGCTGCTGCCTCCTGATTTTCTCTCTTTTCCAATTTTATTTTTTCCCTTTTGTTGATGCAAAATTTTAGAATAGAACAAATAATACTGCAAATACAACAAGTCAATAACAGACACAACACAGGCGCACCTATTATGTACGCTATTGATGGTATCTCAACCATTTCAACACTTTTCTAACACCTTTAATTATTTTATTTTCGATTTAGATCTTAGTTTGTGGGCTATTTATAATAGCATTATTGTCACTTGAAAAGAACCAAATGTATGTCACTAATAAATGAATGAGAATAAAAACACAGCCAACATTATAAATAAATAAATAATTCCGCTTTTAGATCAGTTCAATTCTATATTTAGATACCCATTCATTTTCATTTGTTTTCAAATCAAATCTTGTCCTACGTGCTAATTACATAGTTACAGTCTTTTGCATCACTGTGTGTCCTTTCTGAAATATTTATAATGGCGATACACCATACTGACTTCACCACCAAATTAACAGATAAAGTTTCCATATATTAGTATGCCTAACAATGTTCATTTTGCAGACCTCAACTTTCCACTAAATCTAGTGGCCATCACTTTCATATAGGCTCAGTCATATATAATAAAGCCTAGCTTGTTTCAAATCATTGAATTTACTCTGAAGATGGATAAGTTTGCCAAATTGTCTGTTTTTCTTTCGCTTTTCGTGAGTGTCGTTTTAGCCGATGCGGATAACGGAATTTGCCTCGTCTGTTACTTCACCTATTTCGTGCTACCGATTATAATCCTGGCGATCTTGATCGCACTTCCCACGATCTGCATATGTGTCTACTTCAAGTTTTTCTACAGAAAGAGTTATTGGAAAGAAAGTCCCCAAGCGAATACCGTCGAACTGAGTCCTGCCAAACTGGAAGCTGGTCCGCCCGCTTATGACGAGTCTACGGATGACAGGAAAACTTTGATTGAGGGTAAATAACTGAAACTTTGAAAGCTTGTTTCTTTGGATTTGTTTTCTTTTCAGTATTTGTTTGTTTGTTTGTTTTAAACCCCATCTCTAGTATTGAGCGGATAATTCTATCTGTCAATATTCTTAAATACACAACTTTAACATTACCCATGGTTGTTGTTGAGATTTTGTTTCTGTTCATGTTATTCACCATCAGCTGATTAAATTTATTTTTAGCTGGTTACTCTGATTTATTATTAGCACACACATTTCGTGCTCGCCGTGGTCATAAAGTTCTATTTATAGTAACACTCCTAGGCAGGAATTACAGGAATAGCGTAACAAAGCGTGAGACAAGCAATTGAAGGCACCTTTTTCTCTCTTAAATTACTCGAAATAGTCTAGGAGTGTTGCTAACTCATTTCCGGTTGATTTATTTTGTGCGGGGAAACTTAATTATAAATACAGTCGACTCCGCTTAATAAGGTCACATCGGTCGAGGACATTTTACCCCTATTAACCGAAAATATTTTGTATTAGCTTCTATGTGTGAAAGCTATTCTGATCCTACCAAAAGTGGCCCGATTAAACAGTGACCCTATTAAGCGGAGTCGACTGTATCTCTCAGTGCTAAATCGGGATACTTTATTCATAATACTAGTACGTATGTATTCCTCAAGTTGTCGCACAGTGTTCTGTATCTATCGCCATCATCTGTGTCAACACTATTCTTACCTGCCTATACTTACTGACATCACATCTCGCTATAAACATTACACCAATTCTCCCTACACACTTCAAATGGCTTTCTTCAACATTTACTTGTTTTCCACACTTCTATTTATCAACCTGGATGTAGTATGTGCTCAGACTCTTCAAGTGGGATATGTCCTCCTGTTGACATTTTCTGTCCTATTTTGTGTCGCGATATCGCTATGTGTCTCGGCTATTGTGGTGTCGTATTTATGTGATGTCACTCGTAAACGGAGAATTAGAAATATTACAACTCCAGAATCAAATATTTCGAATGAAACTACTCCAACGACGACATAACTAACCACATAGTACATTAGAACATTTAACACTGTTTTTATTTCATTTATTCATTATACAATCATATGTTTTCTGAGAAATCTACTCTTGTTTTTAATTAATAGAATTTACTTAGCTGTAATACTCTCGCATATTTAACTGCTGAAGAATCACATCGCAGTATGGATGATTTAATCTACTAGGTATTTACTGATGTAGGAGAGGATCGATATTATTGATACAACTTGACTAACTTCTGTTAGGTTACTTCAAAAATGTTTGTCATAGGCGTAACTCCAGGGGTGTCAGGGGTAGCGTGCCACCCCAAATACGTTTTAAAATAAATCATCAGTGTTTTAGTAAATAATTAACCAATTATATATCCACATTATAAACATATTCTTCTTTATAAATTAGAATCCATATCGACGAAAAAATTATAGAATTGGAGACATTCTTGGAGTGTCAGGGTAGCATGCCACCCCGTCACGAAAGATTATGTTGACTTGGGGTACTACCCCAAGTACCTAGCCTCCTAACCTGCCCTCCCTTACCTCCACTAATTAGTACCTATCGGAACACAATTAGTCGAAGATTTTCGATATATATATTCAAAAATCTCGCCACCCCAGCTAACCATGAAAAAATCTAAATAGTTACGCCTATGTTTGTCATTCTTCAGCTTAAACAGATGGAGGGGGTTTACTCCCTAGTGGAAAGATGACGCATCGTATCACTTTAATTCAGCCATAACTTAAATACCTTATTGATATCGAGTTGGTTATTAGCTTGGATAAACTCAAGTTTCTCATCTTAGTAATTTGTCATCATTCTTTCACACACTTAGCTGTTTACCTAAGTTGAGAACTTAAATGTGTTAAGAATTGAAACTCAAATGCTGCTGATTGTTCACGAGAAAACAAAGAAAAGAAAGTTGTTCGAATTTAAACCTGAGTGTTTGAATATGTTTGATATTTTGCTAAACATAAATAATTTAACAGTAAAGGCATTTTTCCATATTTAATTAGAGATTAACAACATATAGCATACTCATATAAATACAGATAATAATATATAGGTATAGAGGTTACTGACTCAGGTTGTTATAAGCTCACAGAATCTATTTTTGTATTACAGTTAATGGGTGAATGATTCCATTCTAAATGTTGGAACCATTGTGTTAGTAATCCCTGACTCTTTCGAATCCGTTTTCAACACCATACCGTCCTCTCCTCGAATCTACTAGTAGATTTGTAGTATCCAAACTCAAATTGGCCTCATTAATTCTCTTTCTAATGAAGTAAATAATAACAAGAATACAAACTGTAAAATGGATAAATAAAGACAATACAAAGATTGCCATAATGACTAAGAATATTACAAAATTTACACTGACCATTTGAGCAGTTATGTCAAACAGACTATTGAATTGAACTTTATAGTAAAAATGCCAAACTTCCATGAAGTAATCTGTAACTATTTTTAAAAACTTTTTACAATTAGTTTTGATTTTTTGAATGACGGAGTCAGTGAGAAATTAGCTGACATGAAGTCTTCTAATGTTTGTTTTGACAGAGTACTAGTCCTTAAGTGGATTTTTTATTGTACGCTAACTGAAAATAGGTACACGTAATAGCCGTTTTCAAGATATTTTGAATGGAGCAGCACTTGTCAAATGGTAGGCATATGCATGTTCTGAGATTATTAGGTTTATTTGATAATGGAGAAACCCTAGTGTATTCCTAATTGAAGTCCATCATGCAATTGAAGATAATTAAGTCCGTTTAGTTAGTTTAGTTTGAGACAGTAAAATAAATCCCAAATATTTTAATAATCAGTAAAAATACCCTTCCATCCGATATCTATGTTTGAGTAACCTTAATAAACGTAGTTCAGTAAACTTTCATGAGTTTTATCTGTATTTTATCTTTCAAAATATAATAATTTCTTATCCACAGAGCTCACAGCTTTTTAATACAATATCAGTAAAATAAAACAGAAAACCAGTTCGTTCTAACATTAATTTGTCACACACAGACAATGCACTTTATGATCGTGTATGACAGGATACTACGTGTTAACTGCACTATGCATAACTTCATAGTAAACTCCCTTCTTATTCCCATTCCTCTGCTCCTGTACCTTCGTTAGCACCAGGACTGGAGCATAGGTATTCTCGTATTTCGCGCCTTTCTCTAGATCTCTTCGTTTAGGCGGGATTGGCTTGAATATATTTCCGGGCAGCTTTGACATTTTCACGTAACGGTCATCTGAATCTGAATCTGACCCCTTTTCTTTTGTGTCATTTGTTTCCTCATTTTGTTTTTGTTTATTATTCCGACGCGTCATAAGAAAACAACCCAAACACACACAACTCAACACGAGTAAAGGCGTGCATACAATGATTAACGCTAGCGGAATGCCGACATAGCAAAAGTACGTGCAATCTCCAATAGGACTCGCTTCCATTCTGAAATTTGAAATCTGTGCCAAAACCGATTTCACTCTTCTTTTATAGCCGAAAAGTGCTGATTAACTTTATCATATGTTGTCACCAATGCTCATTGAATCATTATCATGTGAAGAGTCGATACGATTACTTACTGGAAAGTCTGAAAGTTTTCTGATTACCAGAATCGAAGAAGCCCGTAGCACTTCCTTTCATTAGCATATCTATCTCCAGCATCTGTTCTCTTATATGGCATGGTGGCTTCACACTCTGTCTGCAGTTTCTTGTATTAATCATAGGTTTTCCTTATATGGCATACAACAGTTGACGGTGTGAAATTTTAAGTCTTATTTCTAACGAAGCAATGATTCGTAATAGCTAGACATTTACACACAAGTCTTCTCTGTTTGTTTGTTTTATACTAATATGGTAAATAGTTTGATGTATTTATTTTTTCTTTCTATATTTTTCAGTTAATTAATAATACTCCTCGTATGTAACATCAGTATTTATATGACTGTTTAATAGTATACATGATTCCTCTGAATAGAACATCCACACTAAAAGTTTGAACATAATACTAGTAGTATTGATGAGTTCTAATAATAGTAATTTTAGGAGCAAACACATTCTATTACAAATTTTCGGTGCTATGATATTACTGAAAGTGAGGGGGAGCAATGAGGAGGCTAAGGGGGCACATCCCCCCTCCATCCCCTGCCACTGATCCAATCAACTCTTGATCTCGACAATCAATTTGATTCTTAGTATCCATGGTACTTTACTCAATTTAATTTAGTTTAAGCATTCCTAAATTGGGAAACTAGACTTGAGACAATTGAGTGCAGTATTGGCTTCCTTTACAGCAATTGCTAAACCGTCTCAATATTTCTTAAAATGCAGTTGTCACTTTGAATGAATTAAACTTTTGTTCTTAGAATTATTGGGTTTCTATTTCAAGAAATTGGCGACTAATATTCTTAATTTGTTCCTTCGTATGTA
Source organism: Aphrocallistes beatrix (assembly GCA_963281255.1). NCBI lineage: Eukaryota > Metazoa > Porifera > Hexactinellida > Sceptrulophora > Aphrocallistidae > Aphrocallistes > Aphrocallistes beatrix. The sequence continues at coordinate 254,270 of OY725506.1, forward strand.
TTTGATACCGGTGTCAAATTATGAGAATTTATTATATTGCTTCCTAAAACATGTTTAATCATTCAATCGATTTGCTGCAGGAGTTGTACTATTGTTGTGTCATGGTCTTGTGGAGCCATTCATGGTAGAGAGTTCACCAGGGATAATGAGAAGTCTTTTATTCCCGTTTAACCTTACTTATAGTGTAATAAGATTTTAATTGGATTTGTAGTAGCAATAGACTCTCTTTAACGCGAACAAACGTCTCCGCGGAATTATCTCGCATTAGAAAATCTGAACATTGTTGATGTTTTTTATACGTTATACTTAGGTGTATGGAAATTATATTGATATTATGGCATATCTCTGGTCAGTTGTGTAACACCTTGTTTATCACATTTATACAAACACTCGGTGGTTGCAACAATTTCACACAGGAATGTCCACAGGAATACTGCCAGGTTATTTCCTATGTGCCTATGTTATCCCAATTTGCTTACACCCTGTGTCATAAATATTAATTCCTGATTGATTCTTATCAATAACAAACATGTAAAACAACAAAATCAATTGAATCCGTCATACTTTGGAGAATTGGTCTTCATATCTGTCCTCAAAGTGCTTTCTTCGTTACAATCGAGCTGATAGTTCGGCGCTAGAATGGTGGAGTTGTTTTGTTTCATCCGTATATCTTCAAATCTCTCCCCTGTAATCTCTCCCACATTCATTTCTACTGTTCTTAACGAGGTCAATCGTTTTACACTTGTGTCTCCTCTTTTTAGTTTGTTTCGATAATCCTTGAGACAGTAACACACGAAAAATCCCAAAACGATTGAGCATAGTATTGCAATGACAGTGATGGTTATAATTGGAGTGAGTACGGTTCTTAAATCCAACATTTTAATCGAAAAGTTAACAAAATATTGCAGATGTTACAGCACTTATTATGTATTTCGAGGTTTATATAGTTTATCAATTGTATTTGAAGCCAGTGCGAATTTCAATATTTAAAATCATAATACAATGGTTGTGTAGGCTCTAACTTTGGTTTTTAATTTGTCGAATTTCGTTAGACGAAACTTCCTTTGTCTTTGGTTATTCCAATTAAATGCTCTATTCAATACTACACAACCCACGATATCTCGTATCGAGTTATTTACTAGAAGTTCGCAGTATATTATACTATTATGCTGTGGTCTATTACCTTTGAGATGTGAGAGTATAATTATGGAAAATTGTTAATAGTATACTAAATGCTGCAAATCCATATATGGAAACTATCAAATCGAATAAGAGTAGAATCCAATCGTTTCGGTTGCATGCATTTGCTCCTTAGTTACGATCTGGTCTAGCTGGTATTTTCTCAGTACCGCTCTCTAGAAGATAAAAATAGATTCAATGATTTGTTTGTATGCTAGTATGAATCCTCAATTGATCTCACTAATCCGCCTTGTGCATAACATACCTATTGCATCCTTTGGAAACCCTGAATATACCCAACACGCATCCTCCAGTTCATCTTCTAAGTCAATCTTCACACCTTTCTCTACTGAACCCAGCCTAGGTGCTCGCTTCCCGAAAATTCCAAACTTCTTTTTCTGCTTCTGTTTCTGCTTCTTCATATTCTGTCGAGGGATGACATCTTCAGAAGTAACACTCAGGGATATTGGAGTATCTTCAGTCGGTTCTGTTGAACGTACTTCTTCTATAGTCTCCTTGATATCCTCTGCGACTCCAACAGCTTGATCTACGAATTCTTAATTAAATATTTCGGTAATGAGGAAATGGGTCGACTTTTCGAAGAAGGAAGTAGTTCGAATTGCAGATTTAGGAAATAGTTCGCTTTTTATCATTAGGATTAATCGGTTTTTATGTGAACTATTTCCTTTTTGGAAAGTCGAACTATTTCCACCATACCAAATATTTCCTATAAATTTAAACCGTACTTAAATGCTCACCAACTATTTCACACCTTTGTTCCAGCCCATCGGCCAAATCAGCTGAGATGTCCACGACACCTCACAGTATACAGGGGTATGCTACGTATATTAATATGTTAATGTATTGTGTTTAATTGGTTGAACTGAGCATATACATACAAAATGGTAAAATTTCAACAATTCTGAATGTGCATGCAAAGTAATACTAAGATTGCAAATCAAAATTCAATTGAGTGAGGAGTTGTATCTCTCAGGAGCATGCATGTAGTCCTTAGTTACAACTGCAATCTCCTCTTTTGAATCTTTTAATCATCCTCTCCTCCTGTTCCGCTATCCACACCATCCTTCACTGTATTTGCGACGTGTGTCATACCAATTATTTCAGTTGCTTGATCCAATCCATCAGCGGTGTCATCAGCAAAGTCAACCACCTCTTCAATCCCATCAATGCCTTCCGTAGCCATATCACCAGCTGCCAGACCCAGTTTAACAGCTCCCAGCCCTAATTTAGTCCCAATCTTAGCCACATTCATTCCCATCTTGATGTTCTCTTTCTTCTTCTCCTGTTTCTCCAATTCCTCTTGAGAGAGAACTATTTTAGGTTTGACAGCTTTCGGTTTGGGTTCTTTCCCTTCGTTTCTCGCATCGTTCAAAGCCGCAGCTTTATCCACTCCTTTATCCACGACCGAATCTAAATGAAGATTTTCCATTAAAGCTTAAATATTAAATTTATAAAATAGCGCCCAAATCCTAAGGAAAGCTAAATTTTTGGTATAATCGAGAATATTTTTGACAAAACTTTTGCCTCTTTCTATTAATCAAACTTCAAAGATGACTCGATTCATTTGAAAAAAATTATTATTATTATGTCTTAAAATTGTATATTTGCAACTTACCAACAACTCCTGTGTCCTTATTAATCTCATCTGCTTGATCGATGGTATTCGAAATTGTGTCGCACATCTCTCCACCAGGAAGACCTCCGAGTGATAGACCCAGCTTAACCGCGCCTAATCCCGCTATCCCGCCCAATTTTGCTAGTTTTAGTCCGGCCTTTAGTCCAGCTTTTATTTTATTGTTTTCCGGAGCTGCTGATGCCATTTGTTTGTCTGTTTTGTTTCGCTGCTTTATGGAAGAGTTGAATGTTATCTTCTCTCTGATTTTTGTCTTTTTATATTGAATTTTCGCTCTGTTCGTTATATTAACGATCTTGCCTTGTTCCAATTTCTGATGATTTGTCTCAAAGTTAAGTAATTATTAATGGAGCATTGCTGACTAGCTTGCACTTTTGATACTAATTTTAGTTCAATATGTATATCCAATATTGTTTGATACTAATTTTAGTACTACACGTATATCCAATATATTTTAGTGCTCTCATCTAACTCACATTAATTACCTAAATCGTTTGTAACTAATGATTGTTTTGTTCGGCGATGTTATTTATATTTACAATTGTCTCTATGAAATTTGAGAACATTTGTTGTACAGTCGACCCTTTTGATTGGACAACTTTATTCTAGCATAAAGGAATTCCAATTTCCGGAGTCAACAGTATTGGGATTTAAATGGTAGAATTGATCAAATTAAAGTTATGGGAGAGTAATGTATCCTTACTTATTCAATGACGCGGCACTGCTATGCAATTTCTTAATAGTGCATGTAATTGTAGTAGCCATATTTGATACTAATTTTAGCTTTATCTACCGTACCTTACTTAAAGAAATAACTGTGAAACACGTAACTTTACTCAAGCATACGTTTGTCTGACCAAACGAATGTTTGAATTCGAGACTTTGATATTATAGCTCACATTCTCTCCCATCTTCGTTTCTATGCGGGGCACTTGATCAACTAGAGGGAATCTGTACCTCCTGCATGAAACTCTGCATTTGCATTGGATACTCTCCTTGTCCGCTCCAAATCCGATTTTGGATCCAAATTTAGCTACTTTCGCTCCCTTTTTAAACAGCTGTTTCTCCAATTCTTCTTGGGGAGAGGGCTTTTGTTCAGTATATCGAGGCGTTCATTAATAACCCACCTATACCAGGAATGTGTTGCGTCATTTCCTGTTTAAGCCATTTGGGCGGGGAAGTCATATAAATTTAGGGATCCAGAGATTTTGTTTCGCTTATTTAAATGGCCTGGTGGTTCAATCGGTTTATTGGGACATCTATTTATAGTATACACTTGCAATTAGTTATGTTATGATGTAATAATATTCCAATCTATTATTATCACTACCAACTCAGTTTAAACCTAACAACAATTCACAGTATGCAGGGGTATGTTTATGTTATATTCCTCTCTGTTGCAAATGTATTGTTTAATTGGTTGAACTGAGCATATACATACAAAATGGTAAAATTTCAACAATTATGAGTGTGCATGCAAAATAATACTAAGATTGCAAATCAAAATTCAATTGAGTGAGGAGTTGTATCTCTCAAGAACATACATGTAGTCCTTAGTTACAACTGCTATCTCTTTTGAAACTTTTAATCATCCAATCCCTCTCCTCCTATTTCAATATCCACACTGTCCTTAACTTTATTTGCAACTCCCAATCCCAGTTTCGCTGCTCCTCTCCCGAAAATGCCAGCCACCTTCTTCTTTTGGTTGGATTTCTGTTTTTTCTTGTTTTCTAAAGCTTTGCCCGGGTCTGAAGGCTGACTGACTAGCATCCGTGGCTTTTCAGCTTGCTCGATTGAAGGAAACTTTTGCTCGATTGAGGGAGACTTCTCGTCTATCGAAGGAAACTTTTCGTCGATTGAAAGAGATTTATCATCGCTTGGGGAAGACCCTCCATCTGAATTAGAGTTTGAATTCTTCTCAAGCTGTTCTAGAACTTCATCTCCAATGTCTGCGATGTTTTCTCCAATGTCAACAACTTCATCTAATACAATTATATATCAATAACTCAATACTAAAAAGTAGCTAATAGTTTTATCATAAGATTCGATACGAAGTATTTAATTGGTGAACTCTGTACTTACCAACTATTTCAGTTGCTTGTTCGAGTCCATCTGCTACGTCATCTGCTATGTCAACCAATCCCTCAATTCCATCCACTGCATCCGTTGCTATCCCACCAGCTGCCAAGCCTATTTTTAGAGCTCCTAGTCCAAATTTAGTTCCAATTTTAGCTACTTTCATTCCCGTTTTCATATTCTTTTTCTTCTTCTCCTGTTTCTCAAATTCCTCGCGACTGATGACTTTCTTAGGTTTTGCAGATTTTGGTTTTTCTCCTTCATCCGAATCTCCAGATTTCTCTGTTCCTTTTTTATCTTCCATCTGCTCCATAATTTCATCTCCGATGTCTGTTATATTCTCTCCAATTTCACCAACTTCATCTAAATCAACAAGATTATAAACAACTTGTTTACCAATAGCCATACTTGCCAACCTCTCCAAGGAAAAAAGTGGGACACAAGTAGGATTTTAGCGGGACATAGTATATTTGCATTAGTCTTATACACTGAAAAGCGGGACAATTCCACCTTTTGGAAAATTTTCGCAGGGCATTACTTTCAACATGTGTCCGAAAAACCGGACAGTTGGCAAGTATCAATAACATTATTTGATGAAGATTAGCGTAAGTATGTCATACCAATTATTTCAGTTGCTTGATCCAATCCATCAGCGACGTCATCGGCTATGTCAACCACCTCTTCAATCCCATCAATGGCGTCCGTAGCTATTCCACCAGCTGCCAATCCTATTTTTAGAGCTCCTAGTCCTAATTTAGCCCCAATCTTAGCCACTTTCATTCCGGTCTTTAAGTTCTTTTTCTTCTTCTCCTGTTTCTCCAATTCCTCTTGTGAGAGAACTTTTTTAGGTTTGACAGCTTTCGGTTTGGGTTCTTTGCCTTCGTTTCGCGCATCGTTCAAAGCCGCAGCTTTATCCACTCCTTTATCCACGACAGAATCTAAATGGAGATCTTCCGTTTTTACTTAAAATCTTAAATTTATAAAATATACCCTAATCCTAAGGGAAGCTAAGTTTTTGGTATAATCGAGAATATTTTTAACAAAGCCTCTTTCCATTAATTAAACTTCAAAGATGACTAAATTCACTAGAAAAATTATTTTATTATTATTATTATTATTATTATTATTATTATTATTATTATTATTATTATTATTATTATTATTATTATTATTATTATTATTATTATTATTATTATTATTATTATTATTATTATTATTATTGTCTTAAAATTGTATATTTGCAACTTACCAACAATTCCTGTGTCCTTACTAATCTGGTCTGCTTGATTGATGGCATTTCCAACTGCGTCGCACACCTCTCCACCAGGAACACCTCCGAGTGTTAGACCCAGCTTAACCGCGCCTAATCCCACTTTCCCGCCCAATTTTGCTACTTTTAGTCCGGCCTTTAGTCCAGCTTTTGTTTTCTTGTTTTCGGGAGCTGCTGCTGCCATTTGTTTGTCTGTTTTATTTCGTTGCTTTAGGGAAGAGTTGAAATGTTTGATATCTTGTCTCTGATCTTTGTCCTTTTATATTGAATTTTTCGCTCTGTTCGTTACACTAACGATCTTAATTCCTGTTATGATTTATCTCAAAATGAAGTAATTATTAATGGGAATTCACCCTTACTGACGGAGTTACGTCGCTGTTATTGCATTTGCATGCGAGTGAATGTTATGTTGCACTTTTGATGCTAAATTTAGTTCTAAATGTATACCCAATATCGTTTAGACTGATTATGTACTTTTTAGAACACTCATCTAGTTAAGATTAATTATCTAAATTTTTGGTAACGCGTGGCCTTACTAATCCCTTTTTCTCTTAAGAGTCGTTGGAAATATCCGCTTTACCGACTAATCTCCTCTGTTTCCACTATCTAACACATTAATAAATATGAATAGTTTGTTTTGTTCGGCGATGTTATTTATGTTTACAATATTCTCTATCAAATTTAAGAACATTTGTTGTACAGTCAGTCGACCCTTTTGATTGGACAACTTTATTCTAGCATAAAGGAATTCCAATTTCTGGAGTCGACAGTATTGGGATTTAAATGGTAGAATTGATCAAAATTAATTGGAGTTATGGGAGAGTAATTTATCCTCACTTATTCAATGAAGTCACTGCTATTGCAATTTCTTAGAAGTGAATGTAATTGTAGTAGCTTTATTAGATACTAATTTAAGCTTTTTCTGTGGTACTATTTGTGAGGAAATGTGCTCCGTTTTTCTAATATTGTATTGTTGAGTCTAACAATACACTTCTTAGGACATTTCTCTAGGCACCTTACTTAAAGAAATAACTGTGAAACACGTAACTTTACTCAAACATATGTTTGTCTGACCAAACTAATGTTTGAATTTGGGAGTTTTATAAAATAGCTCACATTCTCTCCCATCTTCGTTTCTATGCGAGGCACTTGACTAACTAAGTGGGAATCTGTACCTCCTGCATGAAACTCTGCATTTGCATTGGCTACTCTTCTTGTCCATTGGAATTAACATTAGTTCCGATTTGAAGATCTAGTTACTACAGTTTGTACGAAATGGCCCAAACTGATCAAAATGCTTCACCATATCAACGCAGGAATGTGACAACATTCAATTGAAAGATTCTAAATTTTTCAAATCAGCTAGTACTAATTTTGGTTCTCCAAAAAAATCACACCTTAATACCATTTAGAAATAGGGTTAAAACAGCTTAGAAAATCGCTAAAATCGTCCTTAGAATGACCTGTTACGCAATAATATTATGACTAATCAAATATTTACCAACAAATATATGTGCTCTGGCATCATGTTTATATATACTGGTAATACATTCTTAAGGTCTATTCTGCATGGCAACGATTTTAAACTGATCATGTATTATTTCAATCGGCTCTACTTCATCCCTAGTCATAGACGCCAAGATTTGGAAATACAATAAAACCTGGGGGGCCAAGAGCGAGCGAAGCCAGCGACGGTGAGGGGGGGTCTGGAGTGCTTGCCCCCCACAAAATTTTTTAAATCTTAGATGCTCAAATATCGATATACAGCTATTGTTGTTACCTAGGAAAAAGAAAATCTCGGGCTATAGTGGGAGAAAAATGTTATATAATTAGACTCAATTAACATAATTTTTGGCTTTAGTTGTAACCTATAAGTTTGTGCCATATAACAGCTTCCTCCACCGCCCCATTGCCCAGCACCACGGCCCCCCACAGGCTCCAAACCTGTGGGGGGGTCGCCCCTCCCAGGTACCCACACTTGACACCTATGTCCCTAGCCCATAATTTTCAGTCTAATGTGAGGCATTATTAGGCAATAGTATCGAGTAGACTATGGATGAGCCCTATCACTTATTGGGACATCTATTTATAGTATACACTTGTAATTAGTTATGTTATGATGTAATACTATTCCAATCTATTATTATCACTACCAACCCAGTTTAAACCTAACAACAATTCACAGTATGCTGGGGTATGTTTATGTTATTTACTCTCTGTTTCAAATGTATTGTTTAATTGGTTGAACTGAGCATATACATACAAAATGGTAAAATTTCAACAATTCTGAATGTGCATGCAAAATAATACTAAGATTGCAAATCAAAATTCAATTGAGTGAGGAGTTGTATCTCTCAGGAACATACATGTAGTCCTTAGTTAGTCGCTGCTCCTCTCCCGAAAATGCCAGCCACCTTCTTCTTTTGGTTGGATTTCTGTTTTTTCTTGTTTTCTAAAGCTTTGCCAGGGTCTGAAGGCTGACTGACTAGCATCCGTGGCTTTTCAGCTTGCTCGATTGAGGGAGATTTTTGCTCGATTGAAGGAGACTTTTGCTCAATTGAAGGAGACTTTTGCTCAATTGAAGGAGACTTTTGCTCGATTGAGGGAGACTTCTCGTCTATCGAAGGAAACCTTTCGTCGATTGAAGGAGATTTATCATTGCTTGGGGAAGACTCTCCATCTGAATTAGAGTCTGAACTCTTCTCTTCAAGCTGTTCTAGAACTTCATCTCCAATGTCTGCGATGTTCTCTCCAAAGTCAACAGCTTCATCTAATACAATTATATATCAATAACTCAATACTAAAAAGTAGCTAATTATATTATCATAAGATTCAATACGAAGTATTTGATTGGTGAACTCTGTACTTACCAACTATTTCAGTTGCTTGTTCGAGTCCATCTGCTACGTCATCAGCTATGTCTACCACCTCTTCAATTCCATCCACTGCATCCGTTGCTATCCCACCAGCTGCCAAGCCTATTTTCAGAGCTCCTACTCCAAATTTAGTTCCAATCTTAGCCACTTTCATTCCCGTTTTCATATTCTTTTTCTTCTTCTCCTGTTTCTCCAATTCCTCTTGAGAGAGAACTTTTTTAGGTTTGACAGCTTTCGGTTTGGGTTCTTTGCCTTCGTTTCGCGCATCGTTCAAAGCCGCAGCTTTATCTACTCCTTTATCCACGAGCGAATCTAAATGGATATTTCCATTTTTACTAATCTTAAATTTATATAATATCGCTCTAATCCTAATGAAAGCTAAATTTTTGGTATAATCGAGAATATTTTTTGAAAACTTTTGCCTCTTCCCATTAATCAAACTTCAAAGATGACTAGATTCATTGGAAAAAATATTATTATTATATCTTAAAATTGTATACTTGCAACTTACCAACAACTCCTGTGTCCTTATTAATCTCATCTGCTTGATCGATGGCATTTCCAATTGTGTCGCATACTTCTCCACCAGGGACACCTCCGATTGATAGACCCAGCTTAACCGCGCCTAATCCCACTTTCCCGCCCAATTTTGCTACTTTTAATCCGGCCTTTAGTCCAGCTTTTGTTTTCTTGTTTTCCGGAGCTGCTGCTGCCATTTGTTTATCTGTTTTATTTCGTTGCTTGGAAGAGTTGAAATGTTTGATGTCTCTTCTCTGATTTGTCCTTTTATGTTGAATTTTTCGCTCTATTCGTTACAATAACGATCCAATCTTGTCAGAATTCCTGTTATGATTTATCTCAAAATCAAGTATTTATTAATGAGAAATTCACCCTTTCTGAATGGATTACGTCGCTGTGTTGTTGCATTTGCATACGAGTGAATGTAATTATCTTGTACTTTGGATACTAATTTTAGTTCTATATGCATATCCAATATCCTCTGATTATGTACTCTGGTGCACTCATCTAGTTCACATTAATTATTTAAATAGTTTGTAACTCGTGCCCTTACTAATCCTTTTTTCTCTGACTTAAGAGTCATTTGAAATCTCTGCTTTGCCGACTATTCTCCTCTGTTTCCACCCTCTAACACATGAATAAATATGAATAGTTTGTTTTGTAAAAATTAAAAATTTGACGATTTTCGAGTATTAGTATTAGAGACCTTACCTAATCCTTTACTATGATCTTTTCCCTTCTTAGTATCCTGTTTGCTTGTGTAGACAATTGAAATATACAAGATATCATATTCATCCTCTAATAGAAGTGGTAAAGTAGTATATCATCAATTGCTATGATTTCACCAGGCGCGATATTCGGAAGAAAATTCTTTCAGTGGTCCAAGGTACATATGTTTGAAGCTTTCATTCATTGTCAAAAGAGGCAGGCTTTACTGATATAACAGCACCATAGATAGTAGAGAAGCTAATACTAAATCAAAAGATAATTGTATGTCAAAAGGTGTAGAGAACTGCTCTGTAGTGGGCTAAGGTATAATCATAGCCTACTGCATATATATATATATATATATATGCAGTAGTGAGGTATGGTCAGGGGTGTAGTCCTAAAAAAATAGTGGGGGATGTTCACTTAGCCAACTACCCATTGAAATTAAAAAATACAATTCGTGTATCATACAGGGTGTCCCAGTGTAGCAATATCGTTTCACAACGCAACTCCCATTATGCTTAAGTATGCTGGGGGTATGTTATAGTCGTCTCTGTTTCAAATGTATTGTTTAATTGGTTGAACTGAGCATATACATACAAAATGGTAAAAATTCAACAATTCTGAATGTGCATGCAAAATAATACTAAGATTGCAAATCAAAATTCAATTGAGTGAGGAGTTGTATCTCTCAGGAGCATGCATGTATTCCTTAGTTACAACTGCAATCTCCTCTTTTGAAACTTTTAATCATCCTCTCCTCCTATTTCAATATCCACACCATCCTTAAGTATATTTGCAACTCCCAATCCCAGTTTCGCTGCTCCTCTCCCGAAAATGCCAGCCACCTTCTTCTTTTGGTTGGATTTCTGCTTTTTCTTGTTTTCTAAAGCTTTGGCAGGGTCTGAAGGCTGACTGACTAGCATGCGTGGCTTTTCAGCTTGCTCGATTGAAGACCCTCGATCTGAATTAGAGTCTGAATTCTTCTCAAGCTGTTCTAGAACTTCATCTCCAATGTCTGCGATGTTTTCTCCAATGTCAACAGCTTCATCTAATACAATTATATATCAATAACTCAATACTAAAAAGTAGCTAATAGTTCTATCATAAGATTCGATGCGAAGTATTTAATTGGTGAACTCTGTACTTACCAACTATTTCAGTTGCTTGTTCGAGTCCATCTGCTACGTCATCCGCTATGTCTACCACCTCTTCAATTCCATCCACTGCATCCGTTGCTATCCCACCTGCTGCCAAGCCTATTTTTAGAGCTCCTACTCCAAATTTAGTTCCAATCTTAGCCACTTTCATTCCTGTCTTGATGTTCTTTCTCTTTTTCTCCTGTTTCTCCAATTCCTCTTCTGAGAGAACTTTTTTAGGTTTGACAGCTTTCGGTTTGGGTTCTTTACCTTCGTTTCGCGCATCGTACAAAGCCGCAGCTGTATCCACTCCGTTATCCACGAGCGAATCTAAATGGATATTTCCATTTTTACTTTATCTTAAATTTATAAAATATTGGTATGGTCGAGAATATTATTGACAAAACTTTTTACTATTTCCATTAATCAAACTAAATTCATTAGAAAAAATATTATTATTATTATTATTATTATTATTATTATTATTATTATTATTATTATTATTATTATTATTATTATTATTATTATTATTATTATTATTATTATTATTATTATTATTATTATTATTATGTCTTAAAATTGTATATTTGCAACTTACCAACAATTCCTGTGTCCTTACTAATCTGATCTGCTATATCGATGCCATCACCAACTGCGTCACACACCTCTCCACCAGGGACACCTCCGAGATTTAGACCCAGCTTAACCGCGCCTAATCCCACTTTCCCGCCCAATTTTGCTATTTTTAGTCCGGCCTTTATTCCAGCTTTTGTTTTCTTGTTTTCCGGAGCTGCTGCTGCCATTTGTTTGTCTGTTTTGCTTCGTTGCTTTAGGGAAGAGTTGAAATGTTTGGTGTCTCTTCTCTGATTTTTGTCCTTTTATATTGAATTTTGCTCTGTTCGTTACACTAACGATCTTATCTTGACAGAATTCCTGTTATGATTTGTCTCAAAGTTAAGTAATTATTAATGGACCATTACTGACTATCTTGCACTTTTGATACTAATTTTAGTTCACTCATCTAATTCACATTAATTATCTCAATCGTTTGTAATACGTGGCCTTGCCAATCCCCTTTTCTCTTAAGAGTCGTTGGAAATATCCGCTTTACCGACTAATCTCCTCTGTTTCCACCTTCTAACACATAATAAATATGAATAGTTTGTTTTGTTCTGCGATGTTATTTATATTTATAATTGCCTCTGTCAAATTTAAGAACATTTGTTGTACAATCGACCCTTTTGATTGGACAACTTTATTCTAGCATAAAGGAATTCCAATTTCCGGAATCGACAGTATTGGGATTTAAATGGTAGAATTGATCAAAATTAATTTGAGTTATGGGAGAGTAATTTATCCTCACTTATTCTTTAACTTTACTCAAGCATATGTTTGTCTGCCCTAATTAATGGTTGAATTCGAGACTGATATTATAGCTCACATTCTCTCCCATCTTCGTTTCTATGCGGGCCACTTGATCAACCAGGGGGCATATGTGCCTCCTGCATGAAACGCTGCATTTGCATTGGCTACTCTTTTGCCCATTAAAATTAACATTAGTTCCCATTTTATAATCCCGACATAGTACTAGATATATGGGGATCAAATATTGAATTGAGTTTATTACATATTCCTTACAGTTATACAGGTAAATTCATAATATTATTATGACGACACAATTAAGTACACAAATTGAGCCTTCTGTCCATAATAAGATGTTAGCTTTTCATGAACAGTAAGATGATGAATCTTGGAGATTTGAGAAAGATAGCTCCAAGGGTTAAGAGGGACATTATCATGTCTGAAGACATCTTGTATTGTACTAATTTGATTCTGAATTAAATTGAATACTATATATACACGATATTGAAACTATTTTTGGAAATTTTCTCATGAAAATAAATTTAGCATGTCCTACTTCTTTGAAATATCATTACTTCTGTGTTTTATTAATGTTTACACGTGAAATGTCCGCTGATTTTCATATGATGAGAATTGATTTGGTTGCCTGACGTTCAGAAATACCCAAAACTATTTCTGCCCCGTCAGGGGTTTAAACCACAATTCTCAACGACAGCACTGACACATTCTACGGAATTATAGTTCAGAGCAGTGAGAAGGAAATACAAGTAGATGTTTGATATGTTTCTAGTGTGGAAATTGTTCTTACTAATTGTTTCATTAACACTGGCTTCTGGGATACAGTATGAAAGACTGATTGGCTTAGCCTGATTGGCTTAAACTGTGTAGAAGACTTTTTACTTAGATTCGACAAACCATTTAACTTTGTTTACAGTGCTTTCACTATTTGACTGAAATCATACATCAGCTTTCACCGTTACATATTATAAGCTAATATATATTTTACAAATTTTAGTATTGTTCAATTCATTGATAATGATCTTTCAAATTTAGGGAAGGGATTTTGAAATTTGTTAGCTTACATAAATTTAACTATCTACTCTGGATGAGATATCTGTAATGAATTGATTAAAGAAACTACCAGGCACAGAAAGCTGATTTTTGGCATGTGGGAGCTTTTTCGCTATGGCTCCACTAAGTGTTCTGACCTCAGACCAAAATTTCGACTCATCATGGAATTGTGACGTCATTGTCACCTTTTTTTATAATTAGAAATTTCAGTTTTTCGACTATAACTCGTGTAGAATTGTTTACTTAGATTCTACAAACCATTTAACTTTTTTACAGTGCTTTCACTATTTGATTGAAATCTTACATCAGCTTTCACCATTACATATTATTAGCTGATATACACTATCCGGACAAAAGTATTCGACCACCACCTAAACCTCCATACAAATAGTATTAAATTAGATCTTTTAAAAAAGGAACTTGTCTTTAAACAGTTAGAAAATACTCTATTTTTTAGTTCGAATTCGTAATCTGCATATTCTAATTACTCATAATTGAGAGTTTCAACTCGATTACTTATTCTTATGTAGAAAATTATCAACCTATGCCACTTTGTGTCACTAAACGCCATCATATTTAATGGCTGTGACTTAGGACAAGTTGCATCAAGTATCAAATGTTGATATTTATTAACTTGAGAGTTAGTAATTAAGCTGAGGCTATCAATTATGAATAATTAGGATGTCTAGTTTACGATTTTGAAATAAAAAATAGAGTATTCGTTACAGTTTGAGTACATATTCCTTTATGAATAGACCCACTTTAATACTATTTGTATGGCGGTTTATATGGTGGTCGAATACTTTTGTCCGGGTACTGTATATTTACAAATTTTAGTTTTGTTCAATTTGTTGATAATTATGAAATTATGAAATTATTATTTGTTTGTTGAATCTAAATTTATTCTTTTTTTCTCAAATTATTTATAATGTTCGAAACTGTAAAAATTACTTGTAAATATATGTGAGCTAACGAATTTAAAAATACTTCAAGTGAAATCTTCAGTACACGATTTCACTTGAAGTATTTTTAAATTTGTTAGAGCTTACATATATTTTACAAGTAATTTTTACAGTTTCGAACACTATAAATAATTTGAGAAAAAAAGAATAAATTTAGATTCAACAAACAACTAATAAAATGCCTGGAGTAATTCTCAGTATATTTTCATCCTGTGGCTCGTTTCTTCTGAATGTTTTTACAACCGTCATCTCTTGTCTATGCGAAGGGGGACCATCTAGTACTATGCCTATATATCTGTAACTTATTATTGTGTTTGTGTTAGCCTGTTTACTATACTTTAATTAAAATGTTTCTTTGTAATTTCAAATAGGAGTAATAGTTTAGTTTGAATTCTCCAAAATAAGAACAATGTTAAAGATGACTAGAAATAGTTCATAACAGTAGCACCAATAGGTATTCTAAATTTAGAACTAACACTGCTCTTGGGTTATAATTAGTTTCTATCTAGTCATGATGTTTCATTCGAACATCAACTCATCGAGATACATCAATTGGGGAAAGTTCGATTTTTCACGTTAGATGTTGTAGCAGTCAAACATTTTTATTGATATCTCCATAATATATCTTTATGTATCAAGAATTCCTATTTATATCCATCAATAGCTGTTTTAAAAGATACAATAAAATATCCTCGTCTTTTCTGTCTACGTTTTGAAATGTCTCTAAATAGATTAACAATTAGAGAACATCGCCGAACAGCTCACTTTGTTTACTCAAATCTGCTTAACTCATTATTTTGAATAAATTACAGACTGTAGTACGTAGCTCATTGTACTGTCTGTGAACCGAGTTAGAATGTAATAACAATGATTTTTCAACTTTGTTTAATCAGATATAAATAAATAATTGGTAGGACAGAAACAATACTCTTTCCAACTGAATAATAACTGAAAAATGTCAAGTGTATATTTTCAACCGTTTGTAGATTGCATGTCTGGAATATGCACAGCACTTTGTTCCTCTTGTTGTTCTTGTTGTGTTACATAACTATTATTATTTACACCCAGCTACGTATATACTGTGATGCATTTACCTTTTGTCATGTTTTATCAGTATTAAAATAACTCAACTTTTCGTACTGTTTCTATGGGGAGATATTTATTGGGGATTTGGGGTGAGCGGTTTGTGTGAAACTTGAGTTATGTGAGTTTTCAATGTTTTCATATAGAAAAATCCTTACACATTCTCACAAATGGTCATTGTAACCATGGATGTTATTGTATCCAATATTCTTACAATCAACATCCTATGTACCGTATTATAATACAAATAATATAACATTATTTATGATATAAAAGCATTTATTAATAACTGAATCAAGAGCAAACGAACAAGATCATTCCACACACATATATATATATATATATATATATATATATATATAGACCTATGTACACTAAATTAAATCTTTCTTGTGTTTTTTGCTCGTATTCCTTCAGAAATTCTTAGCTGCTGTTCTTAATGAGGTCTCCAGGTTCTAGAGTGAAATTTCATAAATAAAGTAGGAAACGCTTAAATATTTTATAGTAAACATCTTGAAAGGTCTAAACAAACAATTACACATTTCAAACCTGTTATTTTGATGTCTCAGTCATTCCTTCTATTGCAATTTCATTTTGAATTCCAGATCTATCTCCTGCATTCAATGCTTGCATTCCCGATTTAGCAGATGAAATCCGCATTTTAATTTTCTTGCTATTTTGTTTTTCAACTTTTTTCTTTTTGTTTCCTTCCTTCAAAGCGCTTTGCCCCACATCGACGATACTCTTCGTAGTGTCTGTTGAGCAGAAAATGTGTTAGATTAACCAGAAAACTTAAATTGTACTCTCCCAAGTGTGGATCTAAAGTCTTATAAAAATTAATATTTCAGGTAGAATTTTCTGAAAAATAGTTTTTCATAATGAGTATAACCACTCGAGTGTTTGAGCAAATGAAAAGAGAGAATATTTTGATTTCAAAATTTGTAGAGGGTTGTGAGGGTCACGAGATTTAGATTATTGAGATTATTCGTGAATCGGCTACTATTTAGGGATATACGGTATTTCCTTTATAATGATATTCAATGTTGACTATATAAAAGTGTGTATCTACGATTATCCATTGGTATGACAGTATAAAGATGATGCACTCCTTACCTATAGCATCTGATGCTGTGTCTACCATATCCATGGTCGTTTGTGAAATTTCAACTGCTCCCTCTACCACATCCACTATTTCCGTTCCCACCCCAGCTGCTGATAATGCCACTTTACTTATAATTAGTACCACTCTGCCGCCTATTTTTAGACATTTCATCGCTTTTTTGAACTTCTTTTTTCTCGCTGCCTTCACGTCTTTAGCACAGTTCTCTTCACCAGAGGCTTCTGTTACTTTCTCTGTTGAATCACTGAAACATCCTACACACACTTAAACTATTGAACACGGAGAGGTTGAAAAGGTGTGAAAAATTTTCAGGATTTGAACCCAGGTTCAAATCTCTACCATATAATATTTGGTAATATATAGAATATATGGTACAAATTTGGTCCAATAGATTTCCAGGATCGAGCAGACGGACGTCGCACACCGATCATGACATAAAGCATCTTCTAAACTAGTAGCTGCACTGAAAAGTAATCAATATTTTAACATTTTTATTACTTTTACTCACCTGTTGAATCCTGTGCTAGTTTCAAGCTTTCCAAAGTTTGTGGATTAACATCATTGATTAGTTCATACAAGCCCTCTGCTATATCTTCACTCTTCAACGCAGCAATGCTAATCTTCTGTCCATTGTTAAGATTTAATAAAGGCTCGAATGTATCATCGTTTTCTGGTGATTCCTCTCCGTCACTATTTGTGTGATGTCTTCCCTCAGGCTTGAAATCAGTTATTAAGTTCATTCCCTGTACGGACTTGGATTTGGCTTGGATCTGGCTCAATTGTAAAATTACATCTTGAAACGTAACTAAAATTTATAAATTGTAAATATTTTATTAGAAACCGGTATATTGTTTACCAATGAACCCCTTTGAAAGGTAGGACAGGTAGCTTATTGCCGTGAAGCTACTTATCACAGGTTTTTAACATTTAATCAACGATATTGGAGGAAAGGAAGAAGTAAAAGATGCCAAAAGCTGTGGAAAAGTAGTGCCACATGAATTTTATGGATATCCAATATTCGTTCCAGAATTTTTTAACTAAAACTTTTTTACTATTAAGATTTAGTTTCACCAATCCATCATCTTTCATGCCACATCACCACTGTCCTGATAGCTATGTTATTATTTAAACATACAGTAGAACTCAGATCAGACGTACCCCTTCGGGAAGGAATTATTAGTACGTAGAATCCGTAAGTACGTACTAACCGACTTTGTACTACATAGAAATCTATATTATAGATGGATTTTGGTTCAGAGAATTGAGTACGTACTAAACCGAAGCACGTATTATCCGAGTACTAACCGAGTTCAATTGATGTATAATATACGTATTTAGAATACTTAATTGAGCATTTTATCTCTGAATACATAATCATTCCTTCAGAGAGTTTTAGATAAACACATACTTAGTGAATAGTATCCAGTCACTATCAGATATGGACTAGAATCTCCAAGGTTCTCATCCTAGACTACCAGACGCCGTATTTGATTCTTAAATACTTCATATTTTAATTAATATTGAAATTACTAAGATTACCAAAGTCTTACCACTTTTATCCATCGTGCTACTTTTCATTGAATTTCCAGCATTCCTTTCATTGAGTCCTGTATCCATACTGGGACCTTGTTTCTTCATATTGTGGCACATTTTCTTAATTATTGTGGATTTAGTTTTTAACTATTTATATTTATATCTCAACCTCATTTCGTATATTACGAGATTAAAAAATCAATATTTGCAGCTTACTGTACACGTAGATGTAATCTGCATGGTATTACAGAATATTTAATTTGGTATATTTCCAGATTATCCCCAACTTTCACACGTGTATAATCCTATTCCATGCTACTCCATTAGTGTCAGCAAGTTGGACACACTGGGAGGTGGGTTAACTCCGTTTTATAATGTTAAGTAATAAATCTTAGCAGACGTACTTAGCTACGTAGTTACGAAAGTGCATTTTGTAAAATGTATCTTTTGATTACCAATAATAAACTCCCCACTCAAATAATGTTATCAGATTTTTAATAAAATAAAGTTCTCTTTGTTATCATACAAATGGGGATATATCCTTTCTAACATCTCTAATTCAATGAATGTACATCAAACATCGTTTATTAGAAGCAATTGCAGTTTGGACAGATAGAAGATATCCCACCACCTCTATCTGAAGGATTTGGGTTTAAGGGTGTGATTTCTGTGGGTTCTTTTGATGTGTTGACAATTGGTTTTCCAAATCCAGGAAAGTTCTTTATTTTGTCTTTGTTTGCACCCAAATCTTCCGCGACATTTGTTGCAGCTTCTCCCACAGCGATAGCTAAATAAAGAATTTAAGCTTAAAAGTATCTTATCCTTTCTTAAGATAAAGCAAAAAGAAATAATATGGTTATTTTGCTGAATTTGTGGAAAATCAATGTTTTAGATTTTGGGTATTAATCAAAGAATTGAGAAATAATATTATTATTATTACCTTTTTCTGCGATATCTCGTTCTTTAGTTGTTTTATCTTTTGACTTCTCTTTCTCTTCCTTATCAGCTGATTTCCCTAACCCCATAGCTTTCCCAAACCCCATAGCTCCTTTTCCTAGTCCTACTACGTCTTTCCCAGCTCCCACTATTTCCTTAGCCTCTGCCACTCCTCCTACATTCACTCCTGCCAACTTCTCTACGTCTCCTGCTACCTTCAGACCTGAATCTGCCACTCCGAGACCTGAAATAGTAATCTGTAAGTTGTTTGCTCATGCAGACAATTGAATTCGCTGGAGATAACCCATTCTCATTTCTTGATTAGTTTCGTTTGAGATTTTAGAAGTATGCTCGCCCTGGTATTCCCATTGATCAGGATTACTTCTTTTGATTTTAAAAGCTATATTAAATATTCCGACAATGTATACGGATATGTAAACCTACCTTTATCTGCTATGTCGAGTCCCTTATCTGCCTGTCCCTTCGTGTCTTCCTCCTTTCCATCCTTCTCTTTCTCTTCCTTATCAGCTGATTTCCCTAACCCCACAGCTTTCCCTAGCCCCATAGCTCCTTTTCCTAGTCCTACTATGTCTTTCCCAGCTCCCACTATGTCCTTAGCCTCTGCCACTCCTCCTACATTCACTCCTGCCAACTTCTCTACGTCTCCTGCTACCTTCAGACCTGAATCTGCCACTCCGAGACCTGAAATAGTAATCTGTAAGTTGTTTGCTCATGCAGACAATTGAATTCGCTGGAGATAACCCATTCTCATTTCTTGATTAGTTTCGTTTGAGATTTTAGAAGTATGCTCGCCCTGGTATTCCCATTGATCAGGATTACTTCTTTTGATTTTAAAAGCTATATTAAATATTCCGACAATGTATACGGATATGTAAACCTACCTTTATCTGCTATGTCGAGTCCCTTATCTGCCTGTCCCTTCGTGTCTTCCTCCTTTCCATCCTTCTCTTTCTCTTCCTTATCAGCTGATTTCCCTAACCCCACAGCTTTCCCTAGCCCCATAGCTCCTTTTCCTAGTCCTACTACGTCTTTCCCAGCTCCCACTATGTCCTTAGCCTCTGCCACTCCTCCTACATTCACTCCTGTCAACTTCTCTACGTCTCCTGCTACCTTCAGACCTGAATCTGCCACTCCGAGACCTGAAATAATAGATTTAACGAATTATGCAAAGCCGAAGTCGTAACATGAAGATCTCCTATGATAGAATATCGATGTAATACGTACATTTTGTATTTTGTTAGATTACCAAAGTATTGGGAATGGCGAGCAATGATCGCTTGGGTTGCTAGCAAACACGCTGAGGTCGCCAGCAACCTCTAGTATTGCCCCGTAGCAACCCATAATGAATTCTTGCAACTCCGTAGCTGTGCCAGGGCCGGCGCCACCAGGAGTGTCCAGACACCCACTGCGTCCTGTTTTATCATAATGTACAATATGTATCCCTCCATAAATGGACACCCACTTTCAGGGAAATCCTTCTTAGGACTCCCACTGCCGATAAAACAATGCGCCGGCTATGTATGCCTATGGGCTCATCCCCCAAAGTGAAAGAGGAATAGCCAATCCACACCCCAATTGCTGAATTATTCGGAAATTTTAGAGGTTTTTTACATACATGAGTATATATGTCATCAGTACGTAGCTATCTACAAATAATAATATAATGTAATTATGCTGCTTAGATAGTAAACCTACCTTTATCAGCTATGTCGAGTCCCTTCTCTGTCTGTCCCTTCGTGTCTTCCTCCTTTCCATCCTTCTCTTTCTCTTCCTTATCAGCTGATTTCCCTAATCCCATAGCTTTCCCAAACCCCATAGCTCCTTTTCCTAGTCCTACCACGTCTTTCCCAGCTCCCACTATGTCCTTAGCCTCTGCCACTCCTCTTACATTCACTCCTGTCAACTTCTCTACGTCTCCTGCTACCTTCAGACCTGAATCTGCCACTCCGAGACCTGAAATAATAATATATAAGTGTATTGTTTGTTCATCTAGATTCTAGAGAATTTTGAAGATTCACACTACCTGCTTTTTCCACTTAACAATAGATATACGTATTTGTTTATTCATAATTGTAGAGCTATAATTCGCATTTTCTTCAATTTAGTAAATATGCAAATTGCTTTGTTTGTCATTATTTGCTCTCTATGCTCGCATTGGTATTCCAATTGATCGGAATTACTTCTTTAAGTTTTAAAAAGTTACATGAAATATTCCTAAAATTTATATGAACAAAATGAAACACCTTTATCTGCTATGTCGAGTCCCTTCTCTGCCTGTCCCTTCGTGTCTTCCTCCTTTCCATCCTTCTCTTTCTCTTCCTTATCAGCTGATTTCCCTAATCCCATAGCTTTCCCTAGCCCCATAGCTCCTTTTCCTAGTCCTACTACGTCTTTCCCAGCTCCCACTATGTCCTTAGCCTCTGCCACTCCTCCTACATTCACTCCTGTCAACTTCTCTACGTCTCCTGCTACCTTCAGACCTGAATCTGCCACTCCGAGACCTAGTTGGAGGATTATTACTAATCTTTTCAATATCAAAACTTAAATGATACGCTACCAAGGTTCATAATGGTAATGTTATGTACATTGGAAGTTACTTATTTCGGTTTGATTCAAGGGTAAAACTATGGGGGGGCAATGCCTGAATCTCAAGACCCAGGGCCCCCCTTGGCAATGAGGTTGTTTCTGAACTGGACTGCAAATTTTAGACGTTTTTTCCCTTAAACCAAAGCTATTTTTAGTGTCTCCTGGATTAATACCTTTATCTGCTAGATCGAGTCCCTTCTCTATCTGTCCCTTTGTCCCTTCATCTCCATCCTTTCCTTTCTCATCTCCCTCTTTCTCATCTTTATCAGCTGATTTTCCTGATTCTGTATCTCCTTTCCCTTCTGCTACTGTGCTTTTACCAGCTCCCACTATGTCTTCAGTTTCTGCCACTTGTCCTGTGTCCTCTCCCGTCACATTTTCGTCCCCTGCCACCTTTGTAACAGGATCTTCTACTCCGGGATCTGAAATATATTTCACATACAATTAATTAACTGCTCGTGATGCTCCAGTTGATGTTATATCCTCACCACTATCTGCTGTAGCCATTCCTTTCCCAGCATCACCTCCATCTTCTCCCTTGCCAACCTCGTTCCCATCCTCGCTCGCGTCTTTGAATTCCACTTCTAGTTCAGGAATTACGTCTTTGAATTCGTCATTCGTGTCTTTGTCTGCACTTGCGCTGTTCCCATTCAAATTTTCTGTCTTCTCTCCTTCACTCATGTAGCACTCTAATGGACTATTGAAGGAATTTGTATTCAAAATGAAATATGGACATTTTTCTTGATAAGTTTAAACTCAGGTTCTCCAAAATTCGAACGAAAATACTTGAATAATCACGTTAAATTCGAGATAAACGAGTATCAATTTCCTAAGAAAATATTCTAATTTGGGGAAATAACTCAATTTAGCCTACCTAATTGCATACTATCAACCCTACTGATTCTATAGTACAGTCTTACTATGTATTATTATGCACAAACTGTCTTCGGCTCAGATTTCTGTTCCACCTTTATTTGTCTGACATAATACTACACATATGTGGAGAGTCTACCTGTGACTTCTCTACTGTACTCATGAGCTAGGTTGTTATTGCACATGTAGCTCTTAATTAATTTACACTGCATTTCTCCAGTTATTAATCAGCTAAATACTAACTTGATAAAAATAGATTTTCACAGGTTGAGGAAGGTTATATTTAGATTCAACTATTATGCGTATATTAAAATTTCGGAAATATTTAAATTTTCTATTCTGGGTAACATTATTTAATATTATTTAATAAAGGATAAATCCATAATCTCATCATTTCACAGCCATTATCTGTTTAAGATTATATCAGGGAAATACAATGCTGAGTAATAATTTCCAGACCCAAATTATGAGATAGCACTACTGATAGAATATTTGCATGTGTGTGTGTTGGGTAATCTTTTCATATCAAACTTAGAAGATGGTACTAATGGCCGAATATTTGCATGCAGATAAGTCTACTTGTTTTTTCCGCTGTTTTTGCAACGTGTTTCCCGATTAATCGGCGCCTGCAGCTTTACATATTGCATAATAAGATAATATAATTATTAGTGTGGAGAAGTAGATTGTCATGTGAATTGATTGATTACAACAATTTGCAAATTGATGAATGTTATCTGCTAAGTGCAAAGTGGAGTTTACCTGGTGGTAATGGCTGTAAACTACAAAAAATTTTAAATATTATCATTTCCGGCGAATGTAAGTTCCCCTTTCTGCTCGAATTAGTATTTAAGTGGTTTCAATTTGATTGTTCAACAGAAAAAATAAAATCCAAAGTTTCAAAAAAACAACAGAATAAACTGAACATCCAAGATGCAAAATTCTTCATCAAATATCTCCATTGCTGAAGCCCAAATGAACAGTTCAACCAATTATTTAAGAGTTCCCCAGCTAGAGAGGAAGGTATTGAGACAAAATACTTCCAATGCCTTCTCGCATCATCGAAAATCATTGAGCTGTACCTGCCTCCTCGACTTAGAAGCTATTGTTAACGGGGACATGATTAATTGCATAGAGGCGAATTCAGAGTACTTAGAAATGTCTTCATCTACAATAGATGTCTCCAATACCCAAACAGTGGCAGAAGGTAGTGAAGTATTAGTGGCAAGAAGTGAGGAAGTGAGTGAAAATCAAGAGAGAAACCCTAATGGAAACTCTACCCGTAGGCAGCGAAGAAGGAGATGCCTCAAGTTCAGAAGGATACCTGGAATGTTGGGCAGGCAGTTCGTGAAGATTGGTGGAGGAGTGGCTCATGCAGTGGAACATTTCGTTGATTCCATTCCAGACATCCTTGAAAACTTTGGAAACTGAATATTTAATTTAACTATCAGTTGTACTAATTATCAGCTACCACTGATACACTTGAATTTTTGTGTTTTTTGTCCCTAAAATGTTGTTGTTGTTGTTGTTGTTGTTGTTGTTGTTGTTGTTGTTTTTGTTCTACCACAAAAAAATAAAGATTCTTACTTTGTATCCAACGAGTACTCTAACCGGACAAAAGTATTTAAAATCCTTACTATTTTCCATCATAACGAGTTATAAAGTGGGTCTATTCATGAGTGAAATGTAACCAAACTGTAACAGATACTATAATTTCGATTTCAAATTCATATCTAATCTCATTCGAATTCCTCAGGTTTGAGCCCTTCTATTACTATACTCATAAGTTGAATTATTATCAATCTATGTCACTTTGTGCCACTTTTCACTCCCGTTACCATTAGACATGATGACGAGGAGTGGCACAAAGTGGCACAGTTTGATTAATCTTAACCTTGGAAATGAATAAATCAATAGAAGGCATCTAACCTGAGTAATTCGAATGTGTAGAATATGAATTTGAAAGCGAAATTATAATATCTGTAACAGTTTCACTCCATGAATAGCCCTACTTTATAACTCATTATGATGGAAAATAGTAAGGATTTCAAATACTTTTGTCCGATTAGAGTATACTGACCTAGAGAGTTTATAGCATTGGCTTCCTTCATGAACTTGATAAGGGATGGATACCCCTTCTAATAAAATTATCGATGTTAATTCAATTTTAACACGAAACTTTTTTAAACTTTAAGAGCGGTCTTATTCAATATTTTACTTATTTATATATTTTTTCGTCATTCGTCAAGAATCACGATAAAGTGTTGCATTTGGGATCCAAATGCGGTATTTATCGTGAATCTGAATCGATAAATGAAAGATAAAATAAGCCAAAACCTGAATAGGGCCGCTCAATGCTCAACAGTTGAGTTATATCTTGAAGAGTCGATTTGGAACATTTCGTACAATTTTAACTTCAAATTGCCTAACCCACTACATATTTTGGCCGGAATAACTTCGTCAGGCCTTTTGTGGTGTTTTTGGCATTAATAGTAACTAATTTGAACAGTGATTATTCATAATTATTTTATTATTATCGAATAGACCCCTTTCACGTAATTTACCCTAAATGTAGTTATAATTGACTAAGATTAGAGTAGAGTTTGTGTAGTAATTTCTCCTTTCACTCATACCTTGGTTTCTCAAATGTTATTCAGCTCATGAAATATTACGTACTTGTTTATTACTTAGGTAATGACCAGTAAGAGTTAGAGCTCTTAAGAATATGTATTTGTATGTGAAAGTACGGGACAATTTCCTGTAGACAGTAGTTTCCAGATAAATGTGCTTACAAATGTACAGATAATATTCAGTGATAATATAAAGGATAGCAAATAATCGTCAGGAAACATAACAACAAGCAAATCAACTGATAATACAAATAACAACAAGCAAATCAACTGATAATACAAGCCTTGAAAGATGAATTCAACTGACTCCATCCGCTCTTTGAATTCAACTGACTCCATCCGCTCTTTAGTTTCAAAAAGTTCAGGGAAAGATTGCTCTACAGCTAAAGAGAAACCCCGAACTAAGTTCACTGGCAAGAAATTCTTTCGCCTAATCTTTCTCCCATTCACTCAATTTGGGGACGTAGTCATTGCTTTGCTTGATTTTTTGGTAGAAATCATACCAGATAATGTTGCAGATATTTTTGGATAACAACTGTATCAAATATTTTTATTTGTTTTCTCTCATTTAAAGTTTATGCCCCATTATTTGTTATTAAATTAAACATTTTATTTAAATAATTGTGAAAAATACAAACATATTTTGAAATGTTTACTCTCCTCTGTCTGATTATTAATAATATCACATCGTAATAAAAGCTTAACGTTCTTGAGACACTTTCAATGGAAAATAAATATTTTTTCAGAAATATTGGGTCGAGAGGACACTCAAAGAGATCGTTGCAGTACTTTCATAACAATATTAGACAACAACAACACATGCCCTACCTGTAAATAAAATACAGGTATCCCTCGCCGTTCGCGGGAGTTACGTTCCTGAGAATTGTCGCGAATGGCAAAATCGCGAACGGCAAGACGTGAGTTCAATGAGAATAGTGGGGTTACGTTCCTAGATTATAAAAACGACGCTAGATACAGTTTGCTAAATACGTTATTGATTCAATAGTTGAGCTGTAATACTGATACAAACACTGGCACAAGTGAAATGGTAGTAATAAATGAAGTGATAAATGAAAGATATAGATCCCCTAGTAGCAAACCTTCCTCTTAGGCATTTTGTAATTATTAGGTAGAAAATGATAAGTATAGAAACAATATAGAGTCTAGTATTAGTATAGAACAATAGAAACAGTAAACGATATTGCCAGGATAATATGGAGATACATATAAGGTTATGGACTTATGCTAGCCCATGAAACTACTGAAGAGAGTAACGAAACCGCGAATAGTCGAGGGAACGAGTCGCGAATAGCAAAACAAGACTCAAAACATTTTCCGCAAATAGTCGAAATCGCGAATGACAAACTCGCGAACGGAGAGGGCTGCCTGTATATCCAAACAGACAACAATATTACAATTTCTTAATGATGGCATCTCCCTTTATTCTCGGAGTTGAAGACGTATGGATTATGTTAAACTTTTTAGTTTTAATTCGATCAGATAAATGATAGAGTGCAAAGCTTAAAATAGATTGGAAGGAATAATAGTAAACATACGAACTAAAAATAGTTGTCGAGTAACACCAAAGCACTTTAGGAATGTCCCTACGTGTATCCACTGGAAACTTAAGTAATTTCCAGTCACTGAATTATATTGAACCAAATTGAAAGTATTGTCGGAATATTGGAAGTTCACTGATCAATGCTGAGTGAGTTCAGTATGGTTGAATCTGAGACAGTATATAAGCCACTGCTAATGGCAATAAAGAGAAAACCTATACTCAACTCAACACAGATTTATACAATGCAAACGCAAAATAGCGACCAACAGCTGACTTTCCTTGAGTCCGTCATTGACTTCCCGTCTGATGTGGAGACCGATTCAATAAAGAGGAGTAAATCTCCGAATTTTCAAGGATTGAATCACGCTATTCGCCAGTCAATGAGCTGTTCCTGTCTAGTCAACCTAGACCAGTACATTAACAATCTCGGAGATTGTTCTGGTCGAGAAATTCAACACAATTCGTCAACTAGGGATGTCTCAGGTTTTTTTAATAAAAAATATGAGACGATTGATGATGAGGATGCAGTAGAGGTACCTCGACCACGTAAAGCTGTTTTAGAGCGAAAGCCTACTACAGAATCTGATAAATTAATATTCGATTCTCCCAAGAAAGCGAAAGGGGAGAATCGCGTTAAAAAGAGACTCCGCATCTTGGGTCGTCCTTTTGCAAGATTGGGTGAAGGAATGTTGCATGCAATGGAGCATTTAGTGGAAGCAATTCCGATCTAATCGAGGAGTTGACGAACAAATGAGTTCAGTGTTTTGATATTCAGTCATTAGGTTATTTGTTGTTGTTGTTGTTGTTGTTGTTGTTTTCTATTTCTTGTGAATTTAACGTTAACTAACTACATATTTAATTAAAAATATCAAGAATTTATTTGCAAATATTTTGTCTGAAATCTCAACACAGATAGTTCATTTACTCGTAATACCTTTCTAAGTACACACTTACATTCATCCATGCCTAAACACCAGGAGTTCTATCCGAAAATTCTTCAACACCCTATAACAGTGGTTCCCAACCTGGAGGCCATGGACCCCTTAGTGGTCCACAGGTTTCGAAATTTTGTGTTACGGTTAGTAGGATGGGGTCCACAGAATATAGGAAACTTTTTATAGGGGGTCCACAGCCCAAAAAGGTTGAAGACCGCTCCCCTATAACGACCATTCCAAACCCTGAGAGTCGATTATTTTCCAGAATATCTGGTACTTATTAGGACAAGTCCATTGAAAATACTAAGTAATACTCGTGATGTCAGTAATGGAACTCTGAAACACTATAAAAGCAACTGATAAATGGGAGTTAAGTAGAAAAATCAAATCAACTCCAATATCTACAAAATGCAAGCACAAAATAACTCGCAACCAACTTTCGTTTTCACCTGTGTTGATGACTCCCGATGTGATGTAGAGTCCGATTCGATACTG
Organism: Aphrocallistes beatrix; assembly: GCA_963281255.1. Classification (NCBI taxonomy): domain Eukaryota; kingdom Metazoa; phylum Porifera; class Hexactinellida; order Sceptrulophora; family Aphrocallistidae; genus Aphrocallistes; species Aphrocallistes beatrix. The sequence continues at coordinate 282,856 of OY725506.1, forward strand.
AGGAGTAAACCGCCGAATCTTCCAGGATTTAAAAGCACTCTTCGTGAGTCACTGAGCTGTTCCTGTCTACTCAACATTGACCAGTACACCAACAATCAAGAATATTGTGCGGATACAGTTTCTCAAGAAATACAATACAATTCGTCTACCAGAGACATCACAGCTTTTTACACGCCAAGGACAAATCCTAGCTCAGAGATACATTCCGGAGCTGCGAAATCTGTTTCTGAATCTCCGAAGAAAGCGGAAAGGAGGACTGGCAGGTTTAGAAGGGGACTGTGCATTTTAGGGCGTCCGTTTGCCCAAATGGGTGCCGGATTAGGGCACTTAATGGACATCTTAATGGACTCCGTTCCTGACTTAGTTGATGAATTTCACAAATAAGTCCAGATTCTTGAAGCTTCAGTTTTTCATGTTAATACTGTTAATGTTGATTTTGTGTTTCATTCTTTTTCTATTTCTTACTTGTTCTGAGGCTACTGATGTAATTTAAAAAGTTTGATTTGCAACTATTTTCCTGAAAAGTTTAATCGCAAAACTATTATAGTACACTTTCTATATATAGAAACATTAACCTTCGTATTTTTAACTAAAAAGATATCCCGAATCCCTAATAGTTAAATTCCTATACGTCTGTAAACATAGAATTGTAACTTTCAATTATCCAACAGAATTATGTTTATTTTATTTTCACGTTGGGAAATACTGATTATTTTGATAATAATAATTCACTATCGAAATAAGAACCCAACCTAGTGATATATCATCCTATATGGAATGTTAGGATAAGTAATAAATTAATAACAATCACAGAGCACTACTGTTATGAGTCCAATTGTCCACCTGGTACTTAGGGTACCTCCATGTGCGGATAGGGCTGCTATGGAGCTGGGTTTCATCCCATTTTGTCCCTGCCACTCTGCCAGATTGGAATCGCCTAGGTTTTCATGTACACTGGTATTATACAGCCCTCCTAAATTTTCATAAATCAATAAATAGCACTATAATATAGAGTAAATTGGGTAATATTCTAAATGTTCACGCTCCTAAACACTTTCGTGTTTAAAATCATTCGCCTAAAGGAACATCTCGCGCTCCTAGACAATCCCTTGCACTGGACTCGTAATACATTGAACTAGTTCTATTCCTGAATTATGTTCCAATGGAATAACGCTATTTAATGGAATTAAGTCTGAATTCGTTACATTGGGAGGTTAGAAATATTAGAATCCAGCCTTTGCTTCCGATCAGAAAGACTTCTTGAAGTCAACTACCAAACTGTATCACTAGATGCTAAGCAAGGAATTAGTATTGAGTATCAAGTGCTGGTCAAATTGAACATTCTTTATAACATAAACGTCTAATCTTACGTAAGTCTCCTACACACTGTGTTGATTGTTATTGACAGGAATATTGAGAGTATTTATTTAGGTTTAAATATTTTTGAAACGATTTAAAGAGTATTATACCCGAAAGAGTTCCCGGCGTTATTCTCTTAAACAGGTGCTGATGACGAAAATAGTTAATTCATTCTATCCCTCCCCATTCCGTAGCATTTATAAATATGATACTATGATAATATATTTTCCCAGTTTAAGCAACGTATAAAACTTAGCGCTTCATGAAAACATCCATCCATTACTGAGTTCTTAAAAATTGAATATTCAGTTAATGTCATTGATAATTCACTCTTTACTTAAAGCATGGTGCCCAGAGCAAGCTTTGACTGAGAAATCTTCTTATCTAAAAGTTGAGGTGACTGAGTGAGCGATGTAGGTACGCATGCCTGATTACTGTAAGCAAATACAGATTTCAGGAATTTCAGGAATTTCTTCTTCTTCACTGCATCCGATATTGAACTGTACTCTGCCGAAACTATTTACATTTTAAGTGAATCAATTCATAATTTTAGTTCTCTAAATCTGTACTTAAATTTAATTTTTTTGAAAAGCTAACGGCATAAATTCAATGTCGATGAATTCGATTTCTCAATTCTTTGATTGAGAAATAGTTACTTTGTTGTCACCAACCTGACTAAAAATTCTATTTTTATGATAAAAAACTTTTAAAACTTGCGCCATTACTCTACCATCTGTAATAGTCCGTAACCTCACACAAATGATTACACAGTGATACTAAGAGTTTCTACCTGCTTAGTCATGCTTATTGCGTATATAAACTTTTCTGTAAATTTAGGAGACAGTACCGTTATCCTGAAGTAATAGTCTGTGCTTTCCAGTAGTTTATTGCTGAGTGATAATTATGCCAACTCTATGCTTAATAACGGCGACAGAATTGTATAAATACAGGTTCCATTAAGTATTATTAACACAGTAAGAACTTAAAAACAAACAGAAACAGCAACTGAAAGAAATGACACAGGTTCCTCCAACCCTCCAATTCTCTGATTTCGATGCTCCTAGAAAAGGACCCTTCCCGTATATTGGATTTAACCCAGAGCTACTTGAGGACAACAACACAGATATTTTAGGATCAAATCTAAATCCAATTTCACGGAGTACTTCGAGTAGTCTTCTCTTGCCTAATAATCCCATTCGCGAGACGTCGAGCTGTACATGTATTTGCACTTCAGAGGAAAATGTAAGAATCGAACGTGAAACCAATGTTAACGCAGTTCCCAAAGGTTCTAGGATGCTTTTACCAGTTGAAGCAGCCTTGTACAATAGTTCCTCGTCTGAGGAGATTAACATACTCCCTAGAGCATCTTCATTTAGCAGCCCAAGACAGTATCAGCGCCGTCCGGCAGTGAGAAATAGGAAATTTGTGACGGACAAAGGCCCTTCAGATAAAAACCAGAATCAAAGACCTAAAAGTCCAATGTGTATGGCTAAAAGTAAATTCACCCGTTTCGGGAAACAACTTGTAAGGTACAAGAAATAATACCCCTGCTATCTAATATCTCTTTTTCTTATTTACTCTTGTTTACTCTTGTCTTTGTATTTTGTTTCTTCAACAAGAAATATCCAACATTATTTATTAAACTCCCTTAATTAAATTACACATTCAAATCAAGTTATACCACTCCATTAATGCAACCATGGATAGCATAATCCGATTCGCACACTAAGTCACTCGATTAATCATTAACAGGAACACTGATCTAAAAATAGAATTATTAGCCAATTAAAGGAGTTCTTAGACGCCCCAGAGCAATTCTGTATTGCCTCCGTAGAACAAAGTATAATCCCCCTCATTCCACGGGGTTCAGTGACTTGTGTCATAATAGAAGTTAAAAGAAAATAGAATTTTTGTTTACAAATAAAAATACTTGTAACTATGCCAAGAAATTGTTTGTCAATTTATTTTCTTGTTTTGCAATGACTTCGCATATTCGGACAATGGATCATCTATGATAGTATCACCACACCAATATTTTCATTTATTCTCTTAACAGCTAACTTCAAATAATGGCATCGTATGTAAATGCTAATTAGACCAAGTTAAACTAGTGACTAGGTAGTAAATCGGAAATGATGACATAGTTACCAACTCTCTCTAGAAAATCTTCCTTGATTTTAAAGCTGAAATCCCTGGATATTTACAGAAAACCCTTAGATGCTAACCAATTTTACAACTTTATTCGTTAATAACTAAATTCTGGTATGTTCTTGCGGTTTTTGAAGTAAATATTTTCAATCCTTATTACACACACAAAAGACGATTGACAGTACATGGTTACCATGGATGTTAGGAACCAGTTCTAAACCTGCTTAATGGTGAAGATACGTAGAACATTAGAACTATACATGTCCATACAACCATATATGGTCATATGAACAGTTTTAATGATATTTATTTCTATCTCATTCACTGTTAATATATACAATCAAATTGTCTATCTACATTTTCACACAACTTGTAGAGAATCCCTCCTCATTAGGCTGTCGTATGCTGGCGGAGGAGTGTACACTCTCGAATTCTCGTATGTCTCACATTCACTCTCTGATTCTTCAGCTTTTTGAGTGCATAACTTAAATATCTTGAACCTTCTTCCTGTTTCTGTTTTCCCAAAATAGTAGCATGCTCCTATTAATAGGAACATTATGGCAGTTAAAAATATACCACAAACTGGTCCTATAATAAATAGAGAAAATACTGCCTGCATTCTAACTGGAGTTGTTATTGCTGTTCTATATTTATACAAGCATTAGTGATGAGTCTCGTTTATCTATAAATTTCGGAATCATCGAATAAAATGGCTGAGTCACCTATAAACCATTGTGCAAGACATTGCATTGTGTTGGAACATGGTTGCGTGTGGATTATGAGTATAGCTATTCTTAGTACTAAGAATCACTGTAGTATCCACGTTTGCTACTGCTTCAATTTTTAAAATTGATTTATAAAAATTTTGTCGAAGTGGAACTTTCATTTGATGAAGCATAATGGAAACTTTACAGAAGATATTTAGTGTTTCCGTAGTAGATATGTTTACTCAATTAATGTACTACGTATATGTCTGACCTAAATTTAGTAACTATCTTAGTAACAAGATGTTCAGTACAGGAATGTGGGATACATCATGATAATTACATAGACGCACTGTAGCATCACGAGGAAGGTTTTACACGTATAAAGGAATGTATTATACAATAACAGTACTGTGTTTCAAATCTGGAATAAGTTTTTCACAAAATCAACACAGTTTAAAGTAGATATTGCAAATTACTGTCCATTACGTTTTAAACACAAACAAATTGACATTGTTGTCCAGACTTAGCAAAGTACTGAGGTTAGAAACTTAAGATATGGGTTAATAGTAATAGTTATTACTAAAATTCTTCTTCTATGTCGAAGTAGAACCTCATGATACAGGGGCTACATTTCACATGGTCTATCTCATCACTGAGAGAGTACAGCTCCAGTTTGTGCTCATGAGAATCGTTGCTCGTCTTCGCTCTCCCAGCCTGTTCGGCACTGCTGTATGTCAGCTGGGCAGGCGGTAGACTCTCGTCAAACTCTCCTGGAATCCTCCGGACGTAGAACTTCAAGTTGTCCTCTACCTTCCCTACCAACTGCAGATGGTAACTCCTGATATAGAAACTGGGACCCTCCAGCTGTCCTCCCGTATGTGTCGGCACCACTCTCCACTCCACGCCCTCCAAACACTTCTTTCGCGTCTCAACGAACTTAGAAATGCGGTTTCTATCTAGCAACCCTTCAATACGCCGCTTCATGGAAGCGTTTACCACTTTAAAATGTGAGTTTTCAGTTTCGAGATGTTCTAACCTCAGTTCGTAATGCTCAATCCTGCACTCCCACTTATGAGTTTCCATCTGCAATTGGCTCTGAGTTGTAAAAGTACAGCCGAAATCAGCGAAAGGACATTTCTTTTCGAAGTATTCGCATTCTTCCAAATGTTCGTTAATGAGCAAAATCTCACCGGTCCATCCGCACCCCTGATCAGAAAAGGGACACTTTCCTTCCATTTTCCCGATGTTTTGGCGCAGAATTTCGGCTGGCGTTCCTTCAAATTTATTTTCGCAACACTCCATACATGTTGTCTTTCCGTCGTATACAACTGCATCAACCATTATCCCTTGACATTTGGGACAGGTGATTAACTGCTCTTCAAGATTTGAAGTCTCACTCTTTAGAATTTGTCTTTTGTAGAAACTTTTGCTTCTACGTCTTGAGATTTGTCGATCCGGTTCATTAGATGTGTAGTTATCAGCCATAATTGCAACTTAACGAATAAAACACTTTATTAGTATTTTACCTTTAAATATTAGTTAGGAACAACCAAATGCAATTAAATTATAAAATAAGTCCAATTTGCCTATCTCAAAACTACATATAAATGTGACTAATTATAAAACTTAATTTGACCCAAAGAGTAATATTAGTATGCAGGATCAAATAAAGGTAACTAATATCAGGTAACACCATTTCAGGATTTAGAAGGAGGATAGTTTACCCATGGCTATTTAAATACTTTCATTGATAATATTATTAAATTTCTGCTCAAAATGTCGACAAAGATTACAACTGAAGATCAATTCAATGAGCTGTCCTGTGTATCAAATTCAGAATCAGGGTTCGGTGGCTATCGAATGGATCTACTAAGTCAGAATCTCAGCGGACTAGAGAAAAGTCTGGTATCCTGTCCAGTATGCTCGGGTATAGTACGGAATGCTACCGTGTTTGACGGAAAGACTACATGTTATAACTGTTGCGAGGATAAGTCTCGTTCATCTTCGAGCGTGCTACTGTTAGGAAGCATTGGAAAACTCCAAGTGAGATGTCCGCTTAATGAAAGGGGGTGTCCATGGGGAGGCGAGCTAGGAGACTTCAGGACACATTTGACGGTCTGTGAGTTCCTCATTGCGGAGTGTCCTTACGCGAAATACGGATGCAAGTTCCAATCCTTGGAAGCTAGAGAAGTAGCGAAACATAAATCAGACTCTGCCTTGGAACATTTGGAGATGAGAATGGATATGCTCGAGCTAGAGAATTCACAGCTGAAAACTTCCAACAAAAAGATTGACAACCAACTCAACGCTCTTTTGAATAAAGCCAAGTTCTCTAAATTTATTGAGAGCCGCAAGAAGTGTTTGGAGGGCGTGGAGTGGAGAGTGGTGCCGACACATACGGGAGGACAGCTGGAGGGTCCCAGTTTCTATATCAGCAGTTACCATCTGCAGTTGGTAGGGAAGGTAGAGGACAACTTGAAGTTCTACGTCCGGAGGATTCCAGGAGAGTTTGACGAGAGTCTACCGCCTGCCCAGCTGACATACAGCAGTGCCGAGCAGGCTGGGAGAGCGAAGACGAGCAACGATTCTCATGAACACAAACTGGAGCTGTACTCTCTCAGTGATGAGATAGATCATGTGAAGTGTAGCCCCTGTATCATGAGGTTCTACTTCGACATAGAAGAACTTTACTGAAGCAGTGGATCTATGTAGATATAGTATACCTGTATATAATCATGTATCTCATTTTAGATTGCTCTAATCCTAATTATAGTAGTAGGTTTGAAATATCTTTTCGCCGAATTTAATATGGGAATACATAGGTATTTGTGAAATCTGCATAATCTCAACAACCCTACCTGTCCGTCCTCTGATTAATACTGCATGAAGTTAGTTATTCTTCCAGTAAATACTTGTTTTAATACTAACCATGGATACGTACCAGTAATTAATAATTAATAATTGTACTGATCATAGGGGTAGTAAAATGTATATTGTTTTGTGATTATTTCTAAACTTAGTAGCAATTGAATAGAAACGGCAAATTGTTCAACACATTATCTCGAAGTAGAACCTCATGATACAGGGGCTACATTTCACATGGTCTATCTCATCACTGAGAGAGTACAGCTCCAGTTTGTGCTCATGAGAATCGTTGCTCGTCTTCTCTCTCCCAGCCTGTTCGGCACTGCTGTATGTCAGCTGGGCAGGCGGTAGATTCTCATCAAACTCTCCTGGGATCCTCCGGACGTAGAACTTCAAGTTGTCCTCTACCTTCCCTACCAACTGCAGATGGTAACTGCTGATATAGAAACTGGGACCCTCCAGCAGTCCTCCCGTATGTGTCGGTTCCACTCTCCACTCCACGCCCTCCAAACACCTCTTGCGCGTCTCGACGAACTTAGAAATATGGTTTCTGTCTAGCAACCCTTCAATACGCCGCTTCAACTGGGCATTCTTCCTCCACAGCTGTCTGTTCTCAAACTCTAAGTTTTCCATTCTCTTTTCAATATTCCTGATCTCTCTGGGGAAATCGGACCCCTTTTTGGTTGGACTGTTCCCCTCTTTTTTGGAAATACCTAACACTTTCTTGATCATTTGCTTTGACATTGTTAGATCTAGTAATGATCATAATAAATCGACTTGTGTGTGATGTGTTTGTTTGTTTGTTTGTTTGTTTGTTTGTTTGTTTGTTTGTTTGATTATATATAATACACCATAATGATCAGAAACAACCTGGAAATCGTACGCATTTTTCGATTACTTGGGAGTAGGTTATAAAAATGAAATGACTAGAATCGCGAAATAAATTCATTCACAGTCAAGTATTATTTATAGTCAGTGTGTGAATACTTTGTTGCATCATAATCGATACTATGGTAGAATGGAATTGGAACTTTGAAACGTCAATCTAAATGCATTTATTTGTCACGTTAAATGTTTTCGAGGTACCGTACTGTATGTATTATTTTGTGATTATTTCAATTGAATACAGCAATATCGATTTTTGTAAGATCTGTTCAATAAACTAACTTGGATAAGCTCTCTGGTATTTGTTTTTAAAAAAACTTTTGATTGCATATAATATATTTCTTCTTGAACTTAATTCTAATCAAAAATACGTAAATGATGAATTTTAACTATAAAATGATATTCATGCCAAAATCAAAAACTTTTTTTAGCATATATTATCACATACATAAGAAGGTAAGCCAATACAATATTGGTAAGTGTATACATGTCAACTTGCCATGATAAAGCGGGACGCAACGTTGAATTTCACGGGACATGGCGGGACGCGATAGAAAAGTATTATACATAGAATCAAATAAAGTGGGACAAAATGGGAAATTTCAAGTTTAATTAAAGCGAGACACTCGTGAAAATAAGCTCAATGGAAGAGTGGGAAAAGCGGGGCGTCCCACCAAAAACGGAACTGTTGGCGAGTATGTTAGTAAATGACGAATTATTCAAATCACAAATCCAGTTTATTTTCACTTTTACTATATCCTAAATTAGTCCCAATATTCTCATCTTTGACAACAAGTAAATATGATTAATTATTAATATCCATCCAAACGATGTTTATTTCAATTAAAGTAAACAAAATAACAGAAACAATATATGTATATAATATTTTAGGCACACTCTTGAGTAATAAAATGAAAATAGGAATAAACAATTTATATAAACAAACGAGCATAGCTCAGTTCTATAAGCGTTGTTAGCTTAGTCAAGTTGGATACGGAACTCACTGAGAATTCTCACCCAATGGATAAGGACTCCTAGCAACAGGTGGTTTGGGCGGAATGTTATTCATGGTCATGTAATGTGTAAGTTGTCCTGGGACCTCTGCCAGCACTTCCTTAGCGAGGTCGAAATGTTTCTCGTTACTTTTAACGTCTCGCATTGGGACAAATTGGACAATGTCACTTTTCATATTGTGTCCCGTTTTCGAATGGATCAGAGGGACATCGTCTGCATCTAGCTTGTGCATGTTAGAAAAGTCCGCACCCCCCACACCCACGATTACGACTGACAAGGGTAGAGCTGAGGATTCGACTATCAGATCCGAGCTCCGAATCATATCATCAATGACTCCATCGGTTATGATGAGCAAGATAGTGAATGCGTACTCTTCAACGTGGTTCTCTGCGACACCTTTCGCATACATGAGAATCTCTCCAAAGCGAGTTGGCCCGGACAGGCGACACATTGAGAGGGTTTGCTTGTAGGCATCCAAGATCCCTGCCACTGCACGCACATCTGGGTTCGGTTGTGCGTTCAAGTTGAAGCAATGGTGAGCCTGAGCATAATTCGGAGGCAATTTAGCTCCGAATCCAAGAGCTGGGATCAGTTGGTCCGTGTCATAAGGTATCAGGATGTTCCCGACACTCTTGATGGCTTCGACGTATTCGTTGTCAGTGGTTCCGATGTAGTGGAGCGAACTGGGATCTGCTGGGTTACCATTCGAACCTGTGAAGTCAATCGCGACGATCAGTTGAATTTCTAAGCCCCCTTTCAGGTAATCAACGAATGTATGAACAGGAATGATTTTGACATTCGTGAATTGGAAAATTCCTGAATTATTTCCTTCCTTTTCCCACTTTTCTGCATTGATAATTTCAAATTCTTTCGTTCCAGAGTTGATTTCTGCTAGAGAGGTAGAAAAGGTTCCAATCGGATCTGGAATTCCATTCGCATTCCAATCGAAAACATCGAATTTCAACGGAGTGTTGATATCCCCGGAGCATAGCAACCACATTCCAATTTCGAAAGGTGTGAAAGTTGGATTCAAAGTGTTTGAAATCACCTCACTCTTGTAAACAATAACAGAATCTTTATCTTCTTTCTGCCTTCGTACCTCAAAATATGGATCAGATTTGTCAAAACCATCCTTTCTATCCAATTTTTTGCATTGAGCAGATAATTTGACTTTAGATTTAATCCCATTGGTTTCCTCTGCAAACAACTGAATCTTTCCTCGATCTTTTGCTCCATCTTTCAGAACGAATAAGATTGGTTCTCCGGAACTCGCCAACTCTCCCATTCGAACTTGGACCTCTCCAATAAAATCATTCTTACCCACAACATCGGAGTCTTCGCAAGTGAATTTCAAAATCTGTTCTTCCTCGAAGTAGTACTTCATCTGAAATACTGTTTCAAATTTGGGATTTTGGGTGTTTTTCTTCACTTCTGTTTGTCCGATTTTATTGTACTTACTGGAGTTTCCTTCTTTTTGGAATATTGTCACAAATGGATCTGATTCCGAAGTGTCCACTTTTGGCAGATCAAAGCATGCGATTGATATCTCAACCATCGAAGTACAGTCATCTTCATAGAGAAATGGTTGAAGCGTAGACGTTGAGGTAGTAGCCATTCTTACTGAGCTGAGTTCGAAATTTGAAAAGTGAACATACACATGTTGTATTTATACAAATTAATGAGTGTGAATAATCTCTTTAGTATCAAATGTGTAAGACATAGTTCAAGTGAATAAACTGGATTTATGAATTGAAGCATACCTCATTTGCTCAGCAATATTATATATTGCTTTCCTTCTTATGTATTTGACAAAACTATAAAGTTGTTGATTTTGACAAAGACATAGGAAGGTGGATTTAAACTGAACTTATGATTTGAAGTATGCATCATTTACTTGGTAATATTATATATTGCTTACCTTCTTATGTATTTGATAATTATAATTGTAAGAAGCTTTTGATTATGAAAGTCAACCAATGGATATTTCTATTTGTTTTGCTATCGATGCCCTTTAATCCACTGGGACCCTCCAGCTGTCCTCCCTTTTGTGTCGGTACCATCTCCACTCCACGCCTTCCAATCACTTCTTTCGCGTCTCAACGAATTCAGAAATGCGGTTTCTATCTAGTAACCCTTCGTCAACACCTGTACTTTCCTTGAATTGCTGTTTTGATATGTTGTAGCTAATATTATCATAATACTAAATTAACTTGTGTGTGTATGTGCTTGTTTGTTTGTTTGTTTGTTTGTTTGTTTGTTTGTTTGTTTGTTTGTTTGTTTGATTGATTGATTGATTGATTGATTGATTGATTGATTGATTGTTTGGTTGTTTGGTTGTTTGGTTGTAAATGCACCCCAATTATCTTAAACAGCCTGGAATTCGTACGAAGTTTTAAAAACTAGGGAGTGTTTAGAAAATTATTAATTTATGGATTTTCTTCCGACCCCCTTCCCGTTTATTAGATTTCGTAAATTAACTTTGAAATTTTTGTCAAACACAGCATTTTATCGTATGTATTGCATCAATTATCTTCTATCTGAATTATTTGATACGTCAAACTGAACTTATGCATTTAATGTGTCACGTCACGTCTATATATATAAATATCGATTTTTGAAAGATCAGTTCAATAAACTTAGCATAATTACCAAATACATAGTAAGGTACATAATGAGGATCATGCTCCAAATCATTAATCACTTTCACAACGTATTTAAACATAAGCATTTGATACGAAGAGATTTCCTTATGACGAAACTGATCTGTGTTCTGTAACTATATTTAGAATTTATTATTCACACTCATTCAATTGTATAAATATGTTAACTTTTCAAATTTTCGAACTAGCTCTCAGGTAAGAATGGCTACTGCCTCAACGTCTACGCTTCAACCATTTCTCTATGAAGATGACTGTACTTCGATGGTTGAGATATCAATCGCGTGCTTTGACCTGCCAAAAATGGACATTTTTTCTGAATCAGATCCATTTGTGACAATATTCCATAAAGAAGGAAACTCCAGTAAGTACAATAAAATCGGACAAACAGAAGTGAAGAAGAATTCCAAAAATCCCAAATTTGAAACTGTATTTCAGATGAAGTACTACTTCGAGGAAGAACAGATTTTGAAATTCACTTGCGAAGATTTCGACCATGTGGGAAAGAATGATTTTATTGGAGAGGTCCAAGTTCGAATGGGAGAGTTGGCGAGTTCTGGAGAACCAATCTTATTCGTTCTGAAAGATGGAGCTAAAAGTCGAGGGAAGATTCAGTTGTTTGCAGAGGAAACCAATGGCACCAAATCTAAAGTCAAATTATCTGTTCAATGCAAAAAACTGGACAAAAAGGATTTTTTTGGCAAATCTGATCCGTATTTTGAGGTACGAAAGCAGAGAGAAGATAAGCATGCTGTTGTTGTTTACAAGAGTGAGGTTATTAAAAACACTTTGAATCCAACTTTCACACCTTTTGAGATTGGAATGTGGTTGCTATGCTCCGGGGATATCAACACTCCATTGAAATTCGATGTTTTCGATTGGAATGCGAATGGAATTCCAGATCCGATTGGAACCTTTTCTACCTCGCTAGCGGAAATCAACTCTGGAACGAAAGAATTTGAAATTATTAATGCAGAAAAGTGGAAAAAGAAAAGAAAGAATTCAGGAATTTTCCAATTCACGGATGTCAAAATCATTCCTGTTCATACATTCGTTGATTACCTGAAAGGGGGCTTAGAAATTCAACTGATCGTCGCGATTGACTTCACAGGTTCGAATGGTAACCCAGCAGATCCCAGTTCGCTCCACTACATCGGAACCACTGACAACGAATACGTCGAAGCCATCAAGAGTGTCGGGAACATCCTGATACCTTATGACACGGACCAACTGATCCCAGCTCTTGGATTCGGAGCTAAATTGCCTCCGAATTATGCTCAGGCTTACCATTGCTTCAACTTGAACGGACAACAGAACCCAGATGTGCGTGCAGTGGCAGGGATCTTGGATGCCTACAAGCAAACCCTCTCAATGTGTCGCCTGTCCGGGCCAACTCGCTTCGGAGAGATTCTCACGTATGCTAAAGGTGTCGCTGAGAACCACGTTGAAGAGTACGCATTCACTATCTTGCTCATCATAACCGATGGAGTCATTGATGATATGATTCGGAGCTCGGATCTGATAGTCGAATCCTCAGCTTTGCCCTTGTCTGTCGTAATCGTGGGTGTGGGGGGTGCGGACTTTTCTAACATGCACAAGCTGGATGCAGACGATGTCCCTCTGATCCATTCGAAAACGGGACACAAGATGAAAAGTGACATTGTCCAATTTGTCCCAATGCGAGAGGTGAAAAAAAGCGGGACACATTTCGACCTCGCTAAGGAAGTGCTTGCAGAGGTTCCAGGACAACTTACGCATTACATGACCAGTAATAATATTCCACCCAGGCCACCTGTAGCTAGGAGCTATCAAAATATTCTTCCTCAATTTAGTGTCCCTCCTTATCCATTGGGTGAGAATCCTCAGGGAGTTCCGTATCCAACTTGATTAAGCTAGCAACGCTTATAGAACTGAGCTATGCTCGTTTGTTTGTATAAATTGTTTATTCCTATTTTTCATTTTATTACTCAAGAGTGTGCCTAAAATATTATATACATATATTGTTTATCTTATTTTTGTTTACATTATTTGGTAAATAAACATCGCTTGGATATGGATATTAAAAATAAATAATCATATTTACTTGTTGTCAAAGATGAGAATATTGGGATTAAGTCAACCAATGGATTTTTCATCTTGTTTGCTGGCAATGCCACTGAATTTAACTCATCTTTTCAGTTATAATTAAAATTTTAATTATAATACTATTACCTTCAAAACCTAACAGTCAGATTTCTGCCAAATTTCGCATATCGGATTCATTTATGCTGTGAATATGAATTATAAACTTTTTTTCTCAAAATTCCATTCTTTTTTTCTGTTTTTTTCTCGAATAATGAAGGTAATTTTATGAATAATAAGTAGCATATATATATACGTATTTTCACACCTAATTGAAGTTTGATGCAGCTGTATTGTCAGTCTGTCTACCATGCATATATGCTAACATACATTATAACCGGAATGCATGAATATTGAATCTAGACATTGCACTGTTGGATAATAAAACTATTGTCTGAGATTTCGATGACTTTCCAACATTGTATTATACCATTATAATTACCACTACGTATTTGGTGATGATATTGTAAGGGGACATTGTGTATTTCACTCATATCAAAACCCATTATGTTCCAATGTTAGCATTCCTTGTTAACTTTCCACCTCTACCAGATCACGCAATATGCCAATTTGTAAGGTAAGCTATTATCCGATCTCTCTTTACTTAAAATAAAATTCTCAATTATCTGATATATCCTTATGTTGACACATGATACATTACAGATCAATGTAATACAACTACTTACTTCCCTCCCTATTCTAAAAGCTTACTTAAATGTGAAAGAGTAATGGGGCACGTGGGTACTCAGGTGACTTATTCTTATATTGTAACAACCTCTTCAAATTCTTTATTGATTAGATCTGTTTAAGATTATTTCCAATGGAGTTGATTGGTGGATGGAACTATCCTCTTAGTGCAGCTCCCATTAGGCATAGGTTTTATGTCATTGGCGAGGTATAACGTCCGTACGTTCGTTCGCGCGATTTTGGAAATCTAATAGATTGAATCACGACAAATTTTGGATGAACTTTCCTTATAAAGTGTAAATATTCCCCTGGGTGCATCATCTGTTCTTACAAGATGAAAAGTTGTATTGACCAATGAGAACTTAGCCTCGGATAAGAGACACAGCTCAGTACAGCTCTCTGAAATCTTATATATTTGTTCACGAGTGTTCCACGTATGATTTCAGAGTGATATATTTCTCCATTATTATTTTTCAAGTGATTCAAGCAATTTTTAGGGGGAAAACATAGCTATTCATAAGCATATTCAAATGAACACGTCCGTTAAAATATATTTTTTAACACCTAGCGATGTTATCAAATCATTAATGTATCATAATTACAAATCCCTTAGTGGTTAGGTGTATACATGCTCTGATATATATTTTACATAGTAAACTCACGTCTTTCTCGTTGCACTTACGCATTGATGTAACCAATCATTTATTTCTGTGCTTTGCTATAGATCCGCTGTTATCATCCTTAACACGGAGTTATATAAATAGGAAGAAATGTACTTACTGCAAGAAAAGTGGTATTTTGGGACAATGAATTTCTATATTTTTTATTTCTGTATTTTAGCATTTCAAGCTGAGTTCGTCTTCTGTATCTCAAAGTTGGAGATTACTCGTTACGTCATAATCCCTACAGTTGTTATTGTAGGGTCTTTCTTTTTCATTCTCCTTTGCATGCTTTCGTTGCTTTTTTATTTGAAATTCGGACATAAGATTTCCAAACTGATTAAGGGCAATCGTCTCAGTGATGAGAAGACCGTTGTCTCTGTGAGGAATACTGTTCTGCCTGAATTCCACCTCGAAAACACGAGCACGAAGAGTGAACGTGTTTAATTATTTCATTTTATTAATGTTGTACATAAGAAGTGTGATTAGATATTTTCTTTTTAGAATAAACTTACAATTTTGGGACAAACTAGTATTGTATGCTCAGTTAAACACGAGATTTAAGTGTAAAAATGTGATATTTTAGTTTTCCTTTTTTACTCAAAGATTCAACAAATAAATCCAGTGTTACTAAACTAAGTGGCACTTCTATTTTTAGAATTAGACACACTATTTTATAACACATATGGTTTAAGTTAGTACTGAGCCTACTGTTATTTTAAAGGTAATTTTCTCAGCACAGAATTCACCATATTATATTCAGTTCACAGTCTGTTGCTTTCCTCAGGAATGATCCAACCTAGTCTATTTGTTATCAAATTTGTTTTATAAGCTAAAAGTACTTTAATTATAATTTCTTGTCGATGTATTAATTCATAACTCGTGGGTTGAAAATATTTTTGTTAACAGAACAGAATTTACTATTTAAGGCTTGTGCGAAGTTTCGATATGTGAGAATATTTAATATATGTATGTATAAGTGGTTATAACGTAGCACGTTAGCGTAACGTTCTATCAAAATGGTATTGCGAATAATCATACTTTTGTGTTAGTGACCGAATAAGTGGTAGAGAGAGCGTGGCGGTTATAACTACATAGCATCCTATCTAGAACTTAAACTAATCACCTGGGATCCTATTTATAGCATGGACTCACATTTCTAAGGTTTCCCGCCCAAAATTACTTAACCGGAAATGAGCTAGCAGAATCCATAGTTAATGAGTGTATTAACAAATATTATTTTCATTTTATTTCGGCGTATGGTCTTTCCAATGAATTCCAAACAAACAAAATGTTGTTTTTACAGTGTAAATATATAATACATAATAACCAAATTTAGTGAACATAAACATCAATATTGACTGGAGTCACTAGATGCTAGTACATTCATTTCAAGATGCATTTAAAAGGTATCAACATAGTATCAATATTCTATTTATATAACTGTGTTTATTCTAGGTCACACTAGAAGAGGCAAAGCCTCATTGGAATGAGCTCTACAGTGAATCTCTCACCAAATGCAGGCACAAATTTCTGATGGGAAAATGCAGATTTGATCTTCCAAACAGTCCTTGCGAAGTAGGACTCCGTTCTTGCACCAAGTACATTCTGAGTGGATCTGTGTTGGGTGTTTGGTCACATTTGTGTCGATCACTGGCCAATGACTTAACAGGGAATTTCTACATCCAAGTGGTACGGCTGTACACCACGGACCTGGAGAGGGAAGTGGGCATTCTGATCCCTCCATCTCGTGTCGAGGTGTTGAGGGAGGCTCTCGAGCAAGTGGATAAGCAAGCTTGCGGTGATTACGAAACCATCACCGTAACTGAAATTGGAACTAACGAGATGGAAATTGGAACTATGGATGCACAGATTGAGATGTTGATCGAAAAACCAAGTTCAGATTCTGACAGTTCTTAACAAAGTTTCTCTTAAATGCTCTTGCGATCACTTCCATGCCAATCAACATCCAATCAAATGATAGAGTGTAGACTTGAAGAATTGATTAGCTTGTTGTTATTGTTGTTATTGTTTACCGTTGTCACATGCTAGGATAGAAACATAATAGATTTATTTCTCGATATTTTGCGATGTTGCGTATTTCTATTATTATTATTATTATCATCATCCGATCTGATTAATGAACTGATTTAGATTTGGTGTTTGTAAGGTTATTAAAGTATACTAAAAATAGAATTTCTGTACATTCCAGATTAAGTATCTTCATTTCAGTTTAGACATTTCGTCATAAGTTCGTTAGTCTTAAAAGTGCTCCTTCCTGGAAATTCTATTGGACCATATTTTCCTTGTAAGGTAGAGATTTGTACCTGGGCAAAAGGTATTCTGTATTAGCCAATCAGAGTCCAGGGATTTAGCATTACAAAGGCTTTGATATGATTAACCAATAGGATTAGACCTAACTCAATGCATTTGCGAGATAATTCTCTTAAAATCTCTCTAAACTTGAAATCCAGCTGATTGGCTAGAATGAAAAATGTTTACGAAACAATAATACCTGTATATTATCACAAAAAAATATTTTCACACCTTTCACATTAATTTATATTTTACATAGAATTTCTCTCAACGGTGAATAGACAATTGGGACAAATCTCCAGGAACAGAATAGTTCCTATTCATAGAAGCTAACACTGAATTCCATTGGTTAATTGGGAACTCCTTCTAATCAGGACAAAATATCGAGACCCGATGTGTCCCAATTAACTTCTTTCTTTTTTGATCCGGGGGCCCCGACCAGTAGCTCCACGGGGGGGTTGTTCCTACTTTTGATCTTGATTTTTATGCCTCAAAATGAATGGCGGAATTTTTGTGCCCTGAAATGATTTCTCAATCAAAATGCCTCATTTTAACCTTTTTTTTTCAAACATACTCCACTCCAAAAGGCTCACTTCCCGTTCCTTACATATTAATGCCTGTTTATTTTAGTCTCTAATGAGACAGAAGTTCTGGGGACGAAAGTTCCGCTATCCCTCAAAATGAATGAATAATAAGATATATTTAATCGATATTTCAGCGTCTAAGATTTGAAATTTTTATGTGGGACAAGTCCCTAGGACAGTCAAATTTTTAAGTTTGGTCCCTAAATTAAAATCTCTGGAGCCGCAACTGGAAATTACGACATAGGAACTGTATTTGTTCTGAACATTATAATTCTCCGGAATCGTACCGTCATCCGTAATTATGCACTGAGGTATTCCGGAATGTACCGGACCAAACTATCCGGTTTACCATCACATTAACATGCATGCCAACTTGAGCCATGATAAAAGCGGGACGCAGTGTTGTATTTCACGGGACATGACGGGACGCAATAGAAAAGTATTTTACACATGAAATTTTAAAAAAGCGGGACACTCACGAAAATTAGCTCAATAGAAGAGTGAAAAAAGCGGGACGTCCCGCCAAAAACGGGACGGGGCGGTTGGCATGTATGCATTAACTCAGTTTATGATATACTCGTTCCAGATTCGAAGTTTCTAGTTAGCTGAAAATGGGAATTTCTCGAGACAAGTGGCACAAGAGGCGAGTGACAGGCGGGAAGCAAGCATTCTGGAGGAAAAAGCGCAAATTCGAGATGGGAAGACCTCCAGCCAACACGAAACTGGGACAGAAAAGAATCCGAACCGTCCGAACTCGCGGGGGAAATCAGAAGTTCAGGGCTCTGCGAGTGGATTCCGGGAACTTCAGCTGGGGCAGCGAGACCGTGACGAAGAAGACCAGGATTGTGGATGTCGTCTATAACGCCAGTAACAACGAGCTGGTCAGCACCAAGACACTCGTCAAGAACTGTATCATACAGGTGGGGGAGGATTCTATTTTTAGAACGAGCTTTACTGTTTCAGCTGTGGTAGTGCGGAAATGGTTCGACTTTTCGAAAAAGGAAATAGTTCCAATTGCAGGTTTAAGAAATAGTTCGACTTTTTATCATTAGGATTTATGGTGGTTTTCATGTGAACTATTTCCTTTTTTGTGCGAATTATTTCCACCATACCTTCAGCTGTGTGGATTACGGACACTTTGTTTCCGTATAAACCATTTTTATGAATGTGCCATGCCTCTAAATCGAGCGTCCAGTTAAGGAAGCGGTCTGGGGGGTTCAACCTCTTGGACAAAGTGCGTCTAATTTTAGAATCTCTGTTTATTTTTAGATCGATGCTACGCCGTTCAGACAATGGTATGAGGCCCACTACGGTCTCCCGCTAGGCAAGAAACGAGCGAGAAAGGATTCCGAGAAAGACTCAGAGAAAACGAAGGAAGCTAAAGCGAGCAAAGATGCCAAAACAACCAAGGATGCGAAAACTGGGAAAGATAAGAAAAAAGTGAAGAAAGATGGAGTAGAAACCAAGGATGCGAAGCGGCCTTCAAAACATGTGCGATACAAGCTAGCTAAGCGGAAACAGATCTCGAAACTTGAGCAGGGTCTATCGGACCAGTTTAATTCTGGGAAACTTTACGCCTGTGTCTCGAGTCGCCCCGGGCAGTGCGGGAGATGTGATGGGTACATCTTAGAAGGCCGTGAGCTCGAGTTCTATTTTAGGAAGATCAAAGCTAGGAAATGATTGGCTGCTTGAGTAGTAGTGTAGAGTTAGGATCTAAGTGTTGTAGCGAGTAATAATGAATCTTAGAATTATGAGTTTCTAGTTGCGGGGAATACTTCTACACCAACCCGTGAGCTATTTTTAACTACTACTGGATACTATTTTTAGTATCAGACTTAACAATGGAAATACAATGATGAGTAAGAACATAATATGAAAGAGCATAAACTCAGACTTGCATCCATGGTTTTGTTTCATGTTAATGTATCCGAATGTAAAAGAAATAGATGAGTGGTTTGCTGGGCTAATCACCAGGTTGTGTCCATGTGTCACCAAACGGTGGATTAATAGATTGCTTAGAAACTGATGGAACTCAACCTGAATGGTTTAGTTCGAGTTAACCACCGAAGCGTCTAATTGTGTCGAGTTGCATACAATTCTATTCAAAAACTGACCATGAATTTACTACTATCATAATCAATTGAATTGAAAATGTGGAAATTTGACGTGACTGATTCCCACAGTTCACTGGAATGACGTCATATGAAATTCTTTGTTCATAAATGTAGGAATATTTCAGGAATAATAGATTTAGAGTATTCACCTGAAAGAGTTACTGATTTAGAACAGAAACTTACTGGATTCAAATTCCTATCTCAAAAACCTGTTTCAATGGCGACCGTTCGAAATCAAGAAATTCTCGATCCAGAAGCGATCAGTGCTGAATCTCGAACAGTTCAGCATCAGGTGTGCGATAGCTCAGAGATATTAGCTCTTTATAAGCCTAAGTCTTGTTGATGAAGAGTAACTGAGATTAAAGTTCCTTTTGATCTGATTGGTTGATTTTTTAATTAACTTCCAGAGTTATAATACCGTATTTCCCTGAATAAGCGCCGGGTCTAAAGGGTGAGCGAAATAAATAAGCGCCGGGGCTTAAATAAGCGCCGGGGCTCGAATAAGCGTCGGATGCCGGGGCATTTTAGTTCTCTGAACATCATATCAAACTAGTATCTTCAGTAGTGGCACAAGTGCTCAAGTGCTTTTTGAAACATTACATTATCCTTTTTTAATAGAACTAACATTCTCAGTTGTGGCAAAAATAAAAGTGCCAGTCAATGTAGTAAACAAAAAAAGAGCGCCGGGTCAAAATAGCGAATGAAAAAAATAAGCGCCGGGTCTAAAGGGTGCACGAAATAAATAAGCGCCCGGGCGCTTATTTGAAGCAATACGGTATGTATTTTCAATAAAAAGTTTTGGTTTTTAGCATTGGTTGGAGCGAAATGTGTATTTTGATGACAAGAAAAGGAAGATTGGTGAGTTCACACTTCTATTTTATTTATTGTTTACTTTATTATGAGTCAATAAAAACAAAAAGCTTTAAAATATCCTTCATATGAATATAATACTCTAGATTTCATCTTGGTGTACAGTGATTCTTCTGATTCTACCTCAGCACGTTACAGGAGTGTGTTCGAAGATCATATCTCTAAGAAAGGGTTGGAATATGAACTGCAAGACAAAGAGGTTAGGCGCAGGAGATAGTAGGCTCTAGAAATATCATTTTATTGCGATTCTTTCTTGCATTTTGGCGAATCAAATTAGTTGCATTTTTACAATGCTAATAAGTGCAGACTTCTGAAATTCAAAATTTGGTATTCAATACAGTCGACTCCGCTTAATAGGGTCACATTGGTCTGAGGACATTTTGTCCCGATTAAGCGGAGAACCCTATTAACCGAAAATATTTTGTATTAGCTTCTATGTGTGAGAGTTATTCCGGTCCTGCCAAAAGTGGCCCGATTAAGCGGAGTCGACTGTATCTCGAGATTAAATATTCTATCATAGCTTTTTAGTATAATAAGATCTAATAAATCACTTTTAATTCCATATAAGGAATGTGTTCTTAAATAGACTTGTCTTATTATTTCCACTTATTTACATGTGTTTATTGTATTTATATTTGTAGCTATCTCCTAACAAGAGCACCTTCTATCTGAAGATCCACGCGCCAGATCCTATACTCAGGAAGTACGCAGAATACATGGGCATCCGACTACCCATCGATAGGCAAGAGACATTCGACTCTTCTCTCTTCAGCAAACTCTACTCTTGTCTCAAGATTGGAAAGCTGTTCTCTCCCTTCCAGGCTAAAATGCACGAAAAATTTGAGGTTATTACCAATTGGATTTCATTACATATTTGAATATATTTAGATATAAATTCGCCAACCTATGCAAGGAAAAAGCTGGACATAAGTGTATTTTAGCGGGATATTGAATTATTAAGCGGGATATTGAGTTATTAAGCGGGATATTGAGTTATTTAGCGGGACATAGTATATTTGCATCAGTCCTATACACTGAAAAGCGGGGCAATTCCACTTTTTGGGACGTTTTCGCGGGACTTTACTTTCAACATCTGTCCAGTATGAGATATATACTGTGTATCCTTTCTGATTGAATCTCGTTGGTATCAGCGTAGGTGAATCGAATTTTCAACGTTGAAATTTTGCATCCACCAAAGTTGACTGACAAGTGTGTATTTACGAGTATTTCCAGGTTGGAGAATGCTATACCTCTTCCTACTTACACACTAAACGAGATAAGTTCGTCCCCAGCTCCTACATGCCCCCGATGGAATCTCAGCTAATAGGGGGAGACGAATTGACGCGAGAACTCTTCTCCGATTCCCTGCGCAGTATGATTGTGTACTACATTCTCTCCATCGTTCCTTTCTCCACGAAAGAAGACACGATGAATGGTGAGAACAGTGGAGTAGAGTCCGATTAATATTTCTATAACAAATGTTATAGTTTGAGCTTCACTAAATTAGTAATTCAGAAGAGATTATATTCTCTTTTGGAGGTGATTATTCTAAGTGTGATCTTATTTTAGCACCTGCGAAGCTTAAATGTGAATATTTCATGGGTTATTAACAAATGAATATTCTTCTGAATTTAATTCACTCCATATCAAAATGACAAAAATGAATGCTAACAACTGAGAACTGTCATTGGCAGTTTCTTCAGTTAATTCCATTAGGATTCCATGCCACATTAGCACAGTTAACAATTCCTGTAATAAGAATATTTGACTATATTCTCATATATATAATCAATTCAAATTGAGAGTAGAAGTTAATGGTGAATCGTTTGATAATATTTCTAATTCAGTTGGTCTGGAACGCCTCCTGTCCCGAGGAGGATACTCGTCTGCCTATCCACTCCACGACGGACCCTGCTTCATGAACCAGGGACAGAAGCATCCAGACTGCTACAGACAGTTCCTCTACAAGGAGTGGGGAAGCCCCTTCGCATTCTTCAAGTCTCAGCCACTGGACAACATTAGAGAGTATTTTGGAGACAAAATAGCTATTTACTTCGCATTCATTGGTGAGTTGAATACAAATCTTGTTATTTATGGATTTTTAATACGAAATATTTGCTTTTCTTTCTTACTATAAGTATAAGATGTCTTACCCCACTATAGTACTATAATACCTCTATATCTTATAGGAGGTAAAAAGTTAAAATGTAAGTTCATATTTATATCCCCGAATCCATACTGATATGTTCTCAGGGGTTTATAATCTGGGTGAATACATTGTTTTAATTTTAGCTGCTCGCAATGCTTAAAAATAAAAATACACTATATATATACACTCTACAAACACAATATTATGCACTCAAAATCTACAAAATGTACTACAAACTGTCTCATGTTATCTAAGCTTTAGCTGTCTTGCTGCTCTCAATTGTGTGCGTTTATGTCATAACTGATTCGGATTAGCTACTTGCTGTCTCCATTACCAGGCTTGTATTAACTAAGACTCCTAATGAGCATGCACTATACGATTATGTTGTGATGATGATGGTAATGATATAATTTTTCGAAATCTTCAGGTAATAAACACCATTCGTGTTTGAGCCGAAACTTCTCCCGATCTATCTCCTGAGACATCCCTTCTCTACACTTGTGTGCATTCATTCTCCCTTCGTAATCAGGATGCTTGTATTTGTATTTTTCCTCTTCTTTCGAGATCTCTTCAGGCAGTTTATTTTTTAAATCCCATTTGTACTTGTGTCGACATTCCTCTTTTGATGAGTTTTCAATTAGTGCAATTCTTGATGTATAAGAATCAGGATTTGATCTTAACATCTTTTGTTTCTGAATCATCTCAGATCTATATATAATACTCATCTTACCATCACGTCGTTTCTGCATTTCCTATCGATCTTTCCCAGTTTACATCCTATTACATCTCAAATTACTTGTAATTTCACGTGCTAGGTGGAACTTAATGCATTAGGAGAGAATTTTGAAAGAAAAGACTACTACAATCTCTAATTGAATGATATTGCATTTATTCAACTTTCCTAGTCAATACAATATCAAGTTTTATGTTGACTTGAGTAAACAGTGCTCTCTGAATTGTTCATTGTTTTCACTAAAAAGATCTCAATCATGAGCTTTTTCGAGTCATGATTTTCACGACTTTAAATCCGTGTTGTCACATCGGTAATGCTATGAGTGGTTGATATTTCCTTTTGGTGAATGTGCTCCCTCATTTTCATCCGTTACCAATTGTTTTAGAGAATTTTCGCGTGGGAGATAGTCGATTGGGGATGAGTAACGAGTTGATAGCCCTCAACTACAACACCCGGGGAAATTACAGAACGTGTAGTCTGCTAGTTAACCTCCTTCATTGACAATGACTTCTGCTTGCTCATTTCCGGTTAAGTCATTTTGGGCGGGGAAGCCATAGAAATGCGGGGTCCAAGCTATAAATAGAATGGACCCCAGGTAGACCGAAGAATCACTAATGAGACAATAGAAAAAAGCCGATCTAGGTCTTAGCCATTGGTCATATTCTCCAGACCTATCAGTGCTATCACCCTGCGACTACTCTGTGTTCTCTAGAGTGGGAGATCTCATGCGTGGGGTCGTTTTGAGTCTCCTGAAGCAGCAGTTGATGCCTATAAAGACCACCTTGAGACCTTCACCATGTCACAGTGGTGTAATCTCACTGAAGTGGTTTGGAAGGATGAAACTTTGCATACAAACTAGGTTTGGACGGTTTGAAAAGCTGTGAAGATTTACCGTTAAAAGTTCAAATACTTTTTGCGTGACTAAAAACTTTCCGCGTGCCCCTCGTATCCCCCAGAATCCATACTGATATGTTCTCAGAGGTTTATAATCTGGGTGAATACATTGTTTTAATTTTAGTTGTTATGTAGCAATGTTAAAAACACTATACACACAAGAGCTCTACAAAACACATTATGCACAGGAACTCTACTAAATGTACTACACACTGCCTCATGTAATCTAACTGCATCTTACTACTCTAAATTGTGTGCGTTTTTGTCATAACTGATTCGGATTGACTGCTTGCTCTCTGCAAGTAATCTACTTGTATTTCTCCTCAAGACTCCTTCTAAGGAATCTACACGTATACATTTATGATGTGATAATGATAAATGTTCGAAATCTTCAAGTAATAAACACCATTCGTGTTTGAGCCGAAGCTTCTCCCGATCTATCTCCTGAGACATCCCTTCTCTACACTTGTGTGCATTCATTCTCCCTTCGTAATCAGGATGCTTGTATTTTTCCTCTTCCTTCGAGATCTCTTCAGGCAGTTTATTAGTTGAATCCCATTTGTACTTTTGTCTATACTCCTCTTTTAATGAGTTTTCAAATAGTGCAATTCTTGATATATAAGAATTAGGGTTTGACCTTAACATATTTTCTTTCTATTAAATGTAATATCTCAAATCTTTTTATACTTTACCATCTTACCAACACATTTCTACCTTTCCTATCAATCTTTTCCAGTAACCCCAATGTTGCATTCCTCATCTCAAAAACTGTACACGTAATTTCACGTATACTATCAAATGGTTGTGTGGTAGATGGTAGAACAGAATGTATTAGGAAGAATTATGGAAGAAAAGACTACAGCCTCTAATTGAATGATATCTGCATTTATTCTTTATCAGATTGTGTTATAATATTATATCAGACACAACCGCTATTAAGGAGTACTGCATAGTATCAGGAATATCTCCGTGTTGATTTTCTCCTCATCATCTGCTGTACTTTCCTAAGCTTAGTACTGTTAGTTCTATCTTGGTAGATTTTCTATTTTTAGCGCAGAGATTTCTACATTGTCATTTATGATAAATCACAAGTATCTTATTAATTTCTACCATACATACTAATAGTGCTAGTTCACTCAATACATCATCATTAAAAGTTGATATATCCAGATCATGTTACAAACATTCCAGTCAAAATTGACAAAGATAACCGTATTATTTCTGGAGTTAACTGTGTGTGTAATAATGTGAAACTCAATGTAATATCCTAACATTACCTCATCTTGTGATGGTTACTTACCTTTCAAGTTTGATAAGTGTTCTTCGCTCGCTTACGTTAAACGATTTATGATAACAAGAATGCACCACTTAAACCCATTATAATCCACTGCGCTGATGGTATCTCAAAGACTGGCGTTCTACTGATGTCTACAATACAGTACAGGATTTGAATGGGAAGAAGAGTGTGGACATCTACAATGCTGCGGGGAAATTAAGGAGGCAAAGGATGGAAATGGTATTCATTCGCCCTTCGTAATCAGGACTTGTACTATACTTGTATTCCTCTTTTTATAAATACAGATTGAATTCTTGATCTAGAAGTATTGGAGTATATGATCGTAGCTTTTGTTAAATACACGTCACTGAATATGATTGATTATTTATCAATAAACTATCTCTGAAATCAAAGCTCCTTTTGATGTATCTTAATCTTATGTCAAACTATGTACACTAAATCTACTTTCTATCAATCTCCCTACACGTAATGTTATATCCCACTTGATCAAGACTGCACACGAATACTAGAGTGGATATTAGACAGTAGAAGGACTGCATTATGGTAATTAATGAGGTCTACTTTTACGTACATTCTGTATCTTGCTATCTGATTTCTACT
Organism: Aphrocallistes beatrix; assembly: GCA_963281255.1. Taxonomy (NCBI): domain Eukaryota; kingdom Metazoa; phylum Porifera; class Hexactinellida; order Sceptrulophora; family Aphrocallistidae; genus Aphrocallistes; species Aphrocallistes beatrix. The sequence goes on from OY725506.1 coordinate 309,515, forward strand.
TAATCATATTCTGAGTGCTACAAGGCTCTTTGTATCGACTCTATATTAAAATCTCTTTATTGCCGACTATGCTTTGTATAGTGGCCTACTTCTGAAATTCCCAGCTACCGCATTATATAATTATTTCAAGGAATCCTTGTTTCTGTGTATGGATATATGTCATACTTATATTATCTTCCTTTGAGATGGAATTCAGGATTCCATCCAAATTTCCCTCATAAACTGAACTGATACTGATTGGTTGAATCATATTTACAAACTGATATTAACAATTCAAAACAAAATTGTTTATCACAAAATAACAGCAGTGAAATGAAACAAACTTAACTAGGGGAACTATCACTTTTGTATCATCAGTGACTAAGGATCTAAAACTAAGAAAGGTTGTTATGTATGTAGTTAGTTCATGCCCATATGAGGGAAGGAATAGTTAGATGAGTTTAGGTAGTCCAGGGCCTGGGAGAGCCGAAGGGGAAGTCCTGCTTGTTGGGGTTGTTGCACATCCTGGTCATTGAAATTCTGTTCCGCAAAATGAGGAAGAGAAGAAACACCCTGCATATCTTGACCATAGATGGTCTCTGTTTCAAACTGAAATTCGTTGCATCTTTTCTTGTAATGATCGGTCTCTGTTTGCAATTTTCGTATCTCCTCTGCTAAACTGTCTCTCTCCTCTCTTAAAATTTCATTTTCTTTCCTTTCTCTCTCTTCATTTTCAATTTCTTTTCTTTCTCTCTCTCTTTTTTCCATTTCTTTAATTGCTTTATATTCTGGGTACATTTGAGTGAAGAAATCACGTTTTCTTTTGTGGAGTCTGTTAACTCTAGTATTCTTCTTTGTGGACAGTTCTTTGCGTTGTGAGTTTACTGAGTTGCCTAATGGTGCTAGTTGACTCGATACATCATCATTAAAAGTTGATATATCCAGATCAGATTGTTTTTCTAGTTCGTATTGCATTCTCTCTTCGAGAGTTGTGAACAAATAATTATCAAATTTCTTCATCTTTTGACTCCAATTCTTATCTGAATATTTTATACTCTCCATTAGTGGTTCAATTATTTCCCAATCATAATCAATGTGATTTCTCTTACCCTTGTACTTCTCTAACCGTTTATTCAAATCACTCATATTTCACTTTTTTATTGCAACTTAGTTATATCTCTCCTTTTGGAATTCATTTTTTCTCCCTCAATACCTTATATTTATACAGTTGTTATTGTTGTTTAGATTACAATGCAAATACACAATATTATAATACAAATAGATATGCAAGACTATCTTCATAAAAGAAAGTAAAATACAGTCCATTTTAGGAATAACTATTTTATGCTTAGGAGTATTGAGTTAAAATATATACATTATTATCATGTTACAAACATTCCAGTAAAAATTGACCTCAGAGAACATACAAAGATAACCGTATTATTTCTGGAGTTAACTGTGTGTATACGTAATAGCGTGAAACTCAATGTAATATCCTAACATTCCCTCCATCTTGTGATGGTTACTTACCTTTCAAGTTTGATGAGTGTTCTTCTGTCTGACTGTCTACAATACAGTACAGGATTTGAATGGGAAGAAGAGTGTGGACATCTACAATGCTGTGAGGAATTTGAGGAGGCAAAGGATGGAAATGCTATTCATTCTCCCTTCGTAATCAGGATGCTTGTATTTGTATTTTTCCTTTATCTCTTCAGGCAGTTTATTAGTTGAATCCCATTTGTACTGTGTCGATATTCCTCTTTTAATGAGTTTTCTAATTGTGCAATTCTTGATTTAAAAGATTTGATCTTAACATATTTTTAATAATTATTCTGTGTAATTTCAAATCTATATTTTATACTATCTTACCAGCACGTCATTTCAATATTTCCTATCAATATTTTCCCGTAATCCCAATTATACATTCCATCTCAAAACTGTACAAGTAATTCACGTGTACTATTAAATGGATAGACAGTAAATGATAGAACAGAATGCATCCGGAAGGAATTTTGGAAGAAAAATTCTACAGCCTCTAATTGAATGATGTCTGTATTTATTCTTCTCCAGATAGTGTCATAATATTATATCAGACAACCGCTATTAAGGAATACTGCATAGTATCACGAGTATATTCGTCTCCGTGTTGATTTTCCACTCATCATGTACTACACACTGTACTTTCCTAAGCTTAGTACTGTTAGTTCTATCTTGGTAGATATTCTATTTTTAGTGCAGAGATTTCTACATTATCATTTATGATAAATCACAAATATCTTCTTAATGATTTCTACCACATAATGTTCTGTGTTGTTAGTGCCATTTAGTTCCATATTATAGATTTTCTAGTCATTAGTTGTCTTTTATGATAAATTTATGATGAAGTATGTGCTACGTAAAAGAATTTCAAAGTTTGATCATCACTCTATCTATCTCCAATGCTAGGATCCAATTCTTGATCTAGAAGAATTGGCGTATATATATGATGGTAGCTTTTGTTAAATACACGTCACTGTATATGATTGATTAGTTATCAATAAACTATACTGAAATCAAAATCTTCCTTTTTTGATGTATCTTAGTCTTATGCAAATATATACACCAAATCTACTTTCTATCAATCTCCATGCACGTAATGTTATATCCCACTTGATCAAGACTGCACACGAACACTAGAGTGGATATTAGACAGTAGAAGGACTGCATTATGGTAATTAATGAGGTCTACTTTTACATTCAGTATCTTGCTATCTGATTTCTACTTAATCATATTCTTAGTGCTACAAGGCTCTTTGTATCGACTCTGTGTTAAAAACTCTTTATTGCCGACTATGCTTTGTATAGTAGCCTACTTCTGAAATTCCCAGCTACCGCATTATTATACTTATTATTTTCAAGGAATCCTTGTTTCTGTGTATGGATATATGCCATACTTATATTATCTTCCTTTGAGATGGAATTCAGGATTCCATCCAAATTTCCCAAATAAACTGAACTGACACTGATTGGTTGAATCATATTTACAAACTGATATTAACAAATCAAAACAAAATTGTTTATCACAAGACAACAGCAGTAAAATAAAACAAACTTAACTAGGGGAACTAACACTAAGAAAAGGTGATTATGTATATATTTAGTTCATGCCCATATAAGGGAAGGAATGGTTAAATGAATTTTGGTAGTCCGGGGCCTGCAAACAAGAGGGAAGTCCTGCTTGTTGAGGTTGTCGCACATCCTGGTCCTTGAAATTCTGTTCCGCAAAATAAGGAAGAGAAGAAACACTCTTCATATCTTCACCAATGAGGTTCTCGTAACGAAGGATCTCTGTTTGCAATCCTTTTTTCTCCTTTAATAGACCATTTTTTTCCTCTCTTAAATTTTCAAGTATCTTTCCTCTCTCCCTTTTTCCATTTTCTTTCATTGCTTTATATCCAGGGCACATTTGAGTGAAGAAATCATGTTTTCTTTTGTGGAGTCTTTTAACTCTAGCATTCTTCTTTGTGGACAGTTCTTTGCGTTTTGAGTTTACTGAGTTGCCTAATAGTATCAGTTCACTCGATACATCATCATTAAAAGTTGATATACCCAGATCAGATTGTTTTTCTAGTTCGTACTGCATTATCTCTCCGGGAGTTGTGAACAAATCATTATCGAATTTCTTCATCTTTTGGCTCCAATCCATATCAGAATATTCCATACTCTTCATTAGTGGTTCAATTCTTTCCCAATCATAGTCGATGTGATCTCCCTTACCCTTGTAGTTCTCTAACATTTTATTAAAATCACTCATATTTCAAATTATTTGAAGGGATTTTACAGTAAATTTTAAATTCAGTAATAGCACATAACATAATCATATATGCGTATATATATACACTATTTTTCTCTTCTACTTTTCTATATTTTTTAGTAGAAAGTACAAAACCTAATACATGTGTTAGCCAGTAGAAAGAATCTAGAGAGAATCAGCAAATCAGAAATCGTGTAGAAATTGGGGAGAACGACTCAATAGCATAGCTTTCACTTGTGTATTCTTACAATAAGTTGGAAGCACTCCCATCCCATCCGTGTGTGGTTTTCTTACTTATTCATGTTAAATGGCCACGTAAGATAATATTGACTTTCGACTTGAGACACTTTAGACAATAGTAGAGCGTTTTGTGTGTAGATTACTTTTACTAATTTAATTATATCCCATATAATTTTTTAAATCAAATTGATGGATATTTCCATTCATCCTATCACGCGGATCAGTACAGTAATTGAACTTTCTATTTTAGTAAACGAATTGTCTGACCTAGTAGAGATAATATAGATTATTCACCCCTTCTACTACTTGAGGGTATAGTGCAATGATCACTGCATTATCACTATACATAGTATGCTAGCTCTACACTATACATTGCTATACATAGGCTATACATATACTAACTATACACTATACATAAGCTAACTATACACTATACTATATACTATGCTCTATTGCCAGGTCTCTACACTCGCTGGCTATTCTACGCATCCCTGGTCGGAGTGATCGTGTTTCTGTTCGGAGTATTGACCATCTTCATCCCAGAGCTGAACCCGATCAAGTTCCAAGTGTGTGCGGCAGACCCAGTGGAGTTCTACATGTGTCCGCTATGTGAACACAGATGTGATTTCTGGTTCCTTAGGAGTTCCTGTACTTCCTCTTGGGTGAGTTTTCACACCTTTATATGTGGCATTATAAACCATCTTCTTAGTTATTTCATTGGTCACTTGGAATTCTATTTTTAGTAACTTTTATTTATTTTAGTTCTCCAAACTCTTCGACAACACTGGCACGATTATATTCTCCATATTCACTGCTCTGTGGGCCATTCTATTTATAGAAGCTTGGAAGCGGAATATCTCGGCTCTCAAATACGACTGGGATCTAACCGAATTTAAAGATGAAGAGGTATGCAGCAACCACAATACTACAGGATGCATGTATAAGTTATAATCTATTCCTAGCTGTTTAATCAGCTGGTGACTGATGCACGGAATAATAAGATGTGAGGTTTAAGCTCACTCTCTCAATATGGTATCTGTCACAAAATAAGGAAATTCTTGAACATTTATGGTGGAGCTTTTCCTTGAAGAAAAATATGAAAATTAAACCCGTAATAGAGCTTACGTATATATAAGGTATCTCGAGTTAAAAATAGGAACTGAGGAGTAACATTCCTTTTATATAAGATAGATTTCAACACCTTGAAATATACTTATGTACACAAGATTAATATTAATTCTTAACTCAGTTACACTCAAAGGATTATCTAGGAGCGCGAGACGCTCCTTTAGGCGTTTGATTTTAAGCCTCTAAGTGTTTAGGAGCGTGAAAATCCAGATTAATACTCAATTTAACCTATATTATAATTATATTTATCGATTTAGGCGTATGAAGGGGTTTAAGATTAGGAGCGTATCTCTGGAGGGCTGTATAATACCCTGGTTACACTGACCAATCCAATTCACTAATTCTACCAACTGACATTCTATTTTTAGGAGCACGCAAGACCTGAGTATGAGAACAGACTTAGAACTCGCTACGAGAACTGTAGCATGAGATGGTACAAGAGTCTGATCCAGAAAGTCAACCCCATAACTCAGGAAGACGAGTACTTCCAACCAACCGGAGAGCTGATCGTGAAAGTGGCAGGATCCTTTGCAACCCTCCTCACTCTGGTTCTCTTTGCAATGGCCCTCGTGATTGGAGTGATTGGCTATAAGGTAACCACGTCTATTTATAGCACAGAGCCCAGGATGCTATTTTTGTATACAACGGATTTCTCTCTATCGAAGAGTGGCAGTATTAAGAGCATACATGGCAACTGTCCCGCCTTTACATGAAATTTCCCCATTATATCCCGCTTTTTTGAATTCCATGTATATACTTTTCTATTGTGTCTCGTCATGTCCCGCGAAATTCAACGCTGCGTCCCGCTTTTACCATAGCTCAATTTGGCATGTATATAAGAAGTGGCTATTATGTGGACAGTATTCAGTCTAATAACATTATACACTCATACATAACTGTGACGTATTATGAACACGTGATGCACCTAATCACTGAATGTTTTATCTTCATCATCTCCCATAGTGTTGATCGACTTCATCGTTTCGTACACAATATCTTCTTGTTTGCATCCTTGGTTCGGGAGAGAAAGTAGACTTGAAAAGTCTGGAGAATCTTGATACAGGAAACTATCTGAAAAAATTCTCGGATTGTTCCTTTCTACTCTGTTAATCTGCATTGAAGAAATTAACTTCGGCCTAGGTTCACGGCGGTATTTAGAAAATTCCACGTCTTTTAGTTTACTATAACAGGTATCGTAGAGTGACGTCATTTGACTTCCGGTGTTAAAGTACAACCTTAACGTAACCCTATTATTCACAGAAAGTTCGCTGAACCAAATATCCGCAACCATCTCGCTCTTCGCATCACTTTTAAGCTGAAAGTTCATTTTAGTTTCCTCCACTTTGGATTTTGCTCTGTCTTCTTCATTCACCAGAATGCTAGTGCATTTTGACAGAGTAACTGGGTTGAGTTTTTTCTCGTTTTCGGCCCGTTTTCGCTTCAAAAACACTTTAATGTTGTACGGATTCAAGTAACTGTAGTGACCTTTTGAGTTGAACACTGCACAAGTTCCATAGCATCTGAGTTTATATCCCTCGATGAAGAATTTCGGGCCTTTAATTTCAGTTTCTGGGATAAATTTCTCGATCGTCCATTCCACTCCTTCCATGGTTTGCATTGCTCTCAATTCCAGGTTCATTTTTGAGGTAATTATACTAAGTTCGTTTTGGATGCGATAGTTTTCCTTGATGGTTGCTTGTGTATCTTGATTCTCTTCTTGTAACTGCTTGACTTGCTCAAGCATTAGGTCTTGGTGGTAGCACATCATCTCTTTATTATGCGCGGCCAAGTCTTTAAATCTAATCAGTTTTTCGGTGCAACCCAACATGAAAAACGCACAGCTTTCAAACCGATTCTCACAATCGTATGCGATATGTGATTGTAGTTTGTTCCTTTGCATTTCAAGGTCGCATTTATTTGGGCAGATTTCCGGCGCTAGTTCGCATATGTTTATATGTTCGTTAATACACATGTAAACAACTTGTTGTTGACAATACTCACAGTGCACAAGACGTTTCGGACATTTCTCTCGATAATGATCATCCAGTTCTGACCGTTTCAAAACGCAGTTACATTCCTTGCAAGCTATTCTGAACTCGGGGCATTCTTGGAGGTGTGAAAACGCCTCGCTTAATGTGCCCACCCACTCACACTTTCTCATGACAGGACACCTCACGGCTAACTCTTCAACAGCTTTGTTTACCTTCTTGACGAGGTTGCTGTTGTTTACATTTTCACTACAAAGTAAACAAGTCGTGTCTCCATTGGTCAACACCGCCTCTCTCATTATCCCGTTACAGTTATGACAGATCAGAAACTCCTCTTCTAAACCACTCAGATTTTCAAATAGAAAATCTGTATTGTAACCTCGGTGCACTTCCTCATCTTCAAATTCAATCTTCACATACAGAATTTCCTCTTCATGGTCTACCATTCTATCTTTTCAAATGATACTGACAAGTAATTATTTTCTAATATAGATTTAGTGTAGTGACTATTTGTATAGCTCCATTCTGTTGTGAGAGCAAACCTGAGCATGAACTCGATATTCAATATGGTGCTGATTTGAATGCAGTGCTTGATAATGATATACTAATCTCTTGTAATGTATGAGGGAGTTCTATCAATGTTATGCAATTGAAAGTAAGGTCCTTAGTTCAAACATCTCAGCTCATTCAAATATGAACTAACACTCGTTGTTTATTGGTTGATACAGAAGGGACAAACTTTGAAAGTACTCAATTATACGTACGTCAATACTTACCTCAGGAGGTATTATTAATATCAGAAAAAATTAAACTCTCCTTTTCAAACGCCTACAATTTTCTCCTTTAGATGATTTTACTCATGATAATATGTATATACTACAATCTGAATTAATTAAGAGATAGCCATCACTTTGTACATGGAGCTTGGAGAAGGTTCATACGTTCATAGTATCATAGTTTCAATCCGTGTCAACTATGATGAGTTGTTAGCGTGAATATAAAGTATTAAAATTTAATGCACAGAGTTCAGCAGAAATAAATAAACACAAATTTTCAAACTTTTATACTAAAATACAGTTGGAAGATAGAAAAAGTCTAAATGTCTTTCCCTTTTGTATATCTCAATGTTTTCGATCTTTTCTTTCCGAAAAATCCGTCCAACTTCACTACAGGGTTAATCTCGAAGTAGAGCTTAACGAGTACGCTATCCCGACACACCGACACATTGTTGAACCTCCCCAAACACTGACTCTCACTCCCAACTTTCCCTTCGAACTCGACATAGCTATCCTTCACTTCAGAATTTATTTTGTCTTCATCGTTGACTAAGATGGCTTTACAGTGGATGGAAGTAATAGGTACGAGCACGTCATCAAGATCTCCCGTTACTCGCTGGACATAAAATGATAAGTTAAATAGCATTAAATCTATATTTAGACTCTCGAACCGAGCGATACCCATGAATTTGTATCGCCGGATTGTGAATATCAGCCCCCTAAGGGTGTTTCCTGTCTGTGACTTTTCGATGATTTCTTTCTTCGGAATACTCCAATTGATCCCTTCCAAATCAACCTTTGTCATCAAATCGAATTTTAAATCTTTCAATTCACGATTTATTTTCTCATTTTCGATCAAAATTCTGTTCATTGCTTTCTCAAGATTTGCTATTCGGTTGTTCATCATATCTTGATGCTGTATAATGAATTCATTCTTGTGCTTGAATAGATTCTCTTGTGTCATTTTCACGTCTTCACACCCTAACTGGCATTCCACTTCTAATAGCGGGCATTCTTCTCGATGCAGTGACAACTTCTTACTCGCGATTTCGGCGCCACATCCTCTTGGGCACCTCACAGGGAGATATTCACACATTTTAAGGTGTTTCCGTTTATCTTGAGCCGTGAAAACCAACTGACAGTATTCACACATAATTCTTCTTAAATCGCAGTTCAATTTTAAATGGAATGCTATCGCCTTTCTCGGTAGAATGATTCCGCATTTATCTGGACACTCTTCACACATGTAACTGCATTCAAAAATGTGCTGAATAACTTCTTTCATTGTTCCTGTCCAGATACAGTTCTCAAGAGAAGGGCATTTGATCCTTAATCCATTCACAGTCTCTCTTAAATTGTGTAGCGGCCTTACTGAAGTTGTTAGGTCACTGCATTTCAAACAAACGGTCATTTCTTTTCGTTTGTCCGCGACAGCTTCTCGAAGTATCCCATCGCAAATTGAGCAAGTGAGCATGCTCCTCTCTATCTCAGTGAGGTTTTGTGACACATACTCATAACGGTACCCAAAGTATTCCACTCTGCCCCTTATAACCTTTTTAACGTACAATATCGGTTCGTTGATCTGCAATATCTGGTCTAGATCAGTTGCCATCCTGAAGTTTGGATATTTTAGTAGTTCCTAGGTATATTTATTGCAAAATTGATCTGATCTTATTCACTATAGTTACACAATAGGTGTAATGGTATCTAATTACCTGCTGAGGAGTTTAATTTGACCTTACATCACTCCTCGATCCATTACGTTCGTCTGAGTCGTCTACGTATACATTTGCTGAGAGATAGTATTTTTAGTTGATCGTTTTAAAATGATTGGGTGACTCTACTTGCTACTTGAGGTCAAACCTATTTATAGTAACATTATCCCCACACTTTTTTGGTGACATAATTAAAGCTAAACCTCTTGCAAACTAAAATTGGAACATTTGTCCTAGTGGATAGAACCACTTTTTATTCATTTAAATAATCATTACATCATTTCATTTTTTCGAACTTTTCTCGATAGCATCTATTCTGACATTCAATTGCTTCTTAGCTACAGCTAACTCCTTTTTCAGGTTTACATTTTCCGTTTCCAGTTTGAGTAGTCTCTCCATCATTCCGTCTTGATGCTGCACCATGTTATCTGACTTGTGTTTTGATAAATCTCCTCTTTTCATCTGACTCGCCATGCATCCTAACTTCTCATATGGGCACTTAATATCTGTAAGCAGGCAGACGGTGTTCTTATGGTGAACTGTGTCTTTTTTAATCAATTCCACTCCACATCCATTTGGACATTTTATTTGCTGAAAATCACATTTTTTTACATGTTCGTCTAAATCTTTCGCGGAAAAGCCTTCCTTGCAATGTTTACATTCGACTTTACGTTTGATACATTCCACTTTGATGTGGTTTCCTTCTTTTGAGCGCTCCAAAACAGTGCCACAGCCAAGTGGGCAGTTTATTCTGAAAATTTGGCAGTTCTCCAAGTGTTCTTCAGTCGCGGACAGCTTTCCTGACCATTCACACTGTCTCAGCAATGGACACTTGACACTAATCTCTCCAACCGTTGTGGTCAGTTGTGTCAATTGACTTTTCTCCCCTTTCGGGTTGACACATCCCTCACACGTAATCGCACCATTACATACAGTTGCGTCGTGCATGATTCCTTTGCAGCAAGGACAGATGAGAATACTTTCCATCATAGGAGGGATATTCTGAGAGAGAAATTCTTTCTTGAACCCACGATGTGTTCCCTCTAGTTTTATAAATAGCACGTCGTTTTTATCGTCCGCCACAATTAGGTCTGGTGGTTTTGCTGCCATTTCTATGCCACTTTGATACAATACAATAGATGCATTGTAACTAGAAACCAGCACTAGTATAAATCTATCTGAATATGGTGGACTATTAATAAATAAGAAATAGATACCTCTACAAAAAGCAAAATAATTTCCCTTTCAAATTTTACCGTTTCTTTACCATACATGGCGATGGCAATCAAATAACGACAGCGTTATAATCACCTCGTGTTAGTGTATAATGTACTCGACACTAATAATTCTATTGTTGATAATTCGATTAGAATGAAGTGGAATAAATATTGTATCGGATGGCTATGGGAATATAAGAATAGAGTTATTAGAACGCGAGGTGTTTCGAGTCCCTCCGAGAAGGGTGACTCTGTCCGCCGCCCCTAGGAAGTAGAACTGTTCTGTAAAAACTTCTGCGGCTGGACTCCCAAACCGGTACGGATTGCGGTGTCTCTTGCTTGATTTCGGCATCCAAGTCAAAGTGCAACCAAACGAAAATACTGTTTTCTCGCTGGTAATCTGGGTTTTTGATATCATCGTAGGTGAACTGAGCTATGCAATCACTCGTTTGGTCGACCTCAATCTTGTAGCTGACATGTCTCTCTAGAAGCTTCGATTTCCCTTCGTTCTTCAGATTCACAAGCGTAACGCAGCAGTACGTGAACCTCGCTTCGTTTTGGAGAGGTTCCTTTCCTTTTGAAAGACGTTTGATGTGAAAGGACACTGCATTCGATTTTATTCTCCGCTCAAAGCGTACTAAGCCTTGCAATTTCAAAGGTCCAACAAAGAAAATCGGTCCTTCAAGCATTCCCTTTTTATCCATTTTCCCTGAAATCCCTTCGATTTTCCACTCAACCCCGTCCAAGTCCTTTTTATACTTCATCTGCATTTTGGAATGTGAGAGCTCATCTCGAAGTCGGCGGATCTCCTCTTCGGCCTGTCCCAATCTCCGCGCGTGGAACTCGCTAGACATGTCCAAATGTTCGGACACGTTTTCCTGTTTGTGGACGATCAACTCCTTCCTCGTCATCCGCAAAGCGCAGCATCCATACTTGCTGTAAGGACAGGTTACCTCCGTCAGTGGACAATTCGTGTTTCTGTGCAATTCTGATTGTCGTCGTGGAACACTATCTCCACAGCCATGCGGACACATGACAGGAAACTCCTTACAGACTTTGTAGTGTTTTTCAAGACCTTTCGCTAACCCGAATTGTTTGCAATAATCGCAATTTATTTTCCTTTGCATACATTCGTTGTACGTGTGCGATTCAAGAGCTCCTCGGGGGATAACTACCTCACATCTCATTGGGCATTCCAGATGCAGGAAAAGACACTCATCGAGGTGTGAAATTATGTCACACATTTTCCCGCTCCATTCGCAGGCGCGTAATAGTGGACACATCACTTCTAGCTGGTTCACCAACTCCCTGACACCTTCATGAGGTGGTTCCTCTTGTGTGGAACAGACGAGACACTTTGTGCCATCTTCACACTCGATTGCTTCGCGAGGGATTCCTTGGCAAACGGCGCATTTCAGGAGAATTTCCTGATCTGAGGTAATGGTTTGCGCTAAGAAATCGCGTTTATACCCTTGATACTCCGCCGTACCCCCCTCCACTGCCTTGACGAACAAGAAATCCTCTCTTGCGTCCAAAGTTCTTGGGACTCCAGGGTCTTCTAGCGGAAGCTCAATCTCCTGCTGATCCAAACTCCGGACCGTAGTCTGATCTGAAATCTCGGAAAGTTCTGTGCTAACACTGGGCTCCATTTTACTCAAACAGAATGAAACTGTTTTCTTGTGTTTATATCTGCGTAAACTTGAATAGGTATAAGAGTGTAGGCGTTTGCTTAGTTTGGCATTTAGGTGTCTGGTATGTAGGATGAGTTAACACCAATTCAACGCTCAACTTTACGATTGTTGATTTGAAGTTTTGATGATGATAGTACATAGTAGCTTGTCTCCTGTTGTGACAATATAGAAATGTTTACTAATAAACGATGAAATCAAGTGATAAAAATATTTATGTTAACCGATTCTAACAGGTAATAGTCAAGACTCTCCTCACGGTTGCAATCGGGAGAGAAGCTAACAGGAACAACATCCCCATCAGTCCTTCGATTGGCTCATTCATCGTCACCTTGACAGCTGCCGTAATCAACCTCATGTTCATTGGAGTGATGCAGGTGGTGTATAAGTTCTTGGCCACCTGGCTAACCAACTGGGGTGAGTACGGATGGAGAGTGGATACAACGTACCGTACTTAAACACGGTGTGATGCTGTTATGTTGACCAATCAAATGATTGTTACAAAATGAAATTATGTACAGTCGACTCCGCTTAATAGGCACATCGGTCAGAGGATATTTTGGTCCGATTAATTAAGCGGAGAACCCTATTAACCGATAATATTTTGTATTAGCTCATTGTATGGGGCTATTTCGGTCCTGCCAATAGTGGTCCGATTAAGCGGTAATAGGGGAACAGAATTGATACATACTTGGGACTTAAAATTGTTTGCTAATAAGTGAACTCCACAGTACATATTGTGATTAATATTATTACTTTTCAACATTCCCTATTTTCCACATGCAGTGGACTTTCAGAAATATATTTTATTGAAATACAGCCGACTCCGCTTAATAGGGTCACTGTTTAATCGGGTCAACAGCTTAATCGGGCCACTTTTGGCAGGACAGGAATAGCTCTCACAAATAGAAGCTAATACAAAATATTTTCGGTTAATAGGTTTCTCCGCTTAATCGGGGCAAAATGTCCTGACCGATGTGACCCTATTAAGCGGAGTCGACTATATTAGCTCAAAAGAACAAATCTCCGATTCGACTTAACTACTATATTTCTATTTAGAACTCCATCGCACTGAGAGCGAGCATGAAGACAGCTTCACGCTCAAGATGTTCATATTCCAGTGCATCAACTACTACTCCTCCATCTTCTACGTTGCGTTCATTAAGGGGAAGGTTTTGGTCGAGTACCCCGGGTCTGACTCAGGAACTCTGTTCTTGTTGGAGGAATGCGAGACGTATGGCTGCTTCCTGGACCTGTGTATCCAACTGGCGGTCATCTTCCTTGGAAAACAGCTGTTTAATAATATCCTAGAGATTGGGTTGCCGTGAGTTATTTCTATAAATATAACAACATATCATTCCTTTATATCGAAACACCAATGAAATATTTCCCTTTTGTTTCTAAATAACGAAAATGTTTGTTAAACGATTCCACAACAACTGAATTGAAGTAGGAATTTCCTTACAGACCCGCTATGTTTCCGTTTGAATGTTTAAATGCCATTTTTCAATCAAAACTTCCGTCATATTCTGTGGACCCCCTGATATCTTCTGTGGACCACTAAGAGGTCTATGGACCCACTGGCCCAATGTAAGACCGCTGTAATTCATTTAGTCTGTTACGCATCATATTCAAGTGGATAAAGCGCCATTCCTTCCGCAAGAACCAATCAGTGGAGCTGCAAGCACTGGACGACTACTATGCACGGTGGGAGAGAGAAGAACTCCTGGATGTAGGACGATCCCACTACCTCTTCTACGAGTACCTAGAACTCATTGTCCAGTTTGGATTTGTTACTCTCTTCGTGGCTGCTTTCCCTTTAGCTCCTCTCTTCGCATTCCTCAACAACATAGCTGAGATACGACTAGATGCGTACAAGTTCTTAGTACTGACCAGAAGGTATGTAGCTTTCAGAGCAGCTGACATTGGTGAGTCAAGTTCTAATTTAAGACTGTGTTATGCGTCGTATTAAATCACTATAAATAGCAGTTAAATTAAAGAACTTTTTCTATTGGTCAGATCCTTAGACACTTGTTGTTTGTTATTATATTTATTTATTTTCATTGCAGGTATTTGGCTTAACTTCATAGATGCCATTGCTAAGCTTAGCATACTATCAAACGTGAGTTATTTATAGCTCACAGTCAACTCCGCTTAATTGGGACAAGTCTCCAGGAACGGAATTGTTTTCATACATAGAAGCTAATACTAAATTTCATCGGTTAATTGGGACAAAATACCTGAGACCAAAGTGTCCCGATTAAGCGGAGTCACCTGTATTTGAATCTATTGTGATAGTGTAGTCATTTATTTTGTATAGAAAAGGTGTGAAAATTTGTTTTTATTTTGTTTGCAGAGGTGTGAAAATTTCGCTTAGATCTTAGAACTTAATCGTAGTCATATCATTGACACTTACATGCCAATTTTCATATCTCTACGACTTGCCAATTCACTATTTTCAACGCAGCTTTGATCCGATTTATCTCAGGCATTCCTCATAACCTTCACTGGAACTACACTGGACGAGTATGTGTATTCGATCAATAAACCTAACAACAACACGAGACTCGACGGATTTATAAATTTTTCGCTCTCCACCATTCCTTGCTCTGCTCTTCCAAACACTCACCATTTCCCTAACCCTGAATTCCAGAGTGTCAGTTGCCTCACTGCGGAGAATGTTGGAGTGCCTGGGGCTTCTACTGGTCCCAAATGCTTCAATGTAACTTCTAACAGTGGAACCGATCAGCTGTATCAACCTTACTATTCTGAAAGGTAACGATTGCTCGTAATAGGAATGTGTTCGGATTACGAATATTCTTTATTCCAGATGGTGCATGGTGGAACTTAGAATTTTGAGGTGTCAAGTGGAATGTCTGTGATTTCTGAATTGCAATAGCCATAAGAATTTGACCCTTAAAATTTTGAAACCACTTTAACTTGTTGAGAATGTACCTGTGTTTTTATTTTGTGATGTATTTATGAATATTTATTTGTTTAGTTTAGAATGTTGCTCCAATAACAACATGATTCCTAACTGTAATAAATGGGTGAACACTATTCCTAACATGACTATCAGCCAAACCTGTTGTCAAGCAATGCAATCAAACGCCAGTGACAATCCCATCCCAGCTTCTTCAGTTGTAGAATACAACGCGCCTGCCACTGGGAACTCCACCACGTGTAGAGTGAAGCGACAAGATCTCCAGTGTACTTGCAGGTAATACTCACTCTAAGATTAAAGAAATTATTATGTACGAGTTTATTACAGGAAACAGGGCAGTGCGATATTTTGATTGTTTTATTTGATACAGTCAGGGTCGCTTAATATGAACATTCGTTTATTATGAACTAACCTCCTGGTCCCAATTTCATTTTTTAGATAGGATTTGTATTGGATCAAGTATCTCTATTATGAACAGATTTTTGGTCCCCTGGTGGTTCACAATAAGCGACCCTGACTATACTTTTATTATTCTGGAATATTCTAGCACATTCTAAACAGTGAACCAATTCACTGCACTAAATAATCTTGAAACTTTGAGATCTATTCCTATGCTAATAGAATCGATCAAATATCAAAAATAATTTTGATATAATACCTGGCGCCGGCCCTGCTAGGAACCAAGGATTTAAACTTTAATCTCAGCTTAGAGTATTGATTGGTTGATTTTTCTCAATTAATACAATGAATAGTTCCAAGTCTGTTAATTTCACACTTTTGTTACAGATAATCTGGTTTGGAGTGATCCAATTGAAACTAAGTTCAGACAAAAATAGTCCTTTGAGGGTTAAAGAAAATCCTACCGCGATTACGACCGTCCCTGTACAATTGTAGTCTCCATCCATCTCTTCAACTTTATTCTGAATAGGTACTATGGACGGTACTCGCCTGATCCTTACAAGGAAGACAATGAGTACTACTTCCTGCTTGTGATGTGGAAACTCGTATTCATCTTACTATTCGAGGTGAGTTACTAGGTTTGAATTCGCTGGTGTCGCTTATTTGCATTGTTCTCATCGAATAGTCTCCAATGTAACCAGGAATGGAATGGAAAACCAAAAACGGCCTTGGCAAACATTTCGAAAGCGGCCCACACAGTTGGCCTCGATTCAGGACCTCACAACCTAAGTTGACTAATTCATTAAAAAATGGCAAAGAATTATGAATTATTCGAATAATTCTTATTCAGGAATTATGAAATATTCCAATAATTCAGAATCCTGAATTATGAATTATTCGAATTATTCATTAATTCATGAATTAGTCAACTTAGCTCACAGCTAAATAGCGTCAGTAATATACCCGATTTAGCTTAGGGGTCAATTCTATTTATAGAATAGATCAATAACTTTTAGGCTTTCCCCGCCCAAAATGAGCAAAATCCCTAGTCCGACCCGGGATAATTATTAACAAACTCAGCAGGAAAATGCCCGATGTCTCTAACTCTCCTTTCTCTCATCTAGAATCTGATATTCTTCGTCACTGGACTCTTGGCCTGGCTAATTCCCGACGTACCTCACTCAATCCGCGTTCAGATAAAGAGGGAACAGCTCTTGACTAACAAGATACTCTACGACCTATAATCTGCCTAATTTACTAATGTACTTCTCGCTTTTACTATTTTTACCTTAGCTGCTTTCACTTTCTAATTTTAACGCATTCTTAACCAACATTTTCACTTATAACCTTATTTATGTATGCTAACGCTTATACAAATGAATCTATTTATATCTCCATTCTTTAGAGTCGATTTAAGGCAGGATAGTAACTACCTGACTTCTCAAAGCGACTCTGGAAATATTTATGTTGCGCTACTGCCTGAGACATCTTAAAATTCCTAGAAAACTAAACCTCAGGACTAACAGAGAAGTTTTCTGGGAATAATTCGAATATTTTAATACATAGTGTCAATCTTATAAGTATCCTTGATATCCACTAATAAACAAATGAGCCTATATTTCAGTGGCTCATTAACCACCTAAACGCCACTGTTACGTAACCACTTATTCCATAGGTTGTCTGTTAATCCAGCATTTGTATGCGCACAATGACTTCCAATAACCTGCCACTTCCTGATAACACAGCTGACATTCTCTACGTGAAGACACTGGGTAAGCATCGAGGCTATAGAAAGGAGTACTTATCTCAAAACCTAACTGCTATGGAAGGGAAACTGATCCTTTGTCTCGTCTGTGATGGAATTCTGCGCGATCCTGTCGCTTCGAAAAAAGGAACCACTTGTGAAATTTGTAGCGACACACATTCCAAGTCGCCAGTAACACAGATTAGGAACTGTATATCCGAACTCGATATAAAATGCCCACTGATTCGCGACTGTGACTGGGTAGGGAAGCTTTCTGATGCAGTTGGACACATAGAGGAGTGTTGGAACGTGTTGATTTGCTGCCCGCTTAAGTGTGGTGAGTTGATGATGAGGAGAGATGTCAATAAACACACTCGTGATGAATGCGACATGCGTAATAAGGATTGTCCACACTGTCATTGCATAATCTCTAGAAATGACTCAGAAAAGCACTTTGAGATCTGTCCCTCCTTTCCACTCATCTGCAAATGTAACATATGTATTCCAAGAAGCGAAATGAGTAAGCATTACAGAGTGCAGTGTCCTTTAACAGTAATTCCGTGTCCGTATGCAAAGTACGGATGTAAGTTAGAGGGAATCTATCGCAGAGATCTGAGAGATCATAAAGAGGAATGCTTTATTGAGCATCAAGACATGCTGGAAGCTAGTGTTAGAGACATTACCATGAAGATGAAGTATCTACATGGATTTAAATGGATTGTGCCTAACATGAGTAAACTCAATTTGATTTCTGAAAAAATGTCTCCTACCTTTTACATAGAGAACATTCCAGTTGTCTTTCATATCAAAGCTGTCCCTCTGACTGAAAAGTTTGATATCAAACTTCAGCCTATCCAAGGGGATCGTGTGTTGATAAACAAGATTTTCATAAATGAATGCAGAATATTTTTAGAAGATAAAGAGACTTATAAGCGTGGTTTCACAAATTTTTTTCCCAAATGCACTCTTAAAATGTTTTCAGACAATTCCTTGTTCACTTCACCTCTCGATTACGCTCAGTTCATCCAATCAAATGATAGCCTTGTGATCAGAATCTACTTCGATTACGTTTTATTTCCCTAACTCTGAATCCAATTCTATAATCCCATTGGTCAACCATTAACATTTTGTTACTTTTTTAGATAGCTTACATTGTCGCTTAGTGTTTATTTACCAATGAATTAACTTATTTTTGAAAGATTATATTATTAAAGTTTTTTTCTGATACGAATATGATGCGAGTACACTCCTTACATTAAAATCTACGATAAAATGTTCTGATTTATTACTATTGAAGCATTTAATAAGTATACAAATGTGTACATACCACAGACACGTATGTACAATCAAAGGATGAAGATATCTAAATTCTTTAATTTATTAGTGTTATAACTTTAAATTTTTAATAATTAATAGCTACATTCTTATCAGAATTCTATTTATTGTGTTGTATGTGATCTAAATATTTTAACATGATTTATCATAATTCCTTTGCTAAATCTTATTTTACTCTTCTATTGTGTAAATTCAATGAATTCCTTGAGCTATTCTGATATAGGTGCTTCAAAGGTTTAATATTTATTTGAGTTCCTAGAATGGAGATTATTTCATTTATTCAAAAATGGCTGAGAAACAAGTGCTCATACAAAATGAAGGAGAGGTATTTACTTAAAATGTTTTCTAATAAGTACAGCTCCTGTAGGGGGATGCCCTTATGACATGAACAAAGTTCTACGTCCGTCCGTATGTAGATATATCCGCAAGCGCACTACTACGAAATCTAGCGGTCCGATTTTTACATTTTTTTTTTAGATATAGATAAGATCCCACGGCTAATATAGGATTATATTATACTATATAGAATCCGATTTTCGCAGGTTGAAATAATATGAATATTTTATGAGTTATTATTACATATGTTTATATACATATTTCACACACAACGGCTAACTATTGTATTGATCATAGGGCACCAGTTATAATGCGATTGTACCTCATGTGATACATGTTGCCGGAGTTGAAGAATTTGCTTCTAATAATGGAGAAGAAGAGGGATCTTGGAAATACAAGAGGTTTAGAAGTATATCAGTGAGTTAACCAATCAGATTGCAGTGTTTTATCATTTTATCGTGAAAATATGAATGAATATACTTTAATTATAAAAATTGAATATTATTTTGAGTAATTATTGAACACAATAATGGGAAGCACACCATCTCATACACACTACCACTATGAAAATCTTAAATACTCTTTTTATTCAATGATGCACATATATTTTCTAAAGATTCTATTCGTATCAATAAAACTTTAAACCTAGATTTTAAACAAAAAATGGTTATAGATGTTATAGTGTATCAATTTTAATTGGAGTATAGAAATAGTATCGTGAAAATGATAGTCATTTTTTAGAGTAGTTGAATCTTATTCTAAAGAAGCATGTTGATGAGTTTCAACTCTAAATTCGTTTACTTAATCAATTTGTCAACTTTGAATATATGAATTCAATAATTCTCCATCCTTCATTCTCCATTCACAGTCAAAGCACATCATGAACACTAGATACAATTAAAAACATTTCGAACCATGTCAAAACATTTCACGCGTAACAAACTCACACAGTAGAAGAGGCTTCCAACAATCTTTCTGACAATTATTTTGCTAGTTCGGCTAAATAAAGCGAAACCTATTTTATCCCAAATTCGGCTTCGAGATAGTATAAGCTAAGTTATGCAGTCCATACCATTAGGCTATCAACAAGCATTGAGGTTTCTCTGCTTGGGCCTCTATATAATAATACACAACAATTTTGTGTTGAATGTTTGAATGGCATATGAGACATTGGATGAGAGATATACTTCTGGGGAACAATCTGGAAGAGTCGAGTCTCTGTCTATCGAGCTGAAACGAGTTTTAGATTCTGGACCGAGAGAAGATACTCCTCTCCTTTCATCTAGTTCTAAGAATTCGAAAACTGAGGTGAGATTTAAGCTTACCAGCTCCGAACGATGTGTTGTACCTTTACTAAATTAGTATACTAAGTCCTCTCTAATTGTCCACCATTGGGTAATGGGATCCTAAGTTGACAATTTGAGAATTCGAAGTGTTTGTGCACATAGTACTCCTATTCTGGCAAGTGGAAAAATAGAGAAAATTACAGAGGTGGACAATTAGAGAGGACTGACTGTAGATTGAATTTGAATTAACTATATTTTTATAATTTTTAAAAAGTTCCCTTAAAAATATCGATTTAGCGAGATGGAGACGTTGTAAAGTAGTCAGGTCCATAGCATTACCATCTCGATTCGCAATAGTCAGCTAAATGCTCTGTTAGTATTACACAGCGTAAAAGTGTACAGGACATGGCCTGATTATCTCCACCGCCAATGCAGTATAAGAATCAGATAGACATTATAATCCAGCGATATTCAACCTTTTTGGCTGTGGACCCCCTATAGCAATTTCCTATATTCTGTGGATCCCCTCCTATTAACAATAATACAAATTTTGAATCCTGTGGATCCCCTGATATCTTCTGTGGAGGGGTCCATGGACCCCAGGTTGGGAACCTCTGCATTAATCAAACTATTCCAAATTCAGTATATTTCACATACGTATCACAGTGTTCAATATGTCTCACGAACATTGTGTAGTGTTACATGCAATAGGAACTTTAATTACTAACCACTGAGGCAGTACCACATAATCTACTACGTACTAGAGTTACGTAGATTGAGAAGAGATTCGAACTGAGATTATTCAAGTCATTAGTATATTACAGGTTTGGTTCGAGAGAATTATGAGAATTTAATCTAATAGCCTTACGAGTAGAGTGATGTATTAGTAATCAATCAATGTAAGCTAGTATTGAATTATATGTCTAGACTTACATGCTTATATTTATCCTATCATATTCGTACAAGTTCTTAATTAGTACTGGGGTATCTCAGAGTAATAAAATCGTGACTACCCATCACAAGATAGATATTTGCTAAATCGCCATGATGGTGGAGTATTCTGTGGTTTCCCTAATTCGATTATTGTACGAAACTATTCAACGTAATAACTCAAGATTTGTGCTCAACATAACAATATTATTGTTGTGTAAATAATTTTACTTCGGCGAATCAGATTTCATGTTCAGAGAGTGATAATAGTGACTTGGATGAATGCTATGAATAAGGTCTAATCCTATTGGTCAATTCTACTCATCGCAGCTGTGATAGAATTTCATTGGTCGACACAATGTGACATATTTTGCAGAAATCAACACAATCTTGTATATTAAAACTCATTTTTTTTGTGCAAGTTGATTGAGGAACTGGGAGGTGCTAGAAACGTGAGATTTGGCACACAGGTAAATAATAATAAGGAATTTGAAGATCTAATTAGGCGAAATCTTCACAAAGCACCAATCGTTTATTTGATATCCCCCGCAGGGCGACTCTGCGGACACATAGTGTCCGCAAGCCGCGCAGCGCAAGCAAGTGAAGCACGCTTATATACGTAGTATATGAATATTTGATCTAAATTTAGTTCAATTGGGCTCTGTTGATTTTCCAAGATCGCTCAGCTGTACGTACGGACGTTAAATGCTACCCATCCACTAATGTACCTCCTGGAATAGGATATGAGCGGGAGTAAGTATCTAATTATGTACCCTGGCCCAGACTAGAACTATCAGTTGTTTGTGTAGATGAAGTAAGGAACTTTTACATATCGTGAAAACTTGCAATTGTACAAAAATGTTAGCTGATAAATCACACAATACCTTTAGTGTATTTGCCCTATCAACTATCCTGTTTTTTGGCTATTTTTAACTTGGAGTGGCTACGCTAGAGGAATAGTTCCAATTACTCTTTCAATTCCATAAACCCAAAAGAGTATTGCACCACAGCTCCACATAGATAGAACGTGAGACTTTTCAGATATATGATCCACTGACTAAATTGCATTTGACTCCACTATTACTGCTGCTGTATCCAATTCCTTGTGTTCGTAATTGGAGAATGTCAAATAGGCCCTCTTAGCCTATTTATACGACGAACCTCGGGAATGAGTGTCTCTAAGCTAGGATTATCTTGATCGGACTTCTTTCTTGGTTTTAACATGGCGAATAGTGACATTACTCCGGTGGACATAGAGTTGACTAGTAAGGAGGTAGAACTTACTGAGGATAAACGGTTACTAAGCAACCGCGGGAACAACAAAGGCCTTAGCAAAGAGGAAAAGGTAAATTCAATTCTCTATTAGCGGAGAAATACTCTGTTACTAATACAGGACAATATTAGGGACTATTTTTAGAAATAAATTGAATTTAATTACAAAAATTTAGAGATTAAGAGGTTTTATTTGTTCTTATAAACACGAATTAAATACAGTTAACACAGTTGATTCTCATCATTACTGAACACATCACCATTTCCATTGACATAGCAATGCCGTAGCTATCCTTATCAAAAGAAAAATTTGTACAAAGGATTCTCTTTGAATGAACGACTTCGAATTATTCTAGATTACCCAAGAATAGGGTTCCATCACTGCTATAGGATTTCCAGCAGTTGGCGTTTGAATTTGCTCGTAATTTCATTTAAAAGCGAGTCGAATAGGCTTTTTTTGAATTAAATTCATTTCATTGCAATGGCTGATAGTGAGATAGAACTGACGTCTAGTGACCAGGTTAAGCTTATATCTGCAAGACCGGTAAATATTTATTTTTACTTTATTTACATAAATAAAATACATTTATATATTTTCGAGATATACTTTTCTCAATTTTTAATAATTGGTTGAGCAGAAAATGAGAAGAATTTTAAAATAAAGAAATTAAAAAAGGTACTAACAGTTTTTCTGAGAGAAAATTAGACTTATTCAATGATTTTAGTTATTGTTTCGAGAAAATCCAATTTATTAATATCTGTGATAAATAATAATTAAATATAATCTTACTCTTTACATTTGAAAATATTAATCTACGTAAATTGAGTATTCCAGAATTTGTCACTCCATTATCCCAGTAGATTAGATTCCTGCTATCTTGTTCTTGTCTATGATCTTACAAATTGAGATATAGCACATACAGTGCTCAAATTGACTTTTAATTAGCGATGTAATTAGATAAAATTGAGTGCCATTTTCACTCCATAAGTCATAAATAGCTCATTTGTGTTGTGTTTTATCACATTCCAATCCAATTCACAAATCCAAGTAGATCAAAAATTATTCCGGATTAATTTAATTAATCTCAAAAACTGTATATAGCCCAGTTTACACGAATTTATTTTCACCGCAAACAGTCTAGCTCATATCTGTAGGACAAGGTTCAAATCTACATATTTTGATCTAATCTTGCAATTACTTTAAGGAAATTGAGCAGTTTTCTCATGAATATTCTTGCAGTCTCAATCAATAGGCTTTCATATATAAGAGTTAGTCTCTGATAAATTCTTTATCTGCACTTCTAAATGTTCTAAAAATTATTCCTACTTTTTCAACATTGCTATTTAAATTCGGAAATCTTGAAAGAACATTTGTCTTTATTTTATTGATGTGCTATGAATATAACTGAACTATAATATTCAAATTCTCAAATTTGTTGATTTCTGTGACAGAAAAACCGAACATACCTAACCCATGACGTCACTTCCTATCTATATTCCACTATCCACCGTGTCTTTTTACGAAATCGATCGACCTTTTGATCCTAACATATAATTACGTACATGGTTAATCCTAGGTTAATTAATATATGGAGTAATCCATACATTCTAACCACGAAATTTATCTATAATTTTCAATTCAAAATCGAACGGAGTTAGTATGGCTGATTATGAAGCTCTGCCTACTGGTACTCAAAGTCCGATTAGAGAAGCATCTCCGGAAGTAATCGAACTAAAACCCATTGAAGATAAGGTAAATCCCCGGAAAGTGTGAACACCGATAAACTAATCGAAAAGTTGAGTAAGTTTTTTTAAATCCAATTTTTATTTGTTTTTTTTCTCTCTTCTAGGCAGCGAAAGAAAGAAGTGTCTTCTTCAACGATGGAACTACGAGAATTGGTAAACTATAAATACATACTTCTAGATTTCATTTTATCTTAATACAATGCGATTTTATATGAAATAATAATAAATTTTAGATTTCGTTTTGACTTATATCAAACCTGTTATGGGTGAGAATGGAGAGATGAGTGAGAAGGACAAAGAAAAATTCGAGCTTCGTCAATACTTTCTAAAATCGATCGAGGAATTAGGAGTGGAAATCGAAATACAGAAACAAGAGGTAATTCCGTGTCTATACTCAAATGCTAATTCGACGATGAATATATCTTCATACTGTACGCTAGGATAGCTGGTTCGGATTCAAGTATTTACTCAAATATGTTTACCAAAACATTTTAAACAATTTGTTGACTTTTTTAACTTGCTATAGGAGTCTCCAGATCTGAAGACAACTTATCTGAAGCTGCATGGAAGCTGGAAGGCCGTGTCTAATTATGCTGAGAAGATCAACATTAGAGTTCCCATCCATGTAAGGAACTACAGTAGAATTCGCTTATCATCGAGTTTTGCTCTCACAAAAAGTTTGCTAATAAGCGAAGTTGCTAATAGGGGAACAGAATTAATACAAATTCTATACTTGGGACTTGAAAATTGTTTGCTAATAGAGCAATATTGCTAATAAGCGAACCACTGTATTTTATTTAAATAACACCCTATTATTATGGCTAGCTATCTTTAGGAGCAAGACACGGTGACGTCTAGTCTTAAAGAGAAGATATTCAAACTTTTCAAGATGAGAGATATCACTGTTCCTAACTTCCCTGAGAAATACGAAGCTAAGGATTACTACACAGCTCTCTACAAACCTTCGAAATTCGAAACGTGAGGAACTGTGGCTAAATTTAGATATGATGAAAGTCAACAAACATAATTTTAAATCAATAAGATTTAACCGAAATTTCTCACTCAACAATCTTATTTGTGTTTATTTATATTTTGCATTCGTTATGTAAACTTTCAGATAATTCCATTCAATCCTACATACTCACTCTCGCATTTGGTTGTTAAGTTTAGCTGTTGAGATTGTAATAGCATTATTATATATGTAACTGTTCTATTTATAGATTTATTGGTCATGAAAACAAAGATACTTTCTTCACAGATGCGCAGAGAAGTCTGATTGTAAGATTCTATATTGCATTTACGAATAATATTATCGTCGAAGTAGTTTTTTGTTCGATTCATTTCATAGCCTTAGCAAAACTAGGCTATTTTTAATGGAGGTGTTACTAATAATAGAACAATGTTTACATATGCCTAGCGACAAAAAAAACCCGATTTGGACTGTATTAAAATTTGTAAAATAAACTTCTGTTGTCTTAAATTTTTATAAAATTGTTTTCTCTATAGTTGTATAATCTGTTACTGGACGCGCCGTACAAGAAAGATGAGCCTAAAACAGGTAAGTGACTGTTTACACTCATTTAACTAACAAACAAACTGTGCGGCCCAACACTCGATTTATCTTTCCTTAGGAATTGAGAGGCTTTTGGACAAAGGAGTATTCACTTCTGCCTATCCCCTGCATGACGGGAACTACTACGTTAAGCCTAACGCAGACCCTACTTGTTTCAGACAGGTTGGTTTTGTCAAATACAGTAGAACCTCTATATGTGGGGTAATTTTGGATCCTCTTTATTCGTTTCCATACTAATGAACCTCCAAAAGTATATAATTATGGTATCTTAGTATAAAGGTGCATACTTACCAACTCTCCAGGGAAATGAATTATGAACCAGGGATCCAGGGATTTAATGAAAAATCCAGGGATTATGAGCTTTTAACTAGCTATGGTAATGATCTGCTGGGTCTAGTTTTTGAATTTTAGAAATACTTTTTCTTGGTTTACTTGGTTTTTCGTTTTGAGTGTGGCTGTAGCTATGTTTTGATGGCTTTCAATATTAAACCAGGTTTATGGGCGACTACACCACTTATTCAGTGGTTCCCAGCCTGGGGTCCATGGACCCCTTAGTGGTCCACAGGATTCGAAATTTTGTAATACGGTTAATAGGAGGGAGTCAACAGTCAAAAATATTGAAAACTGCTGACTTGATTCAATTGCGTTAACATTGAAGACTGAGATTGTCCATTCCTCTAGTCTCTGTTCCGTGAGTGGGCCAGTCCATGGGCTTTCTACAAAACTCAGCCATTGGATGAAATCAGGTGAGTTATCTAGTAATACAGTGGAATTCGCTTATTAGCAACTCGAGTTTTGCTCATAAAATGGTTGCTAATACACGAAGTTGCTAATAACGGAACAGAATTAACACAAAAACTTCACCTGGGACCTGAAGATTGGTTGCTAATAGAGCAATATTGCTAATAAGCGAATTCCACTGTATATTTAATATTTTAGATTCCGTTGTAGATATACTCGTATGCAGGAGTGTGATCTCGTGTAGTGTGTTTATGCTGTTATTCTAATTTAGAGAATACTTCGGAGAGAAAATCGCCCTCTATTTTGCCTTCCTCGGTAAGTTATAAACAAAGCACTGCGAATTATGTCAACTCATTTAAATAAATA
The DNA here is from genome assembly GCA_963281255.1 of Aphrocallistes beatrix. Lineage (NCBI taxonomy): Eukaryota > Metazoa > Porifera > Hexactinellida > Sceptrulophora > Aphrocallistidae > Aphrocallistes > Aphrocallistes beatrix. The sequence goes on from OY725506.1 coordinate 336,711, forward strand.
CGGGTGTTACTATAAATAGAATTGATTCAATACTAATTTGGGATTATATTTTTAAAATATATTAATATCTTTGAAACTCATTCATTTGGACACACACCACTCTAGAAGAATGTCCAACATATTCTATGGTAATATTTACAATGTGTCATGTAGGAAACTATACAAAGTGGCTGCACTTGTCTAGCATCATTGGGATCATCATCTTCATATACGGCCTGACCACATTGGGGACACTAAGGAACCCCCTCGCGTGAGTGGCAACCAGAACGGAACATTGGAATTTGAGATTGTTGTTTTAATATTTTTCTCCAGGCGCCAAGTATGCAATGATCCTCCAACCGACTACTACATGTGTCCCATCTGTAATGGAGGGAAGTGTGACTTTTGGTTCTTAAATTCTGCCTGTACAGCTTTCTGGGTGAGTTAATACATATAACACCTATTAATATTGTACAAGATAGATACAATTTATTTCTATTTTCTCTTAGTTCTCGCTGTTATTTGACAATGAAGGAACTCTGTTGTTCGCTATATTCATGTCGTTTTGGTGTAAGTATTTTAAGATTGTTTTAATATGACACCCCCCCCCTTACCCCTATATCTGTCCAACTCAAGAATAACTTAGAGCTGCCCTTTTCAGGTACAATGTTCCTGGAATCCTGGAAGAGACAACAATCTACTCTGCAATACGAGTGGGATCTACTGGGATTTGAGGAAGAAGAAGTTAGTCAATTTCAGGAATTATTCTGTGATTTTGAATTTGAATTTTTACTCTACTTTAATTTATCCCTAGCAACAACCTCGTCCCAAGTATGAGCTCGGGGTGAGAAGTGGACATGAGTGGGTTTCTGATAGATGGAAAAAGTTTTGGTTCGATTATGACCCAGTTACAAAGGTAAACATAACAGAAACACATCAACAACAACAACAACAACAACAACAACAACATCTAACATCTTATAATGAATAATCCTTCGTTTAGATCGAAGAATACAAGCAACCCCAGTTAATCTACTTAAGTAAAATCGTTGGAACAGCTAGCCTTCTAATCACAATGGTAGCAGTTGTGGTTGCGTTTGTAATAGGTGTGATATTCTATAAAGTGTTGGTGAGGAACGCCCTTAGTGTGGTGGCAGCCAGAAATGGACAAAGTACTTTCGTGCCACTAATTGGAATTGTTGTCAGTATCTCTGCAGCCATTCTCCAGCTCATCTTTATCCTTATAATGAACAAAGTGAGTTTTCAATTAAGAAATAACTCTATGGGGGTATATATGTTTTTTTATTTATGTTTATTTCCACACAGATCTATACATTCCTTGCTCTGTTTCTCACTGACTGGGAGTTGCACAGAACTCAGACTGAACATGAAGATAGCTTCACATTCAAGATGTTCCTCTTCCAATGTGTCAACTTCTATTCCTCTATATTCTACATCGCCTTTATCAAAGGAAAGATATTCGTTACTTATCCAGGCGTACCAGGATTCAAGCTAGAAGAAGTAAGTTAGCAACATATTTCAAACACTATCTGTTGCTATACAGCGTTACTAAAAATAGAAAGTTATTTCCAGACGATAAAGCTTTTAACCTGGTTGGACATTATACGAGTATCTCATAATGGGTCGCCGAATTTTGCGGTCATTAGACAACTGATGGTATCTTCGACCGCATCCCTAGTCCATTTTTGAGATTTAGATGGCAGGCCTTATATACAGATGGCTATGGACAATCATATTTTGAAAATGTTGTTTCCTAGTGCCAACCTTACGGCTGCTTGCTCGAGCTGTGCTTGCAACTAGCCATCGTTTTTCTGGGTAAACAGATTCTGAACAATGCCCAGGAGCTGGGAGTTCCTATCGTGAAGTATGTAATCAAGCGAGCTTTGAACTGGTGGAGAACTAGGAAGCAGACGGAAGAGGACAAGGAAGAAGAGATATACACTAGGTACGAGCAGGACTTCGATTTGCCCCCTGAAGGACAATTTGGACTCTTTTCGGAGTATCTCGAGCTAAGTAAGTTATATATACCACAAGTAGCATTCCCACATATTATGCAGTATAAATTGAATGGTATGAAACAATGTTGGATTATCGAAGTACTGTATTTGCTATTAAAACCGGTTTTCGGCACAATTGAGGCTATTTTTAGTAAAGAGAGACAACTAATGTTTATAACATTCTATTTATAGTAATCCAATTTGGCTTCGTCACGCTGTTTGTTGCATCATTTCCTTTGGCGCCATTTTTCGCACTTCTTAACAACTATGCTGAAATCCGATTGGACGCTTTCAAGTATCTCTGTCTTCAGAGGAGAGTGGTAGCTATCCGAGCAGCCGATATAGGCCTTTGGTATTCCATTCTGGACATAATCGCCAAATGTGCAGTCATCAGCAACGTGAGTTTGTTACTGTTCAACTTTTTCGTGAGATTCTTATAATATATAACCATGGATGGTTTTCTAGCGCAGAATTCTGAGATTATCCGTAGAATCGTGAGATTTTGTTTCGTTCACTCAAATGACCTTGTGGTTCAACCGGTTTAATCACAACTTGATAACTATCGCCACTAAATAGCGTCACGCGACACAATTTACTTGGTAAAACCCCATATGGACCATGGATGAATTTTATTTTGCTTTTATGGTTCATATGAGGTTCTACCATAGTAAATTGTGTCGCGTGCCGCAATTTGGTGGCGGTGGTTATCATGTTATGATGAAACCGATTGAACCATAAGGCGATTTGAGTAAACGGAACAAAATCTCACGATTCTACGGATAATCTCAGAATTCTATGCTAGAAAACCATCCATGGTTATATAGTATAAGAATCTCACGAATCTACGCAACAGCACTAAACTATTCTCATTGGGCATAATCTATACCATTAAACTCACTAATTTATATTTCATACTTTTAGGCATTCTTGATTGCATTCACTGCTACCTTCATTGACAGAGTTGCCTATGCCGCCATTAACCCTCTGGGCATCGCTACATACAACGATCTGAACGGATTCTACAATTGGACGCTAGGAGAAATCCCAGTTAGGTTTCTCAGACGTTCAGAAACCTTTCCAGATCTGGAATTTCGACAGCTTGAAGATCCTAATTGCAACGCTACCTTGTTTAATGATGTCGTCTGCCCACCCTATGACCCATATGCAATTAATACGTAAGTGCAGCCTTTTTAAAGCAGTCTTGTCTAATCCGAACACTTCATTCTTAGAATCCGAACAGGAACAAATATTCTTAGTTTTGTGTTCATTTGAGGAAATTATACCTTTTTACTTTTTTCAATTTTTTAGTACTCAATGCTGCGATAGCAATGATGTTATGTGCAACTACTCTACACCAGCTACTGGTGTTACTTGTTGCGAACAGATTTTTGTAGAAGCAGGTATGAATGGAACTTTGGGTGAAGATCAAATCCTCAATACAACTGGTGACAGCTTGACGATGTGTAATGTGTTTTTTCTCAGTCAAACAGTCACTTGCAGGTTTGTCTTTAGTTAAACCCAAAAAATATAATATCAAAGACTAACCTATTTATTCATGGAATATTCTAGGTTTAGAGGACGTTTCCAACCTGACCCTTTCACCGGAAACGTAGAGTTTAACCTGTACTACTACCGTGTCACTCTGGCCAAAGTCGTGTTTGTGTTACTATTTGAGGTAAGACCATTTCTTCCCCGATCGAATGGAGTTAATAACGCAGAGTCACATTAAATGTAGAAAAGGAATTATTTAGGAGAATTAGTCGGTCGTGAAAAAGAACATCTTAGTTGATATTATGATCGGCGATCTCGATCATTTGTTGATGATGATAAGGAGAGAAGATAATACAAATTTCCAAAATGATCGGACAAAAAATCGTGATTGAGCGATCCTAATGCTCTAGAATTATTTTATACTCTCCCAATTATACCGAACAGACAGTGTTTATACTCAAATTGAATCGTTTGAATCATTTTTGTGGTATTTTAAAATGATTTAAACTTATCCTAGTTGGACTAGGGATGTTGTTAACTCATTCCGGTTAAGTCATTTCAGTCGAAAAGCCATTGAAGTTTTGTTCTATAAATAATATGGAAAAAGTAAATTCGGAAATATATTATTAAAGACTGAATGGTCTATTCTCTAGCATTTCGTTTTTATTCTGACTGCAATAATCGCTTGGCTAATCCCAGACGTGCCCGAGTCGATTCAGACGATGATACTCCGGGAAAGCCATCTGACAAGGGAAGCTTTCTACGACTTTTTAGACAGGGAAGGATCGCCTCTCCACGGCCTGAAAGCGACCATCGACGAAGAAAAGGATGCGTCGAATGTATAGACAAATCCTAGCTTTTATTATTTTGTAGATTGAGTGTGAATAGGTATTGAGTGAGTATTTAGCACATAGTATTTAGCTTTCAAATGTTTCACACATATTTATCTTCTTACATTCCTATACTCCTATACTCTCGCTATTCTACATATTTTGAATTGTATTAGCTGTAACTAGTATATTTCTGTAGTAGTTTCTGTTATTAGATGTGTACTGTGTTACTATATTTAGAATTAAAAGTGGTAGACAAATATAATGCAATAAGAAGTTCAATCACAACTATATAAAGACATACTGGTTACCTATAGGCACTCTTAAATATATAATCCTTGTTTTGATTGGTCCAGAAATGGCTAGTGAGTTACCACCAGATAATAGTGATGAAATTCTCTACGTAAAGAAAGGGGAAGGGAAGGAAATTAAATTCTGTGGTTTTCTCACAGATTATTTTAAGGATCTGAGCAATTTGGAGGTGGAATTTATCTGCAAGACGTGTAGAGGGATTATCCGTGAACCGAGTTTGTCGAATGGAGAAATAACTTGTTTGGTGTGCAGTGAGACTCCTGACCAATTAAATCCTGTGAATTTGGTGGGAACTTTAATAAATAAACTCGAAATAAAATGCCCACTGCTTAGAGATTGTGGTTGGAAAGGGAAGCTATCAGAAGTTGAAAATCATTTGAGCAATTGCCTAAGTTTCTTCGTTGAGTGTAGTGTTTGTAAACAATTCATTGTTACAAGAAGTGCGATGGAAGAACATAAACATTATGTATGTCCATTGTCCTCTGCGATATGTTAAATGTGAATATTGTAAACAAGTTGTATACGCGAAAGATTTTGAAGAATTTAATAAAACATGTATGCTTGTCCCCATTAAATGCCATAATGGATGTACTGAAAAGTTTCTTCGTGGAGAATTAACGGATCATAATACTGTTTGCCCATTGGCTGAAGTTGAGTGCCCATATACTAAGTACGGATGTAAAGTTCGACCTTTTAGAAGGTATCTCGTATCCCATTTGAAACTCCTCAAGTTGAAAGATCAAGAAGAGAAGTTGAAAGATGCGAATTGCCTTGAAGGGGTTGAATGGAAATTGATAAATTATTCACAAGAATTACGACAAACAAGTCCAGCATTTTTTGTTAAAAATATCAAACTCCAATGCCACTGCATATTTGAAAATGGACTCTTATCGTGGTGGCTAAAGCTCTATGTGACGAGAATTGGAGATCCCCACCCTGGGGAAATTTCCATCACTCAATGCTATCTGATCCTAATTGACACCACGCAAAATAAGAGAGAGTCTGTTAACTTAAATATGAACTGTCCCCTTGAAATGGAAAGAGAAAATTTGCTTCATTCTTTTTAGCTTTCTAGATCTCCTTCGAGATATCAGTTACAAATGTATTTTGACGTAAAAAGATTTAAAACTCAAGCTTTATAATCCTTTTTATTATTCCATAATTATTTTATTTTAACCATTTCCCATTGTTTATCTTCTGTATCACAATTTAGTATTTGTCTAGAATTGTGTTAGAGTTAACGAAAGCTATATTTTTCCTCGAAATATCCAATTTGATACACGTGTGAGTATAGAACACTTCTTGCTTTAACATCTGCGTAGTTTGTCTCAAATACAGTTAGGATTTTTGTCAGTCACGTTTGATAATGAATATAGTGTGCACTGTTCATGTCCATTCCAGAAGTGTGCGATAGTACAGATTTTATGGGAGCTTTATAATTAGTATCCGAATAGAAAGAAGGAGTAATAGGGTTGCCGTGGGAATTGAATTTCAATTCCCACAAGATTTCTGTGTGGGAATTCCCACAGAACCCACTGGAAACCCCATAGAAACTCACATAGAATCCCACAGGTAATTCTCAGGAAATCCCACAGATTCCCACATGTGGGGAATTCCAATAGCCTTAAATTTCCATCCCATATGGGAATCTGTGGGTTTTCCCATGTGAATTTCCACAAATTCCCATTCCCACTGCAACCCTGAGGAGTAAGGAATAGTAGTTCATAGAGATAAAGCCTAAGATATAATTATTTCACTCACAAATCATTTCTTGTGATTTCTACAAGCAGTTACTCGCTAGTAAGAGCGTGAATATATGGAATACTAGACTGAGAGCAAAATAGATAGCAGGAGGGAATGTTATTCACTGGAATAGCTCAGAGCTAACAAAGAGTCTTTTGCTATGAGATGTCCTCTGTACATAAGAAGACATGTCAGATCTGTCTATGTCATCAACAGCATTATCCATCATCTTCTGTCGTATATCAGCTGGGGATAGAGCAGGATTAGCTTTCATGATCAATGCAGCTACTCCTGATGCGTGAGGACAAGCCATAGACGTTCCAGTCTTTCTTGTATAGTCTATAAGTGATTAGATTTGAGTAAACATAACTTTGTAAATACTCGAGATATATAACTATTCCAGACACATTACGTACTCTACTTAAACGTCATTCGACAGACCGATACTAAAGCTCCATTAAAACATCACAAAGATGGATTTATACAAGCAAACTCGTGTTAATAACTTACCAAGGTTAAATTACACCGAAAAAGGTCAAAATTGAAAAATAGTAAAAGTCAACTTGGATGAAAAAGATGTTGAAAATAGTTCTGTACCAAAAACCCATAAAAGACCGCTTTGGGAGTTTTTTTAACCTAAAATGCCAGATGGTTTGATAACTTTTATCTCAAATCCTTCAACCATCCTAACTCCATTAAAATAATATCCCTTCTAAACAACTTAGAAATTACAATACAATTTACTTGCCGTTATTATCTGTATAACTGGCACTCAATATGTCATTTCCAGGTGCCATTATATCGACACATGCTCCATAGTTTGAAAACGAAGACATCTTCTTAACACAGGTATTTACATCATATTCATGAGCACCTACACATATGGCATCCTGATCTCGACAGAAAGTACTATAGCAACTATCAACCGCTTCGTTTCCACTAGCTGCAACAGTGACAGCTCCCAAATCCCACAACTCTCCTACTGCCCTGTCTGCTGCTGAGCTAACTCCTCCAATCGAAAGGCTTGTAATAGTCCCGACGAAATCTTGCCTAAATTTGCAAAAATAGAATAGTAAGTAAATCAAACTAAATAGCAAAATTGATTTAACTATTTGGACTAGGGATGTTGGAAACTCATCTCCGTTAAGAGGTCTATATTACAAGGTATGAAATATTAATATTAAAGTTGCTATTTGACAAAAGGTATTACCAAGCTGAGTTCATTTTGTGCATCATTCCAACGTGGTCCAGTCCGGCGATGACTGTTGCCCAAGTACCATAGTTGGGAGGATTTCCTAAGACTCTAACTGAGTACAGATTTGCGTCCTTTGCAATTCCACTGTCAACTCCTGCAGCTATTCCAGCACAGTGTGTGCCGTGATCTTGGAGATCTCGTCCATTCTCAGTAGTTCCGTAGTATTCATCGATTGCATCAAAACTCAGCTCTGCTCTACTCCCACTGTATCCATTTCTCGACCTGTCATCATAATATCATAGTGTAGGAACTTGTCATGTAAGTATATTATTCTTATTGGTTCAAACCAATTTTATAACTTCACTAAATAATTTTTTAAAGCGAGACCATTGGCCAAATTTCAAATTTCGAAATGGAATTTCGAAAACAAAAGAAATATTCATCAAAACTGTAGCTACAGCTTAGTATTGTGGCAGGGAAATTACATAGGCTACTGATCAGTATATTTACCATGTTGAGGGAAGTTTGGTACAAATTGGTTGCTTTTTTTCATTAGTAAGTACTACACCTCAAAAGAAAATACCATAATAAGAACCACAAAAACTATACATGTACTGATGCTAACCTGAAGTCTCTATGATCATAATTGATTCCTGTGTCAACAATGTAGATGTCTGCTCCTTCTCCATAATTTTCTGGTTTGAAAGTATCATCAGTACAATTCACATTATCGAGAATGTCTAGGTTGTAGCGGCTTGTTTCAAAGTCTTCCAAAATGGGAGAATCGTTTTGTTCAATGGACCTGTCAAGATGTACGACCTGGTCCTTCTCGATGAGTTCAACGTTTGCTAGTTTGAAATCTATAAATGAAATATCTAATGAAAAAAACCCTATACAAAACGATTCATCAGATTATCAGCAAGCAACTAATCAGGATCACGACTCATTATGGAATTGTGATAAACAAAGAAAGTAATATTTCCATGGATTTGTGGGTTCAAAAATCGAAATTTTGTGGATTAAAAGTTTTATCTTATAAGTAAAATGTTATTTTAATCACTCACCATCTCAGCTGTAGCCTCACTCATGTTTCCGATCACGAAAGGCAGTAGTGAAGTTAAGGAGCGCACTTGCATCTCTTCACGAGTAGAAGAGGCGTGCACTTCCATACTCTGAATCAGCTCTTCGATGTCTCCAGCATCTGATCCCTTTTCCAGGAGGATGATGTACCTCTCATTAGAAGGAAATTGTTTCCCAGCTACCACAATAGCCGTAAGGAATGCACAGACGTATAGAAGCATTTATCTTTGCGAGGTGTCCTGTTGAAATTTGGTATGTAAGGTCCAAAATAGACAGAATTAATACCAGAAACTGAATTTTGTTGTTGATTTTTCTTTTCTTGAAGTTGTGGGTGAGTAGATTTGTTGGTGCATTTTGTTGATCTCTATTTATAAGTAAACTATTTTATGTTGTGTAAACTAGTGTCAATGAATTTATTATGAACAATGAAAACAGATAATGCTCACAAATGTAAATTATTTTTCCCACACGTGTCTTAATTGATATTTAATATTTATTTACAAAACGTGTAACTTTAATTATTTTTTTCATTTTAACTCTATCAGACCATAACACATGCATTGAGAGGCCTACCATAGTTGATCATGAGCCCGAAAGGAATTTTGAGTTTAATATTAAAAACCAAATATATATATTTTTTAATGGAAATGAAACCTCTTTTACATAATCTAATTAAATTATAATATAACTTTTAAGAGTGTTCAATAAAGTTGTAAATATTTGGGACTTCTCATATTCCAATTCTTATTATTGCTATTACAAACATATTGAGTGTATTGCGCAAGCATATTTTACATTTCCTTGGAATATGAAGGTCTCAAGAGTAGATTTATCAGAACAGTGCATAAAACAGTACAGACGTAACAGGTGAGCGATGGTTGGGTTTGGGGAGCCATCACCACGAAGTAAATTTAAAATGCTAGATTTCCCAACAAAGTTGTGCTGCTATCCAGGAACATTTGATTGGCTAATAAATTTTGACACTTTTTGTGAAAATGTGTGTAAATATTTCAGAAATTACACCCAGGTTCAATTCTCCATCATATAAGGAATATATGGTCCAAATTCGACACCGATCATGACATAAGGCATCTCCTATACTAGGAGCTGCACTGAAAGATAGCTCTATGGGGAGGCATGATCAAGGATTTTGCCTCGAGTTTGATTCAGCGGTCCCGGATTTCATTGGACCTGCCTAAGCCAAATCATAGTAAGGCCACGGATTATTTAATTTAGCTCCGCCTCGCCCTGGGCTTGGTAAATTCCTAAGCTCCTAGGCATCACCAAGTCAAATTGAGTAGCCTGACTCGTCATTTCTGAGTCTGTAAAATAACATAACTACAATCATAGGCGTAATGGTCCTCCTCCCTTAAATTTATGCTCTTTAACTGAGAGAAAAATATTTAAAAGAGTGTCGATAGGTCAAGTTCAGAGTTGCACGAGGGCCGACTTTTCTTATCGCCCTGCGGGCCGAATATAATAGTTTGCGAGCCCGTGGTCCGGAAATTTGGCAGAACTCCCCGCGATGACAACCGAGACGATGTCTTTAATTGTCACGAGGTACCAATTAAGGAATACTTACGCAAATGGAACTTTGTTAGTTTCCACTTATTTGTGTTTGCAGAAACTCATTCCCATAAAAGGATTCCCTTAGTGTCTCTCTATAGTTAGTAAGTTACAAAGCGGGCTAAAAATATTTATGCGGGCTTTTTGCGGGCCGCGGTTACAAATTTCGGCTCGTGTGCAATTCTGGTCAAGTTATCCCATATTATCTTTATCATCAGATTTGAGTTGATTAATAATAGCAAAAATAAATATTTGAATTAAGCAGATACAGTATTGATTTATCAGGAATACAGTCGAATACTAATAGAATGAGTAAGCAATCAATACACTATGAGGCCTAAGATATAGTTTGGATAGTTTGAGGAAATATTAGAATAAATAAAGTTATTACTAGCGACTAATTACTCGCTATTAAGAGCGAGAATATATAGAATACTAGACTGAGAGCAAAATAGATAGCAGGAGGGAACGTTATTCACTGGAATAGCTCAGGGCTAACAAAGAGTCTTTTGCTATGAGAAGTCTTCTGTACATTACAAGGCATGTTAGATCTGTCTATGTCATCAACAGCATTATCCATCATCTTATCTCGTACCTCAGTTGGAGATAGAGTAGAATTAGCTTTCACAATCAATGCAGCTACTCCTGATACGTGAGGACAAGCCATAGACGTTCCAGTCAATCTTGTATAGTCTATAGGAGATTAGATTTGAAAAAGAATAACTTCGCTTAGACTCGAGATATAGAACTATTTCATACAGATTGCGCACTCTACTTAAACGTCATTCGACAGACCGATACTGAAGCTCCATTAAAACGTCACATGGATGGATTTATACAAGCAAACTCGTGTTAATAACTTATCAAGGTTATATTACGCCGAAAAGGTCCAAAATTGATAAATAGCAAAAAGTCTACTTTTGGATGAAAAAGATGTTAAAATTTGTATTTCTGTACCATAAAGTCTAAAAGACCGTTTTGGGAGCTTTTTTAGCTAAAATGCCAGATGGTTCGATAATGATTGGAATTTTTAGATATTTCCAACCTCAAATCCTTCGACCATCCTTACTCAATTAAAATAATATTTGTTTTAAACAACTTAAAAATTACAAGATAATTTACTTGCCGTAATCATTTGTATAACTGGCACTCAATATGTCATTTCCAGGTGCCATTATATCGACACATTTTCCATAGTTTGAAAACGAAGACATCTTCTTAACACAGGTATCTGTATCGTATTCATGTGCACCTACACATATAACACCCTGATCTCGACAGAAAGTTCCCTCGCAACCATCAACCGCTTCGTTTCCACTAGCTGCAACATTGACAGCTCCCAAATCCCACAACTCTCCTACTGCCCTGTCTGCTGCTCGGCTAACTCCTCCAATCGACATGCTTGCAATAGTCCCGACGAAATCTGGCCTAAATTTGAAAAAATAGAATCGTAAGTAAATCAAACTAAATAGCAAAATTTGCTTTACTCTATGGACTAGGGATGCTGGCAACTCATTCTCGATGTCCAGTACATACAAAAGTGTGAAATATCTTATATATTAAAACGTTAGGATTTTTTTGTGTTTGTCCGAATTGGTTGAAGAATTGGCATGTAGGTGCCAAATGATACCGCTACGATTAATTTCTAGGATCTAAGCGAAATTTTCACACCTCTGCAAAAAATGGAAAACAAATTTTTTACACCTATTCTATACAAAATATATGACTCCATTCTCACAATAGAAATCATTATACGACACTACATTAAATTATCATTGTTATTAATAGTTCAAAGCCACAACTTAGGTTTGATATCTTAAATGTATTACAGTACACCCTCGCTAATCCGAACAGCTCTGTGCCAATGATCGAAAAAATCGTTCGGATTAGTGAATTTGTTCCGATTAGTGAAATAGCACTAATTCAATGGGGTATTAACTATAAAAAATTTGAATTGTTAGAATATTAAGGATAATAATTTGTTATAATTGCTTCTTTAATGAGGTTTCTCAATCTTATTGAAATGTATAATATTACTATAAACGTTGATTTAAGGCATAGAGGCGAATAAGATTATATTTCGGGTGTTCAGATTGTAAGAATGAAGTGTTCGGATTAGCGAGGGTTCGGACTAGCGAGGGTGCACTGTATAGTGTATAGCAATAAAAAAGATTACGTGCATATTTTCACACCTTTATATATACATTTTCACACCATTTGACAAATTTTGAAAAATATGCCAGAGACTAGCTTATAATGGGTGATATGGGGTTTTTAGGGGTGTAGATTTCGAATATCATATTTTCGAGTAAATTTGATAATTTTTTTGTTTACTTTTGTTTACAATAGATACATTAAGTAAACAAATTACAAAAATAGGCTAGAGATTAGCTTCCAAAGGTTAGCATAGCGTTTTTAGGGATCTAGAATTTCAAATATTATATTTTCAGATCGATATGATAATTTTTTTGTTTACTTTTGTTCACAATAGATACATAAAGTAAACAAATTACCAAAATAGGCTAAATTGAGTAACCCCAGGCGCCCGCGGGCGACACTGCGGACACAAAGTATCCGCAAGTCGTGCAGCGTAAGCAAGCGAAGCGCGCTTGTTAATATTAAAGTTGCTATTAGGCTAAAGGTATTACCGGATTGATTTAATTTTGTGCATAAATCCAACGTAATCCAGTCCGGTGATGACTATTGCCCAAGTACCATTGTAGGGAGGATTTCCTAAGACTCTAACTGCGTACAGATTTGCGTCCTTCGCAACTCCACTGTCAACTCCTGCAGCTATTCCAGCACAGTGTGTGCCGTGACCATCGAGATCTCGTCCATTCACAGTAGTTCCGTAGTATGCATCGATTCCATCAAAACCCAGTTTTGCTCTACTCCCGCTGTTTCCATTTCTCCACCTATCATCATGATATTGTAGTGTAGGAACTTGTCATGTACAATATTGTTATTGGTTCAAACCAATTTTATAACTTCCACTAAACAATTTATTTAAGCAAAACCATTGGCCAAATTTCAAATTTTGAGATGGAATTTAGAAAACGAAAGAAATGTTCATCAAAACTGTTGCTACTGCTTTAGTATTGTGGCAGAGAAATTGCATAGGCCACAGATCAATATATTTTCCATGTTGAAGGAAGTTTGGTACAAATTGGTTAAGTTCTATGCTTCAAAAGAAAATATCATAATAAGGACTACGCTAACTATACATGTACTGATGCTAACCTGAAGTCTATATGATCATAATTGATTCCTGTGTCAACAATGTAGATGTCTGCTCCTTTCCCATAATTTTCTGGTTTGAAAGTACCATTAGTACAATTCACATTATCGAGAATGTCTAGGTTGAATTGACTTGTTTCAAAGTCGTCTTCCAAAATGGGAGAATCGTTTTGTTCAATGGACCTGTCAAGATGTACGACCTGGTCCTTCTCGATGAGTTCAACGTTTGCTAGTTTTGAAATCTATAAATGAGATATCTAATGAATCAACACTACGCAAACCAGCTCAACAAACTATCAACAAACAACCAATCAGAATCATGGCTCATTGTAGTATTTTGATTTGGGACCTCAAAAAATTCCAATTTTCGAACCGATTTTTTAAAAAATAGCACAATGTTATTTTAATCACTCACCATCTCAGCTGTAGCCTCACTCATGTTTCCGATCACGAAAGGCAGTAGTGAAGTTAAGGAGCGCACTTGCATCTCTTCACGAGTAGAAGAGGCGTGCACTTCCATACTCTGAATCAGCTCTTCGATGTCTCCAGCATCTGATCCCTCTTTCAGGAGGATGATGTACCTCTCGTGATCAGGAAATTGTCCTCTAGCTACCATAGTGGCCAGAAGGAATGCACAGACGTATAGAAGCATTTATATTTGCGAAGTGTCCTGTTGAAATTCGGTATGTAAGGTCCAAAATAGGCAGAATTAATTTTTAAAACTGGATTTTGTTGCTGATTTTCTTTTCTTGAAGTTGTGGGTGAGTAGATTTGTTGGTACATTTTGTCGATCTCTATTTATATGCAAACTATTTTTTTGCTGTGTAAACTAGTGTCAATGAATTTTTACTGAACTATACGAATGTATAATTCTCACAATTGAAAATTATTTTTCCACACGTGTCTTAATTGATATTTAATATTTAGACACCAAACATTTAACTTTAATTATTTTAACTCTACAGACTATAACACATGCGTTGAGAGGCCTTCCATAGTTGATCATGAGGTCGAAAGGAATTTTGAGTTTAATATTAAAAACCAAATATATTTAACATCAAATCGAATAGAAACCTTTTTACATAATCTAATTAAATTATAATATAACTTTTAAGGGTGTTTAATGAGTCGTAAATATTTGGGACTTCTTAGATTTCAATTCTTCTTATTGTTATTATAAACATTTTGAGTGTATCATGTGAACGTATTTTACATGTTCCTTTGGGGTATGAAAGTCTCAAGAGTGAAGGCTTCAGAACAGTGCATAACATAGCATATTGTCCAACCCTCCCGATTCCGTTTGTCTATCCCGACTCCCGACGCAAGTCCCGCCGGGAGCTATATAATCCCGATTTCACCTATTTTTCCTTTTTAACCCGATATTCTACATTGTTAATTCAATATTTCCCTCAACTTTAAGTCAATAACCACGCGTATTCGGTTTTAGACCACTACTCTTTTGGATTTGCTATTGTTATATTTTACACTCACCATTTCATTATTGTATTAGCGTAAGCTGTTCTATATCTCACTAGTCATGGAATCTAAACGGCTATAGGATGATCCAGAATCTTCCAAAAATGGCGGTAAGAAACATAATAATATATGCTATATAAAAAATTGAATATCTATAGTCGAGTTTAATTCAGCGGACCCGGATTTCATTGGACCTAGCTAAGCCAAATCATAATAAGGCCTCGGATTTTTTATTTGGCTCCACCTCGCCCTGGGCTTGGTAAATTCCTAAGCTCCTTGGCATCACCAAGTCAAATTGAGTAGCCTGACTCGTCATTTCAGAGTCTATGTAAAATAACATCACTAAAATCATAGGCATAATGGTTCTCCTTCTTTTGAGATATTTCCTTAAATTTATGCTCTTTTCCTCCTGAAAATATTATAAAGAGTGTCGATAGGTCAAGTTACGCTATATTATCTTTATCATCGGATTTAGGTTGGTTAATATTGGCAAAAATAAATAATTGAATTAAGCAGATACAGTATTGATTTATCAGGAATACAGTCGAATACTAATAGAATGAGTAAGCAATCAATACACTATGAGGCCTAAGATATAGTTTGGTTAGTTTGAGGAAATATTGGAATAAATAAGTTATTACTAGCAACTAATTACTCGCTAGTAAGAGCGAGGATATATAAATACTAGACTGAGAGCAAAATGGATAGCAGGAGGGAATGTTATTCACTGGAATAGCTCAGGGCTAACAAAGAGTCTTTTGCTATGAAAAGTCTCCTGTACATTAGAAGGCATGTCAGATCTGTCTATGTCATCAACAGCATTATCCATCATCTTCTGTTGTACCTCTCCTGGGGACAGAGTAGGATCAGCTTTCATAATCAATGCAGCTACTCCTGATACGTGAGGACAAGCCATAGACGTTCCAGTCTTTCTTGTATAGTCTAGAGGAGATTAGATTTGAGTAAACAACTTCACAAAGACTCGAGATATAGAACTATTTCAGACACATTAAGTACTCTACTTAAACGCCATTCGACAGACAGATACTGAAGCTCCATTAAAGCATCACAAGGATGGATTTATACAAGCAAACTCATTTTAATAACTTACCAAGGTTAAATTACGCCGAAAAGGTTAAAATTGAAAAATAGCAAAAAGTCAACTTTTGGATGAAAATGATGTTGAAATTTGTATTTCTGTACCATCAATCCTAAAAAAGCCGCTTTGGGAGCGTTTTTAGCTAAAATGCCAGATGGTTCAATAACATTTAAGCCGAATTTTTACAAATTCCCAATCTCAAATCCTTCAACCATCCTTACTCAATTAAAATAATATTTGTTCTAAACAACTTAAAAAGTACAACATAATTTACTTGCCGTTATTATCTGTAATAATGGCACTCAATATGCCATTTCCAGGTGCCATTATATCGACACATGCTCCATAGTTTGAAAACCAAGACATCTTCTTAACACAGGTATTCATATAGTATCCATGTGCACCTACACATATAACACCCTGATCTCGACAGAAAGTTCTATTGCAACAATCAATCTGTTCGTTTCCACTAGAGCCAACATTGACGACTCCCAAATCCGACAACTCTCCTACTGCCCTGTCTGCTGCTGAGCTACCTCCTCCAATCGACATGCTTGCAATAGTCCCGACGAAATCTGGCCTAAATTTGCAAAAATAGAATAGTAAGTTGTAGCTAAATCAAGATAAAAAGCAAAATTTGCTTTAACTGTTTGGACTAGGGATGTTGGCACTTCATTTTCTGGTTAAGAGGTCTATATTACAAGGGTGTGAAATATTAATATTAAATTTGCTATTAGACTGAAGGCATTACCGGGCTGAGTTTATTTGGTGCATCGATCCAACGTAGTCCAGTCCGGTGATGACTATTGCCCAAGTACCATCGTAGGCAGAAATTCCTAAGACTCTAACTGAGTACAGATTTGCGTCCTTTGCAACTCCACTGTCAACAGTGTGTGCCGTGACCTTTGAGATCTCGTCCATTCTCAGTAGTTCCGTAGTATGCATCAATTCCATCGAAACCTGGTTTTGCTCTACTCCTACTGTCTCCATTTCTCCATCTGTCATCATGATATTATAGTGTAGGAACTTGTCAGGCAGATTATTCTGATTGGTTCAAACTAATTTTAAAACTTCCACTCAATTTATTTAAGTAAGACACATTGACCAAATTCCAAATTTTGAAATGGAATTTAGAAAAGAAAAGAAATATTCATCAAAACTGTAGCTACAGCTTAGTATTGTGGCAGAGAAATTGCATGGGCCACTGATCAGTATATTTACCATGTTGAAGGAAGTTCGGTACAAATTTGTTCCTAGATTTTCATTAGTCTATACCTCAAAAGAAAATACCATAATAAGAACCACACTAACTATACATGTACTGATGCTAACCTGAAGTCTATATGATCATAATTGATTCCTGTGTCAACAATGTAGATGTCTGCTCCTTTTCCATAATTTTCTGGCTTGAAGGTACCATCAGTACAATTCACATTATCGAGAATGTCAAGGTTGTAGCGGCTTGTTTCAAAGTCGTCCAAAATGGGAGATTTGTCTTGTTCAATGGCCATGTCAGGATGTACAATCTGGTCCTTCTCGATGAGTTCAACGTTTGCTAGGTTTGAAACCTATAAATGAAATATCTAATGAAGCAACACTACGCAAACCAGTTCAACAAACTATCAACAAACAACCAATCAGAATCATGGCTCATTGTAGTATTTTGATTTTGTGACCTCATTCCAATTTTCGGACTATTTTTTTAAAAAAAGCAAAATGTTATTTTAATCACTCACCATCTCAGCTGTAGCCTCACTCATGTTTCCGATCACGAAAGGCAGTAGTGAAGTTAAGGAGCGCACTTGCATCTCTTCACGAGTAGAAGAGGCGTGCACTTCCATACTCTGAATCAGCTCTTCGATGTCTCCAGCATCTGATCCCTTTTCCAGGATGATGATGTACCTCTCGTTACCAGGATATTGTTTCCCAGCTACCATAGTAGCCACAAGGAATGCACAGACGTATAGAAGCATTTATATTTGCGAGATGTCCTGTTGAAATTTGGTATGTAAGGTCCAAAATAGACAGAATTAATATTTGAAGCTGAATTTTGTTGTTGATCTTTCTTTTCTTGAAGTTGTGGGTGAGTAGATTTGTTGGTACATTTTGTCGATCTCTATTTATAAGTAAACTATTTTTTTGCAGTGTAAACTAGTATCAATGAATTTGTAATGAACTATGCGAATGTATAATTCTCACAATTGAAAATTATCTATCCACACGTGTCTTAATTGATATTTAATATTTAACCACCAAAACATTTAACTTTAATTATTTTAACTCTACAGACTATAACACATGCGTTGAGAGACCTTCCATAGTTGATCATGAGGTCGAAAGGAATTTTGATTTTAATGTTAAAAACCAAATATATTTAACATCAAATGGAATAGAAACCTTTTTACATAATATAATTAAATTACAATATAACTTTTAAGGGTGTTTAATGAGTCGTAAATATTTGGGACTTCTTAGATTCCATTTCTTATTATTGTTATTATAAACACAAGCGCGCTTCGCTTGCTTGCGCTGCGCGGCTGGCGGACACTTTGTGTCCACCTGAGCCGCCCTTTGGGCGCCTGGGGTAACCATTGATTAATTATATGGGAGATAATATCTCGGAATACGTCTGTCCTACTGTTATAATCGAAATCGCACGAAAAATCGCCAAATTTGTCAATTGTTAAAATTTTTGATGCGTAATGATGACGTCATAACAAAATGATGAGTCTTTATTTTTTGATAATAGTTGCATCATATGTAAGGTATATTAATATACACATTCTCTTAAAATCTCAGCCTTCTATTACTTAAAATAGTTATGTTCCAAAAAATGGAATTTTTAATTCTTAAAACGGTGACAATGACGTCATAATTCCATGATGAGTCAATATTTCCGTGTGAGCTCAGAACTTAGTGGAGCTATAGCTAAAAGACTCCCACATGCCAAAAATCAGCTTTTGTGCCAGGCAGTTTCTTCATTCAATTCGTTACAGATATATATATATATATATATACAAACATTAAAGTCTCAAGAGTGGAGGCATCAGAACAGTGCATAATATAGCATACTTTTAATAATTTTAATAAGTGTTCAAAATTAAACAAATACAATTGCATACTGTCCAACCGTCCCGATTTCGTTTGTCTATCCCGACTCCCGACGCAAGTCCCGCCGGGAGCTATATAATCCCGATTTGACCTATTTTTCCTTTTTAACCCGATATTCTACATTGTTAATTCAATATTTCCCTCAATTTTTTGACAATAACCACGCGAATTCGGTTTTAGACCACTACACTTTTGGATTTGCTATTGTTATATTTTACACTTTACTAGTATTAACGTAAGCTGTTTTATATCTCACTAGTTATGGTATCTAAACAGCAAATCATAGTAAGGCTCCGGATTTAAAAAAAATAAATAATTGAATTAAGCAGATACAGTATTGATTTATCAGGAATACGTTCGAATACTAATAGAATGAGTAAGCAATCAATACACTATGAGGCCTAAGATATAGTTTGGTTAGTTTGAGGAAATATTAGAATAAATAAAGTTATTACTAGCAACTAATTACTCGCTAGTAAGAGCGTGAATATATAGAATACTAGACTGAGAGCAAAATAGATAGCAGGAGGGAATGTTATTCACTGGAATAGCTCGGGGCTAACAAAGACTCTTTTACTATTAGATGTCCTCTGCACATTACAAGGCATGTTAGATCTGTCTATGTCATCAACAGCATTATCCGTCATCTTATCTCGTACCTCAAATGGCTCTAGAGTAGAATTAGCTTTCATAATCAATGCAGCTACTCCTGATACGTGAGGACAAGCCATAGACGTTCCAGTCTTTCTTGTATAGTCTATAGGAGATTAGATTTTAGTAAACAACTTCACAAAGACTCGAGATATAGAACTATTTAGACACATTACGTACTCTACTTAAACATCATTCGACAGACAGATACTGAAGCTGCATTAAAGCATCACAAGGATGGATTTATACAAGCAACCTCATGTTAATAACTTACCAAGGTTTAAATACGCCGAAAAAGGTCAAAATTGAAAAATAGCAAAAAGTCAACTTTTGGATGAAAATGATTTTGAAATTTTCTGTACCATAAAGTCAAAAGACCGTTTTGGGAGCTTTTTAGTTAAAATGCCAGATGGTTCGATAGTGTTTGAGCAGAATTTTTACAAATTCCCAATCTCAAATCCTTCAACCATCCTAACTCCATTAAAATAATATCCCTTCTAAATATCTTAAAAATTACAATATAATTTACTTGCCGTTATTATCTGTATAACTGGCACTCAATATGTCATTTCCAGGTGCCATTATATCGACACATTTTCCATAGTTTGAAAACGAAGACATCTTCTTAACACAGGTATTTATATCGTATTCATGTGCACCTACACATATAACACCCTGATCTCGACAGAATGTTCTATTGCAACCATCATCCGCCTCGTTTCCACTAGCTGCAACATTGACAGCTCCCAAATCCCACAACTCTCCTACTGCCCTGTCTGCTGCTCGGCTAACTCCTCCAATTGACATGCTTGCAATAGTCCCGACGAAATCTGACCTAAATTTTCAAAAATAGAATAGTAAGTAAATCAAACTAAATAGCAAAATTTGCTTTAACTCTTTGGACTAGGGATGCTGGCAGCTCATTATCAATATCTATGGTAAGCACAAAAGTGTGAAATATTAATATCAAAGTTGCTATTTGACTAAAGCTGTTACCGGGCTAAGTTCATTTTGTGCATCAATCCAACGTAGTCCAGTCCGGCGATGACTATTTCCCAAGTACCATAGTTGGGAGGATTTCCTATGACTCTAACTGAGTACAGATTTGCGTCCTTTGCAACTCCACTGTCAACTCCTGCAGCTATTCCAGCACAGTGTGTGCCGTGACCTTGGAGATCTCGTCCATTCAGAGTAGTTCCGTAGTATGCGTCGATTGCGTCAAAACCTGGTTTTGCTCTACTCCCACTGTCTCCATTTCTCCACCTGTCATCATAATATTGTAGTGTAGGAACTTGTCATGTATATTATGCTTATTGGTTCAAACCAATTTTATAACTTCCACTAAACAATTTGTTTAAGCAAGACCATTTGCCAAATTTCGAATTTTGAAATGGATTTAGAAAACGAAAGAAATATTTATCAAACTGTTGTTACAGCTTAGTATTGTGGCAGAGAAATTGCATAGGCCACTGATCAATATATTTCCCATGTTGAAGGAAGTTTAGTACTGTTGCATGATATTTCTACTACCGTGATATTCTTACTACATTTAATAGATGGACCATGGATACTATTAATCCATGAAATTTCTACTACCATGATATTCTTACTACCATTATGTTAGTTAAACAATCGCCATCAAATTGTGTCGAGCGTCCTAATTTAATAGCATGCGACACAATTTGATGGTACGCGACATAATTTAGCTTGGTAAGACCCATATATAAGTTCCTCACCTCAAAAAGAAAATACCATAATAAGAACTACGCTAACTATACATGTACTGATGCTAACCTGAAGTCTCTATGATCATAATTGATTCCTGTGTCAACAATGTAGATGTCTGCTCCTTTCCCATAATTTTCTGGCTTGAAAGTACCATTAGTACAATTCACATTATCGAGAATGTCTAGGTTGAATTGACTTGTTTCAAAGTCTTCCAAAATGGGAGAATCGTTTTGTTCAATGGACCTGTCAAGATGTACGACCTGGTTCTTCTCGATGAGTTCAACGTTTGCTAGTTTTGAAATCTATAAATAAGATATCTAATGAAACAACACTACACAAACCAACTCAACAAACTATCAACAAACAACCAATCAGAATCATGGCTATTGTAGTATTTTGATTTGGGACCTCAAAAAATTCCAATTTTCGAACCGATTTTTAAAAAAATAGCACAATGTTATTTTAATCACTCACCATCTCAGCTGTAGCCTCACTCATGTTTCCGATCACGAAAGGCAGTAGTGAAGTTAAGGAGCGCACTTGCATCTCTTCACGAGTAGAAGAGGCGTGCACTTCCATACTCTGAATCAGCTCTTCGATGTCTCCAGCATCTGATCCCTTTTCCAGGAGGATGATGTACCTCTCGTTACCAGGCCATTGACTCCTAGCTACCACAGCAGCCATAAGGAATGCACAGACGTATAGAAGCATTTATCTTTGCGAGATGTCCAGTTGAAATTCGGTATGTAGGGTCCAAAATAGACAGAATTAATACTTGAAACTGAATTTTGTTGCTGATTTTCTTTTCTTGAAGTTGTGGGTGAGTAGATTTGCTGGTACATTTTGTCGATCTCTATTTATAAGCAAACTATTTTTTTGCAGTGTAAACTAGTGTCAATGAATTTGTAATGAACTATGCGAATGTATAATTCTCACAATTGAAAATTATCTATCCACACGTGTCTTAATTGATATTTAATATTTAACCACCAAAACATTTAACTTTAATTATTTTAACTCTACAGACTATAACACATGCGTTGAGAGGCCTTCCATAGTTGATCATGAACTCGAAAGGAATTTTGAGTTTAATATTAAAAACCAAATATATTTAACATCAAATGGAATAGAAACCTTTTTACATAATCTAATTAAATTATAATATAACTTTTAAGGGTGTTTAATGAGTCGTAAATATTTGGGACTTCTTAGATTTCAATTCTTCTTATTGTTATTATCAACATTTTGAGTGTATCATGTGAACGTATTTTACATGTTCCTTTGGGGTATGAAAGTCTCAAGAGTGAAGGCTTCAGAACAGTGCATAACATAGCATATTGTCCAACCCTCCCGATTCCGTTTGTCTATCCCGACTCCCGACGCAAGTCCCGCCGGGAGCTATATAATCCCGATTTCACCTATTTTTCCTTTTTAACCCGATATTCTACATTGTTAATTCAATATTTCCCTCAACTTTAAGTCAATAACCACGCGTATTCGGTTTTAGACCACTACTCTTTTGGATTCGCTATTGTTATATTTTACACTCACCATTTCATTATTGTATTAGCGTAAGCTGTTCTATATCTCACTAGTCATGGAATCTAAACTGCTATAGGATGATCCAGAATCTGCCAAAAATGGTGGTAAGAAACATAAGAATATATGCTATATAAAAAATAGAATATCCATAGTCGTAGCTATCAAGTTGGATTACACCCAGGTTCAAATCTCCATCATATAAGAAATAAATGTTCCAAATTCGACACCGATCATGACATAAGGCATCTCCTATACTAGGAGCTGCACTAAAAATTAGCTCTATGGGGAAGCATGATCAAGGATTTTGCCTCGAGTTTGTTCAGCGGTCCCGGATTTCATTGGACCTAGCTAAGCCAAATCATAATAAGGCCTCGGATTTTTTATTTGGCTCCACCTCGCCCTGGGCTTGGTAAATTCCTAAGCTCCTAGGCATCACCAAGTCAAATTGAGTAGCCTGACTCGTCATTTCAGAGTCTATGTAAAATAACATAACTACAATCATAGGCATAATGGTTCTCCTTCTTTTGAGATATTCCCTTAAATTTATGCTCTTTTCCTCCTGAAAATATTGAAAATAGTAACTTAACCTATCGACACTCTAAATATATTAAAATATTTAGAATGTCGATAGGTCAAGTTACGTTATTTTATCTTTATCATCGGATTTAGGTTAGTAAGTATTGGCAAAAATAAAGAATTGAATTATGCAGATACAGTATTGATTTATCTTGAAAACAGTCGAATACTAATAGAATGAGTAAGCAATCAATACACTATGAGGCCTAAGATATAGTTTGGTTAGTTTGAGGAAATATTGGAATAAATAAGTTATTACTAGCAACTAATTACTTGCTAGTAAGAGCGTGAATATATAGAATACTAGACTGAGAGCAAAATAGATAGCAGGAGGGAATGTTATTCACTGGAATAGCTCAGAGCTAACAAAGAGTCTTTTGCTATGAGAAGTCTCCTGTACTTCAGAAGGCATGTTAGATCTGTCTATGTCATCAACAGCATTATCCATCATCTTATCTCGTACCTCAGTTGGAGATAGAGTAGAATTAGCTTTCATAATCAATGCAGCTACTCCTGATACGTGAGGACAAGCCATAGACGTTCCAGTCAATATTGTATAGCCTATAATATATTAGATTTGAATAAGCATTACTTCGCTTAGACACTAGATAGAACTATTTCATACACATTACGTACTCTAAATAAACGTCAATCGAAGACCGATACTGAAGCTCCATTAAAACATCACAAGGATGGATTTATACAAGCAAACTCGTGTTATTAACTTATCAAGGTTAAATTACACCGAAAAGTTCCAAAATTGAAAAATAGTAAAAAGTCTACTTTTGGATGAAAATTAGGTTAAAATTTGTCTTTCTGTACCATAAAACCGAAAAGACCGTTTGGGAGCTTTTTTACCTTAAATGCCAGATGATTCGATAATGTTTGAGCGGAATTTTTGCATATTCCCAATCTCAAATCCTTCAACCAATTTTCATTATCTTTGTTTTAAACAATGATAAAAGTACAAGATAATTCACTTGCCGTAATCATTTGCATAAGTGGCACTCCATATGCCATTTCCAGGTGCCATTATATCGACACATTCTCCATAGTTTGAAAACGAAGACATCTTCTTAACACAGGTAAACCAATTGTATTTATGTGCACCTACACATATAACACCCTGATCTCGACAGAAAGTTACCGAGCAACCATCAACTGCTTCGTTTCCACTACCTGCAACATTGACAACTCCCAAATCCCACAACTCTCCTACTGCCCATTCTGCTGCTCGGCTAACTCCTCCAATCGAAATGCTTGCAATAGTCCCGACGAAATCTGACCTAAATTTGGAAAATAGAACATTAAGTTGTAGCTAAATCAAGCTAAAAATCAAAATTTGCTTTATCTATTTGGACTAGGGATGTTGGCAACTCATTTTCTGGTTAAGAGGTCTGTGTAAAATTTGCATTAGTCCTACTCCATATGTAGGCGTTAGTCCTACCCTTTTCAGATGTTGGCGTTAGTCCTACTCCTAAACTATTTCAATTGATCTTCACTAAAAGGTTTCATTTATCCCTGTTATTCATTGTCACTTACCAAACACCAAAAATGCCACTTAATCACCTCTTCATTCATAAATGCCTCTTTCACAGTCTTTGGATAATATTCTCAACTCAAAATGCTGCTCTTCCCTTTCTTCTTACAAATATCTTCAAATAGTTTCATCATAACTTGATAACCACCGCCACCAAATTGTGGCACGCGAAACAATTTGATTGCAGACAACACAATGTACTAGTATTTATAAAACTTCATATGAACCATAAATGCAAAATGAAATTCATCCATGGTTCATATGGGGTTTCCCAAGTAAATTGTGTCGTGTGCCACTAAATTGTGTCGAGTACCATCAAATTGTGTAGCGTGATGCTATTTAGTGGCGATCGTTATGAAACCGGTTGAACTACAAGGTTATTTGAGTGAGCGAAGCAACATCTCACGATTTTACGGATAATCTCAGAATTCTACGCTAGAAAACCATTCATGTTTATACAGTATGAGAATCTCACGGATCGACGCAACAGGTCAATATTACAAGGATGTAAATATTAAAATTAAAGTTTCAATTTGGCTAGAGGTATTACCCGGCTGAGTTTATTTGGTGCATCGATCCAACGTAGTCCAGTCCGGCGATGACTGTTGCCCAAGTACCAGAGTTGGGAGCATTTCCTAAGACTTTAACTGAGTACAGATTTGCGTCCTTTGCAACTCCACTGTCAACTCCTGCTGCTATTCCAGCACAGTGTGTGCCGTGACCATCGAGATCTCGTCCATTCTCAGTAGTTCCGTATAATTCATCGATTGCGTCATAACCTGGTTTTGCTCGACTCCCGCTGCTTCCATTTCTCCACCTGTCATCATAATATTGTAGTGTAAGAACTTGTCATGTATATAATTCTTATTGGTTCAAACCAAATTTATAACTTCATCAAACAATTTATTTAAGCAAAACCATTGACCAAATTTAAAATTTTGAAATGGAATTTAGAAAAGAAAAGAAATATTCATCAAAACTGTAGCTACAGTTTAGTATTGCGGCAGAGAAACTGCATAGGCCACTGATCAGTATATTTACCATGTTGGAGAAATTTGGTACAAATTGGTTCCCATATTTTTCATTAGTAAGTTCTCCACCTCAAAAGAAAACACCACAATAAGAACCACACTAACTATCCATAAACTGATGCTTACCTGAAGTCTCTATGATCAAAATTGATTCCTGAGTCAACAATGTAGATGTTTACTCCTTCTCCATAATTTTCTGGTTCGAAATAACCATCAGTACAATCCACATTATCGAGAATGTCTAGGTTGAATCGACTTGTTCCAAAGTCTTCCAAAATGGGAGAATCGTCTTGTTCAATGGACTTGTCAGGATGTATTACCTGGTCCTTCTCGATGAGTTCAACGTTTTGCAATTTTGAAACCTATAAATGAGATATCTAATGAAACAACACTATGGAAATCAGCGAAATATCAACAAACAACCAATCAGAATCATGTCTCATTATGTCATTTTGAATGAACAAAAACTGTATTTTTCCATGGATTTGTGAGTTTAAAATTTGAAAATTTCGGGATTAAAAGATTTATCTTACAAAGTAAATCTTGTTTTAATCACTCACCATCTCAGCTGTAGCCTCACTCATGTTTCCGATCACGAAAGGCAGTAGTGAAGTTAAGGAGCGCACTTGCATCTCTTCACGAGTAGAAGAGGCGTGCACTTCCATACTCTGAATCAGCTCTTCGATGTCTCCAGCATCTGATCCCTTTTCCAGGAGGATGATGTACCTCTCGTTAGCAGGAAATTGTCTCCCAGCTACCATAGTGGCCACAAGGAATGCACAGACGTATAGAAGCATTTATCTTTGCGAGGTGTCCTGTTGAAATTTGTATATAAGGTCCGAAGTAGACAGAATGAATACTTGGAGCTGAATTTTGTTGTTGATATTTCTTTTCTTGAAGTTGTGAGTGTGTAGATTTGTTGGTACATTTTATCGATCTCTATTTATAAGTAAACTATTTTTTTGCTGTGTAAACTATTGTCAATGAATTTGTAGTGAACTATACGAACGTATAATTTACAAAATTGAAAATTATTTTTCCACACGTGTCTTAATTGATATTTAATATTTAGACACCAAAACATTTAACTTTAATTATTTTAGCTCTACAGACTATAACACATGCGTTGAGAGGCCTTCCATAGTTGATCATGAGGTCGAAAGGAATTTGATTTTAATATTAAAAACCAAATATATTTTTTAAGAATGGAATAGAAACCTCTTTTACATATACAATTAAATTATAATATAACTTTTAAGAGTTTTTAATGAGGTGTAAATATTTGGGACTTCTTAGATTCCATTTCTTATTATTGTTATTATGGACATATTGAGTGTATCATGCGAGCGTATTTTACATGTTCCTTTGGGGTATGAAAGTCTCAAGAATGGAAGCTTCAGAACAGTGCATAACATAGCATATTGTCCAACCCTCCCGATTTCGTCCGGATTCTTTTTGAATCTGGAAGTCAAATGTCGATAAACAAAATCTGTACCAGCCACATAATTTTAATTAATATATAATTTATTTTGTAGGTTTACAACTCAAATATTATGTGCTATAATGCTTGATAGCTAGCGTGCAAACTCATTTAAGAAATTATCTAAGGACATATTCTAATTGTGAGATTTAATGCGAATCATTACAGAGACGTATAGAAGATTAAGCCCAGAATCCTAATAGCCGAAAATATTTTGTATTAGCTTCTAGGTGTGAGAGCAATTTTGGTCCTCCCAAAAGTGGCCCGATTAAGCAGTTGACCCGATTTAAATAAATATTTAAGAGCCTCAATAACCAACAGCTGCTATTTTGCTCACCGTTTAGTATTCATGCTCCAACTACAGCTGATTAATCGCAAAGCTAGCAGTACTAACTAAATATAGTACAAAGTATATTTATTGGATCTTAGGCCTTAATAACAGTTTGACTCTCTCTATCATTATATTGTTATTTCTCAATAAATCTAACTCCTATATGCTTATTCTATCAAATTAAACTTATTATTGATCAAAGCCATGTTAAAATACGTCCGGAATTTATAGCTCTCAAAGAGTGGAGACATCAGGAGAGATGTTGGGTATTCCACTTAGCTGAGCTGCTATCTTGGAACCTGTGCATCAAGAACTTACAATTATTCTATCAAAAGGTCAATTATTCTAAGAAAAGTATGATAATCCAGAATGGATCGGAACATAGGCATCGATGTTGGAGACCTTAGAGAGGGCTTCAGGTTGAAGCTAGGAGGACCTGAATAATCTCTAGTGTCCTCATTTTAGTTTTTTTAAGATTGATTCTATGGAGTAAGACCATAGCCAAAATTATGTGTCTTGACCCATCATTTCTGAGTCTATGTAAAATAACATAACTACAATCATATAGGCTTAATGGCTCTACTTCTTTTGAGATATTCCCTCAAATTTATGCTCTTTTTTCCTAAAGAATATTATAGAAGAGTGTCGATAGGTCAAGTTATCCCATATTATCTTTATCACCAGATTTGAGTTAGTTAATAATAGCAAAATAAATAATTGAATAAGCAGATACTTTATTGATTTATCAGGAATACAGTCGAATACTAATATAATGAGTAAGCAATCAATACACTATGAGGCCTAAGATATAGTTTGGTTTGTTTGAAGAAATATTAGAATAATTAAAGTTATTACTAGCAACTAATTACTCGCTAGTAAGAGCGTGAATATATAGAATACTAGACTGAGAGCGAAATAGATAGCAGGAGGGAACGTCATTCACTGGAATAGCTCAGGGCTAACATAGACTCTTTTGCTATGAGAACTCATCTGTACATAAGAAGGCATGTGAGATCTGTCTATGTCATCTACAGCATTATCCATCATCTTCTGTCGTACCTCTGCTGGGGATAGAGTAGGATCAGCTTTCATAATCAATGCAGCTACTCCTGATACGTGAGGACAAGCCATAGACGTTCCACTCTTTCTAGTATAGTCTATAGGAAATTAGATTTGAGTAAACATAACTTTGCAAAGATTCGAGATATAGAACTATTTCAGACACAATACGTACTCTACTTAAACGTCATTCGACAGACCGATCCTGATACTCCATTAAAATATCACAAGGATTGATTTATACAAACAAACTCTTGTTAATAACTTATCAAGATTAAATTACACCGAAAAAGGTAAAAATTGAAAAATGGTAAAAAGTCAACTTTTGGATGAAAATGGTGTTGAAATTTGTATTTCTGTACCAGAAAGCCTAAAAGACTGCTTTGGGAGCTTTTTTAGCTAAAATGCCAGATGGTTCAATAGCGTTTAAGCGGAATCTTTACAAAAATCCCAATCTCAAATCCTTCAACCATCATAACTCAATAAAAATAATATCCCTTCTAAACTGTTCAAATATACAATATAATTTACTTGCCGTCATCATTTGTATTACTTGCACTCAATATGACTTTTCCAGGTGCCATTATATCGACGCATGCTCCATAGTTTGAAAGCGGAAACATCTTCTTATCACATGTATTCGTATCGTATTTATGTGCACCTACACATATAACAGCCTCATCTCGGCAAAACGTTTTCTGGCAACCATCAACCTTTTTGTTTCCACTAGCTGCAACATTGACGACTCCCAAATCCCTCAACTCTCCTACTGCCCTGTCTGCTGCTCGGCTAACTCCTCCAATCGACATGCTTGCAATAGTCCCGACGAAATCTGGCCTAATTTGCAAAAACAGAAAAGTAAGTTGTAGCTAAATCAAGCTACAAAGCAAAATTTGTTTTAACTATTTGGACTAGGGATGTTGGCAACTCATTTTCTGGTTAAGAGGTCTGTTGCGTAGATTCGTGAGATTCTTATACTATATAACCATGGATGGTTTTCTAGCGTAGAATTCTGAGATTATCCGTAGAATCGTGAGATTTTGTTCCGTTTACGCAAATCGCCTTATGGTTCAATCAGTTTCATCATAACTTGATAGCCACCGCCACCAAATTGCGGCACGCGACACAATTTGACGGCACATGACACATTTTACTATGGTAAAACCTCATATGAACCATAGATGCAAAATAAAATTCATCCATGGTCCATATTGGGGTTTCCTAAGTAAATTGTGTCGTGTACCACTAAATTGTGTCGAGTACCATCAAATTGTGTCAACCATCCATGGTTATACAGTATAAGAATCTCACGAATCTACGCAACAGGTCTATATCACAAGGGTGTGAAATATTAAAATTTAAGTTTCTATTTGGCTAAAGGTATTACCGGGCTGAGTTTATTTGGTGCATCGATCCAACGTGGTCCAGTCCGGTGACGACTGTTGCCCAAGTACCATCGTTGGGCGAAATTCCTTTGACTCTAATTGAGTACAGATTTGCGTCTTTTGCAACTCCACTGTCAACTCCTGCTGCTATTCCAGCACAGTGTGTTCCGTGACCTTTGAGATCTCGTCCATTCTCAGTAGTTCCATAGTATTCATCGATTGCATCAAAACCCAGTTTTGCTCGACTTCCGCTGCTTCCATTTCTCCACCTGTCATCATAATATTGTAGTGTAGGAACTTGTCATGTATATTATTCTTATTGGTTCAAACCAATTTTATAACTTCCACTAAACAATTTATTTAAGCAAGACCATTGGCCAAATTTCTAATTTTGAAATAGAATTTAGAAAAGAAAAGAAATATTCATCAAAACTGTAGCTACAGTTTAGTATTGTGGCAGAGAAATTGCATGGGCCACTGATCAGTATATTTACCATGTTGAAGGAAGTTCGGTACAAATTTGTTCCTAGATTTTTTCATTAGCAAGTTCCTCACCTCAAATGAAAATACCATAATAAGAACTACACTAACTATACATGTACTGATGCTAACCTGAAGTCTCTATGATCATAATTGATTCCTGAGTCAACAATGTAGATGTCTGCTCCTTCTCCATAATTTTCTGGCTTGAAAGTACCATCAGTACAATTCACATTATCGAGAATGTCTAGGTTGAATCTACTTGTTTCAAAGTCGTCTTCCAAAATTTGAGAATCGTATTGTTCAATGGACATGTCAGGATGTACAATCTGGTCCTTCTCGATGAGTTCAACGTTTGCTAGTTTTGAAATCTATGAATGAGATATCTAATGAAACAACACTACACCAAACAGCTCATCAAAATATCAACAAATAACCAATCAGAATCATGGCTCATTGTAGTATTTTGATTGACTTCAAAAAATTAAATTTTCGAACTGTTTTTTTTCAAAAAAAAGCAAAATGTTATTTAATAACTCACCATCTCAGCTGTAGCCTCACTCATGTTTCCGATCACGAAAGGCAGTAGTGAAGTTAAGGAGCGTACTTGCATCTCTTCACGAGTAGAAGAGGCGTGCACTTCCATACTCTGAATCAGCTCTTCGATGTCTCCAGCATCTGATCCCTTTTCCAGGATGATGATGTACCTCTCATTGTCAGGAAATTGTCTCCCAGCTACCATAGTAGCCACAAGGAATGCATAGACGTATAAGAGCATTTATATTCTTGTGATTCTAATAACATTTAGCAATTGATTAGAATTAAAATTAGTTTTAGAATATAATGTGTAACATTTATACCGGATATTTAGTTGTTGGATTTTCTAGTTCTGGAGTTCTGAAATTCTGGTAATCATCACCCATCCCATTCTCTGTATTTATACAAACCGTAGAGTATATTCATAAATGGATCAACTCATATGATTAGTTGTTTTTGTGATAAATTATATTGCAAATATTATAGATAATCTACACGTGTATAAAGTGAATAGAATTTTGAAGCAATACAAACAAAGAGCCGCACTAAGTTTGAAGTATCTTTGTTAGTAAGCTTCTACATTATTTTGCAAAGAATATCTATAGCATTCTATGTGTAAATAACAAGAAATTGTTAATATAATTATGAAGCCACCAATACTATGAGCAAAATCACTAGTCTTTCTTCCTATACAAATCGTATTGTTTTCTCATTATCACATTTTTAGAATTTGAATTAAGTACAATAGAATACTTAACAAATTGATGCCGTAATGACGCAGCAAAATCAAGATTCCATAGTCTTAATCTTAGCAATTTGAATTAATATACGGAGTGCATTATGTGTTGCATATCACTTCCTATGAAATTTTTTGATATATCTCAACAAATGGGATATTATAGAAGTGGGAATAAGATGATTGAGTTTTACTCACTGCTCCATAGTTGAATGCCATGACCCAGACTAACAAGATTGCATACTGTGTTTGCTACCAAAAAGTTTTGATTCTGTGTTGGAAACCCAGATGCATAGCTAATTTTTGGTGGGCGTCGGGATCCCTGACAAATTAATACATCTTTCTCTGATGACAATTTCAGAGCCGTGGATCGCTATACTTTAGCCTAGTATCCATACTTTTTCTCATATATTAGAAATCAATGTCTTTTAGGGCCGCTTCATAATTGAAAATTATTTTTTTAGACACCAAAACATTTAACTTTAATTATTTTTGAATTTTAACTCTATCAGACCATAACACATGCATTGAGAGGCCTACAATAGTTGATCATGAGGTCGAAAGGAATTTTGAGTATAAAATTAAAAACTAAATACGTATATATTTTTTAAAATGGAATTGAAACCTCTTTTACATAATCTAATTAAGTTATAATATAACTTTTAAGGGTGTTCAATGAGTTGTAAATATTTGGGACTTCTCACATTTCAATTCATATTATTGCTATTATAATCATATTGAGTGTAGAAGATGAAGAGTCCAAATCAACATTGGAGGAATGTGCTCATAAAATTATTCTGTATTTTAATAAATCTACATTTATGATCTCTATTGCAAACTATTAATACATTTTTTAAAAAAATGAAAATAACTCACCATCTCAGCTGTAGCCTCACTCATGTTTCCGATCACGAAAGGCAGTAGTGAAGTTAAGGAGCGTACTTGCATCTCTTCACGAGTAGAAGAGGCGTGCACTTCCATACTCTGAATCAGCTCTTCGATGTCTCCAGCATCTGATCCCTTTTCCAGGAGGATGATGTACCTCTCATTACCAGGAAATTGTCTCCCAGCTACCATAGTAGCCACAAGGAATGAATTAACTTGACATAACTTGACCTGACTTGAACAGAAAGGAACTCTCAGATCAACTGGGACAATATTTTGATCAAAAAATCAGAAAGTACAAAATAGATGTATTCAAAGGCGTAGCCAGCACAATTTTAGGGTGCGGCAATTCTAGTCTATTCCGTGGAGTGTTGCGCCACCCAATGCTAATTTGTGAAATTTTAGTGGGCACATCCTTTGAGATTGCGGCCTAGGCCCCATGTGCCGCACCCTGGCTACGCCTCTGGATGTATTATAAGCCTAAAAATGGCAAAAATAACTTGAATTTATTTTATTAGTTTTAATCAAACCATTTTAGCTAAAGATTTTTTAATATTCTACACAAACATGTGGGGGATGGGGGAATAGGTAAATCTTCGCAGTCCCGAGCTCCCCCACCTTAAAAGTTCTCTTGTAGTGCAACGAAATCTTTATAAATTTGCAGGTCTAACTCGAATATCAATATTCAGATTAATGTACTTACTATAAATCGAAAAATACCATAAAGATAGCACAGTTTGCCTCCACATTTATCGTGTAGTCGCCATCCATACATCCAACAAATGTGCCGCGATACTAAGTGAGTATATTCTAGCTCAGTGATTGTTCAAATAAGTCCCACTGTGCTAGACGACTTTGCTAGTTCTCGGAGGGGGCCCCAGGCCCCCTGGATCCACCACTGCTGTATTCGCAATAACATCAAGAAGAATGAGAGAATCTCAAAGTTTCACCTGATAAAACAGATTAGAAATGATTAAGATTCAATAGAAATATTAAAAAAATGCAAGTATTATTCATCGTTCTATTTGATATAATTATAAGACAAAATCCTAAGGTACTAAATGATTAAACTGCTAAGCTTCTTAACTAATACACGTGCAATTGATAATTTATTAATAATTAAACTTGCAAAGCTTTTGGATCTAAATATGAATTCTCTATTAGGGCATGTGAGAATTTTCATTTAAAAGAGTAAACTGTGCTAGCTTCCTTAATTCGAACAACATCAATGCTTTCTTGTGGACATTCATTGCATCTTTTTGCACGAATTGTATAAATATAAAAATGGAAATAACAAATCTATTTAAATCCCACTACAAAACAAAAGAGGTACAACAGTTCTACGCAATTCAGGTATTTATTATTATTTCATCAGATCTTCGAATTTATTATGATTTTAATTTCTATATTTCAACAGAACATCTCGAATACAAATGCTTCTATACGTCTGTGCATTCCTTGTGGCTACTATGGTAGCTGGGAGACAATTTCCTGCTAACGAGAGGTACATCATCCTCCTGGAAAAGGGATCAGATGCTGGAGACATCGAAGAGCTGATTCAGAGTATGGAAGTGCACGCCTCTTCTACTCGTGAAGAGATGCAAGTGCGCTCCTTAACTTCACTACTGCCTTTCGTGATCGGAAACATGAGTGAGGCTACAGCTGAGATGGTGAGTGATTAAAATAACATTTTTGACATAATGGGTGGTCCATATATCCATTTTCGGTACAAGGATATACAGCTCGCCGAAGAAAAGTTCCTAATATCAATCTCATAAATTTCCATACATCTAAATCTATAAATAGCGTTGTGGTGTAGGGAAATATTGCAATATTTACGCTTCTATATAAGATAAATAATATTCAGTTGACTAAACCTGATAATTCGATATCTCAACTAATAATACGAAAACAATTAAATGGGGTAAGGCAATTTTTAAATAAATATTTAAGAACCTCAATTCATAGGTTTCAAAACTATCAAGCGTTAAACTTGTCGAAAAGAATCAAGTAATAAATCTTTACAACAGACGTTATATCGAACAATATACTCCCATATTGAATATACCTCAAACTGACCGCTACAACATAGACATTCTAGACAATGTGGACTGTATTGATGGCAGTTTCAGTCCGTGCAACTATGGGAAAGGAGTGGACATCTACATCGTGGATACAGGAATCAATTATGACCACATAGATTTTGGGTTAGTTTCAAACCTCAAATAGATGCAATTTTATAAACATGTACGTGTACGTATATTATAATAAACAATGAATAGTATACTCTATTCATTGTTATAAAATGCTTTCTTTATATTTTTAATTTTAACCTTTTACATTGTATAATGGTTATATTATGCTCGAAAACTCAAAAAGTTTACAATGACATCATAATTCCATTATTTTCACTTGAGATTTGACATTCCTCGAGCGACACACAAAATACTTGTTATACAACAATCGAGTTTTGATAATTTGATAAAGATAACCATTGAAAGATTGAATCAATCAATTCGTGTAAGAATTTACAGTACAAGAATTTACAATAGGACCACATCGATCATTTTGGCCCGATAAAGCGGAGAACCCTATTAACCGAAAATTTTTTATTAGCTTCCATGTGTGAGAACTATTCCGGTCAATTTGTCCAATTCAGTGTTTGGTCCGACTGCTACCCAGTGACCCAATTAAACAGACTTTGTATTATTATATTGCTACATGAAGTACTGAATGTTAGGTTTAGAGGTGGACGGACTAGTGGAACTAGAGCAGAGCTAGGTTATGACGCTGTGGATGTGAAACTTGGTACAACTGATAAAGGGAAGGATAGCTATTATGGATGGGGAACCCATCATGCTGGAATAGCAGCCGGTATTTACAGTGGAGTTGCGAAAGATGCAAATCTGTACTCAGTAAGAGTTTTAAAGACGAGTGGGGCAGTTGATTTCGGTGATTGGGAGATGATAATTGACGGAATTGACCATGTTTCATCGATGCACGATGAAAGATCATCGAGGTACAACTATATAACATTATACAACTAAGTAGCCATTATCTAGGAATATACACTTAATTTGCTTTAGAAAGATGAAGAATTGCATTGACTATTTTTAAAATGCAAGGATTCACTTAATTGAGCTAGACTCTACGAAACCTTTTTTCTCTTAATTAACGATCATTCTAGTTTCCAACTATACCATAACCATATTAAGTGGTGCGGTTGGTAATAACAGACCATGGTTTTACCATTTTTTTAACTATATTAGTTTTATGGGCGATAAGGTGGATGGGCACCACTTTAAAACATAGTGACAATGGCCTTACCACTTTTTATGAGCTTCCGACGGCAATTTATACTATACATAGTGAGCTAACTTCTAGTAATTGAATTTTTGATAAAACAGGTATAACTTTGTCGGATCTATTGCAAGCATATTCAATGTACAAGATAGCCGATCAATTTCAAATGCCGCTAAAGAACTGTGGAATAAGGGAATCGTGACTGTTGTCAAGAGCGAAGACGCTCGTTCCGATGCTTGTCGATATTGTCGCGAAATGCATATATGCGTAGGTGCACATGGATACAATGTGGATACTTGTGACAAGAAAATGGTGGAGGATTCAAACTATGGACCATGTGTAGATATAATGGCACCTGGAGTGAACATAGTAAGCGCTAGCCATACAGATGTTTTCAGTAAGTAACTATTCCAATGCATTCAGACTTTGATTCTATTTATATACCTGCTATAACACAATATACATACGTATAGCTGCATATTATCTCTGTCCTTATTGAAGTATATAATTTTATTAATTCCATTCCAGGCTTTACAGTTATGGAAGGAACCCAGGCGGCTTATCCTCATGTGACGGGAGTAGTTGCATTGATGAAAGGGGCTAACAGTAGCATAACTCCAGATGAAATACTATATAAGTTGAAGGAACATGGTATTGGTGACATAGACAGATCTGACCAATCTTGTGGGGTACAGGCAACATCTCATGCCAAAAGACTTTATGTCAGTAGTCAGCTGCTCGACTGATGAAACCAACAGCTGCTATTTTGCTCACCGTTTAGTATTCATGCTCCAACTACAGCTGATTAATCGCTAAGCTAGCAGTACTAACTAAATATAGTACAAAGTATATTTATTGGATCTTAGGCCTTGATAACAGTTTAACTCTTTCTATCATTATTTATATTGTTATTTCTCAATAAATCTAACTCCTATATGCTTATTCTATCAAATTAAACTTATTATTAACCAAAGCCATGCTAAAATACGTCGGAATTTATAGCTCTCAAAGAGTGGAGTGATTATGAGAGATGTTAGGTATTCCACTTAGCTGTGCTGCTATCTTGAACCTGTGCATCAAGAATTCAATAATATGAGTATTACAAACGTTGAAATTTGTGGACAAATACTAAATAACATTCCCCACATTATTATGATATATCCCGATCCATTTGTTCCGATCAATCAAATGTTTTACACGAATTCTAGAAATATATTTATCTAAAATATATATGCAATCCTTGAGCAGACAAGAGAAAATTCTTTCTTGATAGTAGATGGGCTTAATGCAAATATATCCATGGCAGTACCACCTTTTTGATAAACTGTGTTAGTTCTAAATATTCATCTGACAATGTGAAACAATGGCAAACGTAAGTTGCTTCTCACTATGGGATATCACTGATTACGTTTCAATTCGAAATGTATGACAGAATGTCTCTATTCGTGATGCATAATTTATGAATGAGAATACTCGAATTATGCTCCCTTTATTATTCGCTGACGGATGCTATGTATAGATCTAGAACCTAGATAGCACTTAGTTCCATTTAGCATGGGAAACGATTATCTCGCATAAATCAATATAAAGCATTACTCACAATCATGCAAGCATATTTGTAATTTCTAATATTGTTCGAATGAACCGTTCGCTTTTGCTTGTTTGGTTCTTCGCCACTTTAGTGTTGTCTCAGAAGACATGTCCTCCTTACGACCCTAGCGAATACGTCAAGAATTTCCGCGTTCCTCCTCAATGCAAACCGGAGGTGTTATCTTGCACCCGCAGTTGGAAGTCTGGCATTCCGCTTGGTGCTTCGACTGATTTACCTCTGATCGATAGCGATTTCATTTTATGTCATGAAGGGTTCTATACCTGCGGGTATGTGCCAATAGATCCGGATACTGGAAAGGTGTTGGGTGGGAGTGGTGTGCATATAGGTGGCGGAGTGGACTTAGGTGTCAGGGACAGAGCTGGGCTGGATGTTATTAGCGTGCCATTAGATATAATCAACATACTGGACCTGTACTTGCAGGTTAAATCAGACGATGCGGCCTGTGCAGTTATTAACATTCCTTTTTCACTGTCGAACTCTCAAGCAACGACGCTAACGGATGCAGTCATAAACTCCATTGTCAGTCTAGCTCAGGTACGCTACGATACAGAACAGACTGTGGGAACGAGTTTTATTTCACTTCCTAAAGGCATACGAACTGCAATTGTGGACATTTGGTACCATTTGGGGCCGCCAGAAAATTACCCTGCATTTTGGAGTAGCGTTATTGTCAATGATTGGGACAGAGCTGTTGTTGAATTGCAAGGTTACTATACTAGCCCGACTCCGGATCAAATATTGGATGTTAGGAGGAGGTATGACGAGGCTGATATTATCAATGCTGCGTTGGAGGAATGTACCACATCGGCTGACGTAGTTTTCCTACTCGATGAATCTGGCAGCATTAGTTCGAGCGATTTCACTCTGGCTCTAAACTTTACTCAACAGATTATCAATGCCTTTCCTGACGAAACCTTGGCAGACCCGAAAGGAACTCGATTCGGACTCTCCGTGTTTGGTTCTTCCTACCGGAGGGAGTTTAACCTGCTCTCTAACAAGAACAAGACTGCTTACACGAATGCTCTTTCATCTGTGGTGAAGATGGGAGGTGGCACTTACCTAGGAGCTGCTCTAAATGAAATAATCAATAGCCAGTTTACAGAATCGAACGGTCTCCGCCCTGAGTCACTGGGATTTCCAAAGATTCTAGTTGTCCTGACAGATGGGAGAGCAACTGATGCAGTTGTGACCCCCTCTCAGAACGTACGAGATCGTAACATCGTGATCTACGCAATCGGCATAGGAGGCTACGACCTAACTCAGCTTAACTCGATTGCATCCTCTCCTAGCATGGACTACATCTATTTACTGACTGCATTTGCAGATCTCAGTGGTTTTGCAAGTACTCTCACTGCCTCAACTTGCTACCAGTCTCAGCCAATCTCTTTCAACCTCACAATCACGGGGCAAATTAAAAAGGATGAATTCCAGTATTTTGAGTTCCAAGTCAGCATCACTGACAATCTGTTGGTTGTCGTGATAGATTTCATCGGAGGTACACTACTATTTGCCTCGCGTGATACACAACACCCATACGAGTTCGATAATGATTTCGGGTTCCTGTCTTCTTCCAGTTCTCGCAAGGAAATCGTAATTTCACCACTGGCAACAAACGCAACTACCGCAAGGCGACGCCGAGATAGCCATGCTAACGTTACTTTTCCAGTATACGTATCCGTCAAGGGTACTAGCAGTAGCAACACGTTTGTGCTCACAGGCAATCCTTGTGATCCGGCGGTCTGTAAGCAAGGGGCTTCTGGAGCTGGCGCTCTACAGGAGTCAGTTTCAGTGCTAGTTCTACTTTTCGCGATTTTACTTAGCTTCTGATTCGAAACATCAGAATTTTAGATTTGTAGATTACCTTTACTTTCCATATTTTATTCTCTTATTTATCTTTTCATTTCAATTTTATTTGTTTTATAAGGCACATTAAACTTTGTATTCTCTCTTTGGTCAATTCTTTTATTCTCGATACATTATCTAAAGAGCTGGTTTTATCACATCATGGGCATTTACTCAGTAACCAGAGGAGTACCATGCATTTGGGTGTATAGAGACTTGAGTCCAGATCAGTACAGCAGTTACCGGATATGTAAGAACATTCAACTCGAAAACGGTTGACATATGCCCTATATACTTTATGACTGTATGAATAGCATTATATGCAGTTCTAGACAAGGAATACAGATGCTTTACGTAATTAACTATCCAATGTATTCAGACTTTGATTCTATGCATTTACTGCTTTAACATCATCATAACTGTATATTATCTCTGTCCGAAATATTAAGGTCTATAACGTTATTAAATCCATTCCAGGCTTTACAGTTATGGAAGGAACCCAGGCGGCTTATCCTCATGTGACGGGAGTAGTTGCATTGATGAAAGGGGCTAACAGTAGCATAACTCCAGATGAAATACTATATAAGTTGAAGGAACATGGTATTGGTGACATAGACAGATCTGACCAATCTTGTGGGGTACAGGCAACATCTCATGCCAAAAGACTTTATGTCAGTAGTCAGCTGCTCGACTGATGAAACCAACAGCTGCTATTTTGCTCACCGTTTAGTATTCATGCTCCAACTACAGCTGATTAATCGCTAAGCTAGCAGTACTAACTAAATATAGTACAAAGTATATTTATTGGATCTTAGGCCTTAATAACAGTTTGACTCTTTCTATCATTATATTGTTATTATTCAATAAATCTAATAGCCTCTATATGCCTATTCTATCAAATTAAACTTATTATTAACCAAAGCCATGTTAAAGTACGTCGGAATTTATAGTTCTCAAAGATTGGAGGGATCAAGAGAGATGTTAGATATTCCACTTAGCTGTGCTGCTATCTTGGAACCTCTGTGCATCAAGAAATTACAATTATCCTATCAGAAGAGGTTATGTATAATATCCGGAATGGATCGAAACATACGCATTGATGATGGAGACCTTAGAAAGGGCCTCAACCCAGGTTGAAGCTAAGAGGACCTGGATCATCTCTAGTGTCCCCATTTTAGTATTTAACTCTATGTTAAGTGTTAAATATGTACCTCTCTGCATGGTTGTTTCATATTATTGAAATTAAAAGAATAAAAATATTCTAGTGATCTTCAAAGAGCCAAAATTACGAATCTTGACTCGTCATTTCTGAGTCTATGTAAAATAACATAACTACAATCATAGGCGTAATGATTCTCCTTCTTTTGAGATATTATCTTAATTTTATGCTCTTTTCCTCCTGAAAAATATTATAAAGAGTGTCGATAGACCAAGTTATGTTATATTACGAGTATCTTTATCATCAGATTTGAGTTAGTTAATAATGGCAAAAATAAATAATTGAATTAAGCAGATACAGTATTGATTTATCAGGAATACAGTCGAATACTAATAGAATGAGTAAGCAATCAATACACTATGAGGCCTAAGATATAGTTTGGTTAGTTTGAGGAAATATTAGAATAAATAAGTTATTACTAGCAACTAATTACTTACTAGTAATAGCGAGAATATATGGAATACTAGACAGAGAGCAAAATAGATAGCAGAGAATGTTATTCAATGGAATAGCTCAGGACTAACAAAGAGTCTTTTAGCATGAGTTGTCTCCTGTACTTCAGAAGACTCGCTAGAATAGTTCATGTCATCAACAGCATAAGCCATTATCCTTAGTCGTATCTCAGCTGGACATAAAGTAGGATCAGCTTTTTTCATTAATGCAGCTACTCCTGATACATGAGGAGTAGCAGCTGCCGATCCATACACCAGTATAAACTCTGTAATAGATTTGATTCTTGTAAACAAAAATTTAATCTCCATTAAAATATCACCAGAAAAAGTGCGCTTCGCTTGCTTGCGCTGCGCGGAAATTTTTAGTTCAAATATACAATGGAATTTACTTACCGATATTGTTTGTACTTTCGGCAGTGAGTATGTCTTCTCCAGGCGCCATTATATCGACACATGGTCCATAGCTTGCATACTGATCCACCTTCTTAACACAGGTCTTTATATCGTATTCATGTGCACCTACACATATGGCGCGTTCATTTCGACAGAAATTAGTTTCACAATTATCAACCTTCTTTTTTCCACTGGCAACAACAACAACAACTCCCGAATCCCACAACTCTTGTACTGCCTTGTCAACTGTAATTTTAGCATAGTCTCCACCTCCAAAAGATATGCTTGCAATCGTCCCGACGAATTCTGGCCTAAATTTGCAAAACGAAATTGTAGTAATGATAAACCTAGCTAAAATTTTGACACCTTTTCACAAAAGGTGTCAAAACGTATTAGCCAATCAAGATCCAGGGATTTAAGATCACAGTTGGTTTTGATTTTATTGACTGATAGACCAAACTCAATGCTTATAAACGAACCACATTGACTTCCTAAACTTAGAATCTGATTGGTTTATTTGGTAAAAAATGCTTAAAATGCAATCAAGGATGTATATTATGCAAATGCCCTACGAGTCACTTAATAGAGCTTCACTATCAGTCTGTCGACTGACACTTTTTTAGTTGTCATTATACAACAGGTATTACCTCTTTGATTTTTCACTGTGTGCCTCTCCAATGTAGTTCAGCCCAGCGATTACTGTACTCACACTACCTCCTGGATAACTTCCTATGACTCTTACTGAGTACAGATTTGCGTCCTTGGCGATTCCACTCATAAGACCTCCTGCTATTCCTGCAGTGCATGTACTAAAATGTTCTAGTCCAACATATGAAGTGTTATGGTGTTCTTCAAATGCGTCAAAGCCAAATTTTGCTCTACTTCCACAGTCTCCATTTCTCCACCTGGAATAGTAAAAATATCATGTAAGAAATAAGGATATATCTTAGCTTACTGTATATATGACCACAGAAACTTGTGGATTTTGGACTAGGGATGCGGTAGAAGATGGTTGAACTAATACATGAGCTGCCTTAAATCATTAACCAATTATGATAGAGCTTAGGAATGTATTACCAGCCTATATAAATATGGTATGGTATCAAAGTACCCACATCTTTTGTTAAAATTTAGATTTGTAATCATATGATTGTGCCATTGGTTATATTTGTGACAAATTGCATCTATGAGAATAGGTCATATATCCCGATAGGAATTACAATAATAAATTACATTAAAACTATGAATGCACTGAACCTAACCTGAAATCTATATGATCAAAGTTGATTCCTGTGCCTACAAGGTAGATGTCTGCTCCTAACCCGAAATTATCTGGCGTGAAGGTACCATCAGTA
Source organism: Aphrocallistes beatrix (assembly GCA_963281255.1). Classification (NCBI taxonomy): domain Eukaryota; kingdom Metazoa; phylum Porifera; class Hexactinellida; order Sceptrulophora; family Aphrocallistidae; genus Aphrocallistes; species Aphrocallistes beatrix. The sequence goes on from OY725506.1 coordinate 379,985, forward strand.
CAGTTGACATTATCGAGAATGTCTAGGTTGAATCGATTTGTTGGAAACTTTGTTTCTTCCAAAATGGGAGATTCGTCTTGTTCAATGGACATGTCAAGATGTACAACCTGGTCCTTCTCGATGAGTTCAACATTTGGTAATTTTGAAACCTATAAATAAGATATCTAATGAAACAACACTACGCAAAACAGCTCATCAAAATATCAGCAAACAACCAATCAGAATGACAGCTCATTGTAGCATTTTGAATAAAAACATTAAAGGTAATATTAATGGAATTGCAACCTCTGAAAATTCGAAATGAAAGATTTAAATGCTTGTTTTAATAATAGTAATGATAAATACTCACCATCTCAGCTGTAGCTTCACTCATGTTTCCGATCACGAAAGGCAGTAGTGAAGTTAAGGAGTGTACTTGCATCTCTTCACGAGTAGAAGAGGCGTGCACTTCCATACTCTGAATCAGCTCTTCGATGTCTCCAGTATCTGATCCCTTTTCCAGGAGGATGATGTATCTCTCATTATCAGGAAATTGTCTCCCAGCTACCACAGTAGCCATAAGGAATGCACAGACGTATAGAAGCATTTATCTTTGCGAGATCTAATAGTTGATACTGCAAATAAATATTAAGATACTGAATTTTAAATGCATATTATTTAATAAATGTGACTTTAGTGGTTCGATATTTCTCGTATTGTAGTTTTTAATTTAGGTGAAATATTTATCTCATAGATATTTGTATTTATACTGTTGCATATATATTTGGTGATGCGAAATATGTAATTGGATAATTTTGATGGTAGAATCATTGAAGCATTTTAATAAAAAAGAGAATTCCACTTGAATATACCTTCTTCTCACATGTGTGATTTTTTCACATACTATTGAATGAAGTAAGAATGCACATTCAAATCTATAAGCAAATAATTTTATTGGTTATTCTATATTTCGACGACACGTGTGTTGAGAGGCCTACAAATGTTGATCAGCTGCAAAAAGGAATTACTTTGTGTGGAGCATTTTTCAAATTTATTCCCTAAATATTTATTGTTCTAATTTTTAAATTTAATTCTCATAATAGCTTCTAGAGCTGTTAATCAGATGATAGACTTTGGAAATTCCCAAAATTCCGATTATTATCTCGTGTATTACACAATTGTATTATATTGATGATCGTCTATGAATTTTCATAAATTAAATAAATATAGATTGATTGAGTTTGTACTCACTGTTCCTTCCTCTGATACACGTTTATGGCCTTGGACCACAAATCTAAGAAGAGTTGAAATATCAACAAGAGAATTAAAAATCAGAAAGAGAAGTTGAAAGATTAAGAAGAGAAGTTGAAAAATCAGAAAGAGAAGCTGAAAGATTAAGAAGAGAAGGTAAAAATCAGAAAGAGAAGCTGAAAAATTAAGAAGAGAAGTTGAAAAATCAGAAAGAGAAGCTGAAAGATTAAGAAGAGAAGGTAAAAATCAGAAAGAGAAGCTGAAAAATTAAGAAGAGAAGTTGAAAAATCAGAAAGAGAAGCTGAAAGATTAAGAAGAGAAGTTGAAAGATGCGAATTGTCTTGAAGGGATTGAATGGAATTTGAGAGATTATAAAGAATTACTACAAATAAGTCATCAAACTCCAATAGAGCGTCTGCAATTGATCGACTTTTTAAGGTTTGCAATTGATCTAAAATACAATTGTCGGTAAATTGTAAACCAAACAAATGAAACTGTAAAATGTATACTCAGGAACGTTTCATTGTATAACACGTGTTATAACGCTGTTATAACTCGTGATAAATAAGTGTCCATTTTACAAATTGCTCATTTTACAAAATACATATCTCTAACTTTATCTTCACTCTAATCTTAACATGGAACACGTTTGCGGTAATTATAAACATAAAAGTGGAACAATTTTTACTCCGCCAGATTGTTTTAAATACACTCAACACAAAGTCAAACCTGGGGTAATCTATCTCGGATGTGGTTTACATCAGAAAGTAAAGAGTAAAGGGTCTGCAAAGTTAAACTCTGAATTCAATACAATTGATTCCTTAAAACACCATAACCATCTAGTTTCTGTTTATAATGTTGAGGTTTTAGTTTTAAATTTCTGCTGCGAGATCTTCACGTGAAAGGTTGTCTAAAGTGTCCAAAGATGTTGTTCGTGATGGTCCTTCTGCAGTTCATGTGTCCTATAAAACTTTGGAGAGTGCAATGTATCGAGCAAGAAGAGAAATTGAACCACCTATTCCTAAAGGTGCTACTGAATTTTGTCAACTTATTGTAGCATTTGATTTTGGTATATAGTATAAAATTTCTTTCCAATATGTTTTACTGTTGCTTTTCATTTTTCATTCAATATCTTTTCTCAATTCATTAATTAAATCATTATATTCTCAATGATATTAGTCAAAGTTAGGATAAATCAATTCTAAAGTCGATCAATTGCAAACGTTGTCAGTCGACGAATTGCATCGCTTCCAATGTCTCAGCATATTTGAAAGTGGAGTCTTAACCTGCCTATGTGACGAGAATCGAAGATCGCTACTATAGTGAAATTTCCACCACTCAATGTCATCTGATCCTAATTGACATTACGCAAAATGAGAGAGAGTCTGTTAACTCAAATATATTTTGCCTCGAAATATCCAATTTGATACACGTGTGAGTATAGAACACTTCTTGCTTTAACATCTGCGTAGTTTGTCTCAATACAGTTAGGATTTTTGTCAGTCGCGTTTGATAACGAATATAGTGTGCACTGGTCATGTCCATTCCAGAAGTGTGCGATATTACAGATTTTATGGGAGCATTGTAGTTAGTTATCCGAATAGAAAGAAGTCGTAACAGGGTTGCCGTGGGATTGAATAACATTTTGGCATAATGGGTGGTCCTTCCATATATTCATTTTCAGTACAAGGATATACAGCTCGCCAGAGAAAAGTTCCTAATATCAATCTCATAAATTTCCATACACCTAAATCTATAAATAGAGTTGTGGTGTAGGGAAATATTGCAATATTAACGTTTCTATACACGACATGACAAAAATAATATTCAATTGAGTAAACCTAAATATTCGATATCTCAACTAATAATACGAAAACAATTAAATGGGCAGAGGAAATTTTTAAATAAATATTTAAAAACCTCAATTCATAGGTTTCAAAACTATCAAGCGTTAAACTTATCGAAAAGAATCAAGTAATAAATCTTTACAGCAGACGTTATATCGAACAATATACTCCCATATTGAATATAGTACTTCAAACTGATCACTCAATAAATCTAAATCTTATATGTTTATTCTATCAAATTGAACTTATTATTAACCAAAGCATGTTAAAGTACGTCGGAATTTATAGCTCTCAAAGAGTAAAGGCATCAGGAGAGATGATAGGTATTCCACATAGCTGTGCTGCTATCTCGGAACCTGTGCATCAAGAAATTAAAAGTAACCTATCAAAAGAGGTTATGTCTAATATCCGGAATGGATCGGAACATAGGCATTGATGCTGGAGACCTTAGAAAGGGCCTCCTCCCAGGTTGGAGCTAGGAGGACCTGGATAATCTCTAGTGTCCTCATTTTAGTGTTTAACTCTATGTTAAGTGCTGAATATATACAACTCTGCATGGTTGTTTCATATTATTGAAATTTAAATAATAAAAATATTCTAGTGCTTTCCGAAGATTGACTCTATGGGGAATCACCATAGCCAAAATTACGTATTTTAACCCGTCATTTTAGAGTCTATGTAAAATAACATAGCTACTATCATATGCGTAATGATTCTCCTTCTTTTGAGATATTCCCTCAAATTTATGTTCTTTTCCTGAAAGAAAAATATTATAAAAGAGTGTCGATAGGTCAAGTTATCCCATATTATCTTTATCACCAGATTTGAGTTAGTTAATAATCGCAAAAATAAATAATTGAAATAAGCAGATACTTTATTGATTTATCAGGAATACAGTCGAATACTAATAGAATGGATAAGCAATCAATACACTATGAGGCCTAAGATATAGTTTGGATAGTTTGAGGAAATATTAGAATAAATAAAGTTATTACTAGCGACTAATTACTCGCTAGTAAGAGCGAGAATATATGGAATACTAGACTGAGAGCAAAATAGATAGCAAGGAAAGTTATTCAGTGGAATAGATCAGGACTAACAAAGAGTCTTTTAGCATGAGTTGTCTCCTGTACTTTAGAAGGCATGTCAGATCTGTCTATGTCATCAACAGCATAAGCCATTATCCTTTGTCGTATCTCAGCTGGACATAAAGTAGGATCAGCTTTTTTCATCAATGCAGCAACTCCTGTTACATGAGCACCAGCAAATCCCGCTCCATTGTCCATTTCAAAATCTGTAGTAGATTTAAATTGTGTAAACAATAATTTAAGCTCCATTAAGATATCACCAGAATGTGAAACTTGTAGATCCTTACTATTAAAACTCGATTAATGTGTGATAGTATGTATGTGTATACTTTTTGGGTGATAAAAGACTGAAATTATAATAGAATAATAATTGTATATTAATATATCTCAAATATGAAAAAATATCTTCAAAAAATGATGACTCATTATTTTTATATGACATCATCGTTAGGGATCAAAAAGCGCATAATTGACAAATTTGATGATCTTTCGAGTGATATCGATATAACAGTAAGACAGACATAATTAGAGATGTTAACTATATTATAATCAATAAATAGGCAACCAATGGACGCCTCCAGTGGACACAAAGTGTCCGCCACCCCCTCAGCCCAGCAGGCGAAGTGCGTTTGTCCATATAGATACGAAGTATATTCTAGATTAAGGCAAATTATAACCAGGAGCATATTATTTGCTAGCACAGATTATTCGTCTATTCCCAGATTGTGTGGATTATTCTAAATTATAGACTCCTCGTATATGCCCCTGGTATATTCTGGGCTGTTGCATCAAAAGTGATGGAATTTCTAAAAGATTTCGAAAGTGCACATCTACGCGTACAAATTAAAGAGACCCACATGCAAAATTTGCAAAAAATTCAGACTGTTATATTTCGCAATGAAAATCAGTAAAGAGTCAAAGTTGAAATATGCAATAGAATAAACTCACCGATATTGTTGTAACCACTGGCAGTCAATATGTCTTGTCCGGGCGCCATTATATCGACACATGGTCCATAGTCTGATTTCGTATACATTTTCTTAACACATGTACTTTCATCGTATTCATGTGGAGCTACACATATGACGCGTTTACCTCGACAGAAAGTACTCTCACAACCATCAATCGCCTCGTCTCCACTGGCAACAACAACAACAACTCCCGAATCCCACAACTCTTGTGCTTCCTTGTCAAGTCCCATTTGAACCATAAAGTTACTTCCAGTAGATATGCTTGCAATCGTCCCGACGAACTCTGGCCTAAATTTGCAAAAAGCATTTATAGTAATGATAAACATAGCAATTTAATTAAGCTAATAGTGCTTTGTTGATTATCGAACGTTATGACGTAATGGTACAAGCAGAGACGTAGTGAGAGTGCAGTGCATACGGCTAAGGCCTCAATCCAAAGGTTTTGTGCCTCACTCTGACCTCATCTTGACCCATGTTTTCACAGTTCGATCTTGGTTTTAAAATTACACCACGATTTGTGCAATTTTCATCGCTACAAACGCGCTTCGTTTGCTTGAGCTGCGAGGCTGGCGGACACAAATAGCATACCAGAGGCATCTTTTGGGCGCCTATGCTCACATTGAGTAATTATAAGGTAGATAATATCTCAAAACCGTCTGTCTCACTGTTACGATCGATATCACTCGAAAAATCACATTCTTCGATCAATTCGTTACAGAGATATAAATATATTCACACGATATTAATTGAATTTTGATAGAAAGGATTCATATTTTTCGGTGGTTAATATCTCGGTGAGTCTAAGCTGTACCAAGGTCTCAACCTTAAACACCTCCCTTGGCCTCACCCTAAAATTCAGCTGGCTTCTGGCTACAGGGGTGTGAATATTAATGCTAGTGCTGCTCTTAGAATAGAATATGCCTTATGCCATGATGTCGAAACCCCATCAATATGTCAGCATGTCCGTCTGCTCTCTACAGGAATTTCGTTTCGACCAAATTGGACCAAATCTGGGGCATATATTCCTTATATGGTGGAGATTTGAACCTAAGTCCAAATTCTAAACAATTTTCGCACCTTTTCACAAAATGTGTCAAAACGTATTAGCTAATCAGAATCCAGGGATTTAACATTAAAGTTGCCATTGATTTTATTGACTAATAGACCAAACTCAATGCATATAAACGAATCACAATGACTTCCTAAACTTAAAATCTGATTGGTTTAACATGGTGAAAAATGCTTAAAACCCAATTAAGGATTTTAAGGATGCAAATTCCCTACGAGACAAAGTGAAGCTGCACTATTAGTCTGTCGACTGACATTATTTAGCTGTTATTATACAAAAGGTGTTACCTCTTTGAATTTTCTCTGTGTTCGTTTCCAATGTAGTCCAGCCCAGCGATTATTGTCTCCGAGGTACCGTGTTGAGCATGTCCGATGACTTTTACTGAGTACAGATTTGCGTCCTTGGCTATTCCACTCACAAGACCTCCTGCTATTCCTGCAGTGCTTGTCTCATAAGACTCCAATCCAACATATGAAGTGTTACGGTGTTCATCGAATGCGTCAAAGCCAAATTTTGCTCTACTTCCACAGTCTCCATTTCTCCACCTGGAATAGTAAAAATATACTTTAAGAAATGAGGAGAGATATATATTATATCCAACTATACTTAGGCATCTCATATGTAGAACTGATTTTCGCACTTAGCTTTTGTAAAATTATCAGTACAAAGATTTTTAATGCTGCTCCCAGTCTCGGATCATGCCTCATGTCATGATCGGGATGCGACGTCCGTCCGTCCATCTGCTTGATCCTGGAAATTCTACTGGACAAAATGACACCAAATTTAGACCATATATTGCAAATATTGTGGAAATTTGAACCTGAATCCAAATTATCAAATATTTTCTCACCTCTCCACAAAAAATGTCAAAATATATTGGATTGAAATTCAATTAAGGCTGCATATTATTCAAATACTCTACGAGTCGCTTCACGAAACTGTACTATCGGTCTGTCGACCGACATTTTGTTTGCTTGTTCCAATTGATTGAAAAATTGCCAAGTAGTAGAGATATGAAAATTGGCATGTATGTATGTGTATGATGAATTTACGATAAAGTTCGAAATCTGATGAAATTTTCACACTCCCGGGGAAAAAAGCAGATTAAAATTCACACCTTTTCCATTCAATATATCTTGCTGCACTCTTATAATAGAAGTCATTATACGGCACTACAAATACTGTCGTTATTAAGAATTCATATATTTTAAATATTAAAACTCAATGGCTTTTGGTGTTTTTGTTTATTAGAGGAACGGGGGGTGCTAGAAATGTGAAATTTCTGAACAAGTGAATAATAATGAAACTAAGGGAGATTTCGAAGTTCTATACGAAATCTTCACACTTTTCCGAGATAAGTGACAAATTGTGCTGACTAATTAAATTCGTTTGTTAAAATACAAATATATTGGGATCTAAACAGTGGTGACATCTACAATGCATACAATTGAAGGGAAAATCGAAATCGATTAGTTCAAGCGAGCACCAATCAATTATCAGGCTTTTATAATGCGATTCACACTATTCTATTCTATAATAAACAAGCGCGCTTCGCTTGCTTGCGCTGCGCGGCTGGCAGACACTTTGTGTCCGTCAGAGGCACCGTTTGGGCGGCTGGGGTCACATTGATTAATAATATGGGAAATAACATCTCTAAAAACGTCTGTCTGTTATATTCGATATCGCACGAAAAATCACCAAATTTATCAATTTTTAAAATTTTGATGAGCAATGATGACGTAATAACAAAGTGATGAGTCATCATTTTTGATGATAGTCCATCATATGTGAGGTATGTTAGTGTACAGATTCTATTAAAATTTTCAGCCTTCTATCTCCTATAATGGCTGAGTTATGCTCGAATAACTGTATTGCTTAACTTTTAAAAATGTGACAATGACGTCATAATTCCATGATGAGTTGACATTTTGCTCTGAGCTCAGAACTTACTGAACCCATAGCCAAAAGAGCCCCACATGCCAAAAATCAGCTTTCTGGGCCAGACAGTTTCTTCATTCAATTCATTACAGATATATATATACACAGTATGTGAATAAGTCATATATTCCAATAGGAATTACTAAAATAAATTACATTAAAACTATGCATGCACTGATGCTAACCTGAAATCTATATGATCAAAGTTGATCCCTGCGCCTAGAAAGTAGATGTCCACTCCTGCCCCAAAATTATCTGCCGTGAAGGTACCATCAGTACAGTTCACATTATCGAGAATGTCCAGGTTATATCGATAGGGTGTTGGAAGAATCTCTTCTAAATTGGGAGATTCGCCTTGTTCAATGGAACTGTCAAGATGTACAACCTGATCCTTCTCGACGTGTTCAACGTTTGTTAATTTTGAAATCTATAAATAAGATATCTAATGAAACAACACTACGCAAAACAGCTCATCAAAATATCAACAAACAAACAATCAGAATGACAGTTCATTGTAGCATTTTGAATGAAACAATAAAGGTAATATTAATGGAATTGTAACCTCTAAAAATCCGCAATGCAAGATTTAAATGCTTGTTTTAATAATACTAATGATAAATACTCACCATCTCAGCTGTAGCCTCACTCATGTTTCCGATCACGAAAGGCAGTAGTGAAGTTAAGGAGCGTACTTGCATCTCTTCACGAGTAGAAGAGGCGTGCACTTCCATACTCTGAATCAGCTCTTCGATGTCTCCAGCATCTGATCCCTCTTTCAGGAGGATGATGTACCTCTCGTGATCAGGAAATTGTCCTCTAGCTACCATAGTGGCCAGAAGGAATGCACAGACGTATAGAAGCATTTATCTTTGCGAGATCTAATAATTGATTCTACCAATAAATATTAAGATAAACAGAATTTTAAAATATATATACTTGTACATTATTTAATATATGTGACTTTAATTATTCGATCTTTCTAGCTTTAGCCGAGGTTTTTCATTTAAGGAGATTATTTATCTCACACATATTTGTATTTATACTGTTGCATATATATTTGGTGATGCGAAATATGTAATTTGATAATTTTGATGGTAAATCATTGAAGCATTTTAATAACAGAGAATTCCACTTGAATACACCTTCTTCTCACATGTGTGAATTTTTCACATACTATTGAGTGCATTAAGAATGCACATTCAAATCTAAAAGCAAATAATTTTATTGGTTATTCTATATTTCGAAGACACGTGTGTTGAGAGGCCTACAAATGTTGATCAGCTGCAAAAAGGAATTACTTTGTGTGGAGCTTTTTTTAAATTAGTTTTTAACTCAAAACAAACAATAGCATCTTTTAATATTTCAATTAAATTCTCATTTCAACTTCTAAGAGTGTTAATCAGATGGTCGACTTTGGAAATTCTCAACATTCCATATTTTATCACGTGTATTACACAATTGTATTCTATTTTTGATCGTCAATGAATTTTTTGTTAAATTAAATAAAGATAGATTGATTCTAATCGTGGTGGCAAAAGATCTTTCTGCGAGAATTACAGATCACTACCCTAGAGAAATTTCTATCACTCAAGACTAAGCAAAATAAGAGAGAGTTTGTTAACTTAAATATGAACTTCACCTTGATTTGGAAAGAGAAAAATTTCTTCATTTCTTTTAAATCCTTTGAGATTTCGGATACAAGTGAATTTTGCATTGAAAAGACTCATGTTTATAATATTTTATTATTTCCTAATTATTTTATTTTAATTTTTTTTTCTGTTCCAAAACAAGTTTCTATTCTGTTCCACAATTTTGTATTGGTTTAGAAATGTGTTATAGTTAACAAAAGCTTATACCAATTTGATACACGTGTGAATATAGAACACTTCTTGCTTTAATATCTGCGCAGTTTGTCTCAAATACAGTTAGGATTTTGGTCAGTCGCGTTTGATAATGAATATAGTGTGCTCTGGTCATGTCCATTTCAGAAGTGTGCGATAGTACAGATTTTATGGGAGCATTGTAGTTAGTTATCCGAATGAAAGAAGGCGTAACAGGTTTGCAATGGCATTGAAATAATATTTTGGCATAATTGGAGGTTCTTCCATATATCTATTTTCGGTGCAAGGATGTACAGCTCACAAGTGAAAAGTTCTTAATAAAATGATGACTCCTCACTCTGTAAATTTACAAATTTGATTATTTTTCAAGTGATATCGATTATAACAGTAAAACAGACGTATTTAGAGATTGAATCTATTACAGGCTTTACAGTTATGCAGGAAACCCAGGCGGCTTATCTTCATGTAACGAGAGTAGTTGCATTGATGAAAGGGGATAACAGCAGCATAACTCCAGATGAAATACTATACTGAGTTGAAGGAACATGGTATTGGTGACATAGACAGATCTGACCAATCTTGTGGGGTACAGGCAACATCTCATGCCAAAAGACTTTATGTCAGTAGTCAGCTGCTCGACTGATGAAACCAACAGCTGCTATTTTGCTCACCGTTTAGTGTTCATGCTCCAACTACAGCTGATTAATCGCTAAGCTAGCAGTACTAACTAAATATAGTACAAAGTATATTTATTGGATCACAGGCCTCAATAACAGTTTGACTCTTTCTATAATTAAATTGTTATGGTCAATAAATCTAACTCCTATATATGCTTATTCTATCAAATTAAACTTATCATTAACCAAAGCCATGTTAAAGTACGTCGGAATTTATAGTTCTCAAAGAGTGGATGGATCAAGAGAGATGTTAGGTATTCCACTTAGCTGTGCTACTATCTTGGAACCTCTGTACATCAAGAAATTACAATTAACCTATCAGAAGAGGTTATGTCTAATATCCGGAATGGATCGGAATATACGCATTGATGATGGAGACCTTAGAGAGGGCCTCAACCCAGGTTGAAGCTAGGATGATCTGAATAATCTCTAGTGTCTTCATTTAGTGTTTTAAATTGACTCTATGGGGCATGACATTAGCCAAAATTACGTGCCTTGACTCAACATTTCAGAGTCTATGTAAAATAACATAACTACAATCATAGGCGTAATGGTTCTCCTTCTTTTGAGATATTCTCTTAAATTTATGCTCTTTTCCTCCTGAAAAAATATTATAAAAGAGTGTCGATAGACCAGGTTATGCTATATTATCTTTATCATCAGATTTGAGTTGGTTAATAATAGCAGAAATGAATATTTGAATTAAGCAGATACAGTATTGATTTATCAGGAATACAGTCGAATACTAATAGAATGAGTAAGCAATCAATACACTATGAGGCCTAAGATATAGTTTGGTTAGTTTGAGGAAATATTAGAATAAATAAGTTATTACTAGCAACTAATTACTCGCTAGTAAGAGCGTGAATATATGGAATACTAGACTGAGGGCAAAATAGATAGCAGGAGGGAACGTTATTCACTGGAATAGCTCAGGGCTAACAAAGAGTCTTTTGCTATGAGATGTCTCCTGTACTTCAGAAGGCATGTCAGATCTGTCTATGTCATCAACAGCATTATCCATCATCTTCTGTCGTATCTCAGCTGGAGACAGAGTAGGATTAGCTTTCATAATCAATGCAGCTACTCCTGATACGTGAGGACAAGCTGTGTACGTTCCAGTTTTTCTTGTATAGTCTATAAGAGATTTGATTGAATAAACAAAATTTAGCTCATTTAAGACATCATAAGAATGTAAAAACTATACCTACTCATGTTGATAACTTAAATATTAATTTTAAAGTAATCTAAGTGCAAATCAGATTCTACTTAACCCTCGCCTGGCTAGGTCTCAAAAGTATAAATAGAGAAAACCCCACTTTCATTTTCACTTTCATTTCCACTTTCAACATTCCTAGCCAACCGCGGGTTGATGAATAATCCATATTAGCCGTTGAAATGTTATTTATATCTTTGAACAAAGTTTTGCAGCGAGGTGTTAAAATATGAATATACACCTCAAAAACCGGAAGTGATGGAATTTCAAAATACGTATAGAATTTGAAAAAATATCCATAGAGATCCACATGCAAATTTGGAAAAAGTTGTACCGTTAGATTTCGCAATCAAAAAGAGATGAAGAGTTCCAATATATTATATAATCTACTTACCGTTATTGTTTCTTTTGTTGGCACTCAATATTCCAACTCCAGGTGCCATTATATCGACGCATGCTCCATAGTTTGAACGAGAATACATCTTCTTATCACATGTATCTGTATCGTATGCATGTGCACCTACACATATAGTACTCTGATCTTTACAGAAAGTTCTTCTGCAAGCATAACCCGCATAGTTTCCACTGGAACAAACAGTGACAACTCCCAATTCCGACAACGCTTGTACTGCTCTCTCAGCTGTATCACTAACTCCTCCAATTGACATGCTTACAATCGACCCGACGAAATCTGACCTAAATTTGCGAAAATTAAGTCATCCTTATGATTAAAACTAGATTAATGCGTTTATATATATATATATCTGTAACGAATTGATTGAAGAAACTGCCGGGAACAGAATGCTGATTTTTGGTATGTGGGAGTCTTTTGGCTATGGCTCCACTAAGTTCAGACGTCAGACAAAAATTTCTACTCATCATGGAATTATGACGTCATTGTCACCTTTTTTATAATTAGAAATTTCAGTTTTTTGACCATAACTCAGCCACTTTACGTGAGAGAAGGCTAAAATTTTAATAGAATGTGTATATTAATATACCTCACATATGATTCAACTATAATCAAAAAGTGATGACTCGTCACTCTGTTATAACGCTATCATTACGCATCAAAATTTTAAAAATTGACACATTTGGTTATTTTTCGTGCGATATCGATTATAACAGTAGGACCGACGTATTTAGAGATGTTATCTCCCTTATAATTAATCAATGTGACCACAGGCGCACACAGAACGCCTCCGGCGGACACAAAGTGTCTGGCAACCACGCAGCACAAGCAAGTGAAGCGCGCTTGTAGTAATAATAAACCTAGTAAATTAAGTTAATTGAAGTTTTACTAAACTGAGGCACCTGCTAGCAGAGACGTAGCGAAGGTGCAACGCATGCGGCCAAGGCGTCTAACCAATAATTTTGTGCTGCATCCTGGCCTCATTCTGGCTGCGCACTGAAATTCAGCTGGCTACGCCTCTAGCTGCAAGGGTGTGAATGTTCCTATTTTAACTTGACACTATACTACAAGAATTACCTCTTTGAATTTTCAATGTGCGCCCTTCCAACATAGTCCAACCCATCGAGCACTTCATCCCAACCACCATAATAGTAAGGAAGTCCAAAGACTCTTACTGAATACAGATTTGCGTCCTTGGCAACTCCACTGTCCACACCTGCTGCTATCCCAGCAGAGTGTGTACCAGAACCGAAAAGATCTCGGCCATTATCAGAAGTTCCGTAGAATGCATCTATTGCGTCATAACCTAAGTTTGCTCGACTTCCAACGCTTCCATCTCTCCACCTGACATAATAATAATTTACTGTAAAAAATTATATTATATTTAGCATCTCATTATGTAGAATCAGATTTTCGCATTTGTTTATAGTAATATTAATATTTAATATGTTTCTTGTATTTACAGGGTGATCTAAAAGTTCTAAGTATTATACTTACACATGAGGATATAACATCCGACATTTCGTTTTACTTGAAAATTATAAGGATTATTTCAATTATTTTGCAATCAAATTGCCTCTCTTTCCTGATATATTTGCTAAGGTGGATCATAAATGTTTGTGTGTTTAGTAAAAAGAGAAAAATAAAAAAAATAAAATCCTTGGTACATTCTATGATTATACTTTAACAATTGTTGTTCTTATTGGTGATTCCCGGTCAATAAACCAAAAGAAATAGTCATATATTAGTATTTTGAATTAATAACTGACTATAGGAAGATATAAATATATTTAAACAGGAGAAACAAAAAATTTTCGAACTTGACATTTTTGAGATCAGATTATTGGAGTCCCGGGTATATAATATTTATTTAAAAATTTGTATAAAAAATATTTTGCGCAATGAATAGTGTTCATTTCTAAACTAGAAGGGTGGTAGATTCCATAGATGCAAACTGATTTAAAGTTAGACTAAATTATCTTAGTCAAATCAATGAAGTAGAATTTATAGTTGCAGAACTTTTGGATCACCCTATATAATGTATAGGTACATATTTTCACACCTTTTACACTGACGCTAACCTGAAGTCTATATGATCATAATTGATTCCTGTGCCAACAATGTAGATGTCTGCTCCTTTCCCATAATTTTCTGGCTTGAAAGTACCATCAGTACAATTCACATTATCGAGAATGTCTAGGTTGTAGCGGCTTGTTTCAAAGTCGTCCAAAATAGGAGATTCGTTTTGTTCAATGGACATGTCAGGATGTACAACCTGGTCCTTCTCGATGAGTTCAACGTTTGCTAGTTTTGAAACCTATAAATGAGATATCTTATAAAACAACACTACACAAAACAGCTCATCAAAATATCAGCAAACAACCAATCAGAATCACTATTCAGACATAGCTCAATGTGGCATTTTGAATACAAAATATAATTAATATAGTCATGGATTTGTGAGCCCATTAGAAGATTTATTTTTTAATATGCTCATTTAATCACTCACCATCTCAGCTGTAGCCTCACTCATGTTTCCGATCACGAAAGGCAGTAGTGAAGTTAAGGAGCGTACTTGCATCTCTTCACGAGTAGAAGAGGCGTGCACTTCCATACTCTGAATCAGCTCTTCGATGTCTCCAGCATCTGATTCCTTTTCCAGGAGGATGATGTACCTCTCATTAGCAGGAAATTGTCTCCCAGCTACCATTGTAGCCATAAGGAATGCACAGACGTATAGAAGCATTTATCTTTGCGAGATCTAATGATTAAAATATTTAGAATAATCTACCAATAAATATTAAGATAAACAGAATTTTAAATATATATACATATTATTTAAATCCTGCAACTTTAGTTGTTCGATCTTTCTAGTGTTGAAGCTTTTAATTTAATTAGATTATTTATATTTGTATTTATACTGGTGTATATATATTTGGTAATGAGAATATGTAATTGGATAATTTTGATGGTAGAATCATCGAAGCATTTTAATAACAGAGAATTCCACTTAAATTCCCTTTTTTCTCATGTGTGAATTTTTCACATACTATTGAGTCCAGTAAGAATTCACTTTCAAATTTAAAAGCAAATGATTGTATTGGTTATTCTATATTTCGACGACACGTGTGTTGAGAGGCCTACAAATGTTGATCAGCTGCAAAAAGGAATTACTTGATGTGGAGCTTTTTTTCAAATTTGTTTCTTAAATATTTATTATTCTAAATATTTTAATTAAATTCTCAGAATAACTTGGTGTTGAAAGGTGTTGATCAGATGGTAAACTCTTTTACATTTTCTAACATTCTGATTAATATATCGTGTATTACACATTTGTATTCTATTGATGATCGTCAAGGAGTTTATCTCAAAACTTAAATACATTAAATAAAGATAGATTGATTGAGTTTCTGCATTGTTCCTTCCTCTGGTACAGGTTCATAGCAATAGAGCACTAATGCCAGCTCAGGTCATCCCTGATATTATTGATGGGCAGTACTCTTCAATAATATTCGCAATTAACTATCATTACAAAACCAAAGTAAAATATGGTTTTAAAATTACTTTTCTTCCAGCAGAATAGTTGGACTATGATATCCCCATTGTTTCCCCATTTTTGCCACCAAAAGAACCATTTTACGGTTGGATCGACTTCAACCACTTTTTGGTCCAAACCGGACCACTTCACACCTGATGCATACGACTTTTATATGTAATATTTAAATAAAATCGCTGATTTCTAGGGCATACCTAATTTTCCGGGATGAGACGGGACAAAACCGAAAATCTAGATACCTAATTTCCGGGACGGGACGAGTCAAGATGCATAATCTTCGGGACGGGACGGAAAAGGTACCTAATTTCCGGGACGGTCCCGTCCCGTCCCGTCCCGTCCCGGAAATTAAGCATGCCCGATTTCTAATCTATTTGTAATCTAAAATAGGTTTCGCATTTAAGAGTAGAACATCCACTGCTTCTTCACTTGTGGCTGGGGTGGTTGTGTCGCGAAAAAAATGGTCCGGAGCTAAAATTGGTCCGGGTTAAATTTTGTGTCATTTAATTACGTACACTAAAGTAGTCCTCTCCTCATCGGATGTGATGACATTACAACAAGTATGTAGAAGTTTTACTATTGCGTCCCGCCATTTCCCGCAAACTACAACGCTGCGCCCCGCTTTTATCATAGCTCAAGTTGGCAGATATGAATATTGTAATACATCGGGACTACGAAATTTTTGATAACTAAAATTTCGTAGCATACGGAGATACATACATACATATGGACGGATGTGGTACACCGTCCATGCCACAGGGGCATCTCTCTGCAGAAACTGCACTAAACATGCTCCTCCGGACTAGATTTAGCAGCCAAAACTGATCCCTCGGACCAATTTTGGCTGCAAAAACTGGTCCCCCGGACCAATTTTGGCCTGACAGTTGCATGCATGAAGGCAACTAACCCTGATTTGACCATTTTCGACATAGTAAAAAGGTAATTTTTCTACAAATGCTAAGGACATTGACAGCATAGAGGTTATGAAAGAATGCCTTCAAGTGAGATTGCCAAGTAACAGCTAGAATATATTCTACTTTGGTTCTGTAATGGTAGTAATCGAGAATATTAGTGAAGAGAACTGTCCATCAATAATATCAAGGATGACCTGAGCTGGCATTAGTGCTCTATTGCCATGATCCTGTATCAGAGGAAGGAACAATGAGTAGAAACTCAATCAATCCATCTTTATTTAATGTATTTAAGTTTCGAGATAAACTCCTTGACGATCATCAATAGAATACAAATGTGTAATACACGAGATATCAATCAAAATGTTGGGAATTTCCAAAGTCTACCATCTGATTAACACTCTTAGAAGTTGCAATGAGATTTTAATTGAAATATTCCAAAGATGCTATTGTTTGTTTTGAGTTTAAAACTAATTTGAAAAAAGCTCCACACAAAGTAATTCCTTTTTGCAGCTGATCAACATTTGTAGGCCTCTCAACACACGTGTCTTCGAAATATAGAATAACCAATAAAATTATTTGCTTTTAGATCTGAATGTGCATTCTTACTGGACTCAATAGTATGTGAAAAATTCACGCATGTGAGAAGAAGGTGTATTCAAGTGGAATTCTCTGTTATTAAAATGCTTCAATGATTTTACCATCAAAATTATCCAATTACATATTTCGTATCACCAAATATAAATACAAATATGTGTGAGATAAATAATCTACTTAACGCAAAAACCTAAATCCAAAAAAAACATAAAACAACTCAAGACTCAGGTATTGAATAATATATATATTTTAATAGTCTGTTAATTTAAATTTTAATTGATAAAATTCAATAGTACATCTCGAGAATATCAATGCTTTTCTACGTCTGTGCATTCTTTGTGGCTACTGTGGTAGCTGGGAGACAATTTCCTGCTAATGAGAGGTACATCATCCTCCTGGAAAAGGGATCAGATGCTGGAGACATCGAAGAGCTGATTCAGAGTATGGAAGTGCACGCCTCTTCTACTCGTGAAGAGATGCAAGTAGACTCCTTAACTTCACTACTGCCTTTCGTGATCGGAAACATGAGTGAGGCTACAGCTGAGATGGTGAGTGTTTATCATTACTATTATTAAAACAAGTATTTAAATCTTTCAGTACGATTTTTAGAGAATACAAATACTTTACAATATTACTTTTACAAGCGCGCTTCGCTTGCTTGCGCTGCGCGGCTTGCGGGCACTGCGTGTCCGCAGAGTTACCCAGTGGGCGCTTGGGGATATTAGAGAAACAATACGTCGCTTTCTTGTTCTCTACTAAGTATGCTGAATTGCCATTTGTCTACATTAATGAAATCAGAACCGAAAATTTAGGTTCGTGATAAATAGAATTTACTTCGTACTAAGTCAACTAATCCTGAATGTAAGGTCAATTTGAATCCACATTACTAAATATTATTATACTTGAATAATCAACCAATTTCACTCCATGTCGTTAACAACAATTAAAGTGTGTTATCTGATATAATCAATCAATTCGATTATAAAATAACTTTTAACAATAAAATAATAGACTCAAATAACTGTATTCAATTATTTATATGATTTAAAATCGTGTAAATCGCATTATAAAAGTCTGATAATTGATTGGTTCTCACATGAACCAATGAATTTCAATCACAAACAGTCCTTTTGATTGTATGCATAAGTCACTGCTATTTGATCCCAATGTATTTGCATTATAAAAGAAACGAATTTCATTGGTCAGCACAATTTGTCACCTATCTCGGCGAGGTGTGAAGATTTCGCTTAGATCTTCGAACTTAATCGTAGACTCATTATTATTTACCTGTGTGTCAAATTTCACATTTCTAGCACCTCCCAGTTCCTCAATCAATTCTGGACAAACAAACAAACAAACAAAAAAACAAAAAAACAAAAAAAAACAAAAAACCATTGCGTTTTAATATATAAGATTGTAATTATTCAAAATGCTGCAAAGAGCTGTCATTCTGATTGGTTGTTCGCTGATATTTGATGAGCTGGTTTGCATAGTGTTGTTTCATAAGATATCTTATTTATAGGTTTCAAAGTTAGCAAACGTTGAGCTCATCGAGAAGGACCAAGTTGTACATCTTGACAGTTCCATTGAACAAGGCGAATCTCCCAATTTAGAAGAGATTCTTCCAATACCCTATCGATATAACCTAGACATTCTCGATAATGTGAATTGTACTGATGGTACCTTCACGGCAGATAATTTTGGGTTAGGAGTGGACATCTACTTTGTAGGCACAGGGATCAACTTTGATCATATAGATTTCAGGTTAGCATCAGTGCTTTTAACGTATTTATTATGGTAATTACTATTGGGATATAGAGCTCGCTTTTAGCTTAAAATATGATATTTTTTCAAAAGGTGTGAAAATATGTATATATATCAATATGTTAATAACTCATAAAATATTCATATTATTACTTTCAAAGCGCGAAAATCGGCTCCTACATGGTGAAATACCCTACATTAGTCGTTGAGATCTTACTTATATCTTTAAATAAAGCTTTGCAGTGGTGGTGTTAAAATATGAATGTAAGAACTTCTCAAAGCGGCACCTCTGAAATACGGCAATTAAGTGAACTCCGGATTGACATTTTCAATGCAAAATTACCTCCGAGATGCGACACTGTCTGGCAAACGCGCACTTATGGCCTAAAAATATTTGCGTATATTAATTAATATATTATTCATCAATTTAATTAACAATATTTAATATTTAAACTTCAAATTTCTAAGTGTCTAGAGAAGTCCACTCGAAGTTAGGGAGTCGACAACTGGTGTAGATGTGCACTGTCAACAAAAAATTGTTGACAGTGCACATCTACACCATAATGAGATTCTACATGCGAAATTTGGTAAAATCGGACTGTTAGATTTCGCAGTAGCGCGGATATGGACATAGTAGTACATACATACGGACGGACGAGATACTCCGTCCATGCCATAAGGGCATCTCCCTATAGGAGCCGCAATAAAAAAACAAAAAACACCATTGCGTTTTTAATATATAAGACATATGAGGTCTAAATAACAATGACAGTATATTGTAGCGCCTTACAATGATTTCTATTCTAAGAGTGAAGTCATATATATTGGATGGAAAAGTTGTGAAATTTCTTTTGCTTTTCTTCTGGTAGTGTGAAAATTTCTTCAGATTTCGAAATTCATCGTAAATTCATCATTGGCACATGCATGCCAATTTTCATATCTCTACTACTTAGCAATTTTTCAATCAATTCGAACAAACAAAAACAATCTTAGCATTAGATTAATGTTACAAACGCTAAGTGCGAGAATCAGTTCTGCCTAAGTATTGTTGGGGATATTATAATATATATCCTTATTTCTTACAGTATATTTTTACTATTCAAGATGGAGAAATGGAAACTGTGGAAGTAGAGTAAAATTTGGCTTTGACGCATTCGATGAAGACTATAACACTTCATATATTGGACAATGGCGTTCTGATACAAACAGTGCAGGAATCGCAGGAGGTATCGTGAGTGGAATCGCCAAGGACGCAAATCTGTACTCAGTAAAAGTCGCAGGATCTGATGTATCCGGTACGTGGAAAACAATCATCGATGGGTTGAACTACGTTGGAAAGGCACACAGTGAAAATTCAAAGAAGTAATACTTGTTGTATAATGGTAACTAAAATAATATCAGTCGACAGACTGATAGTGCAGCTCCATTTAGTGACTCGTAGAGCATTTGCATAATATACATCCTTAATTGAGTTTTAAGCAATTTTACCATGTAAACCAATCAGATTTTAAGTTTAGGAAGTCATTGTGATTCGTTAATATTCATTGAGTTTGGTCATCAGTCAATAAAATGAAAGCCAACTGTAATGTTAAATCCCTGGATTCTAATTGGTTAATACGTTTTGACACCTTTGGTGAAAAGGTGTGAAAATATTTCAAAATTTTGACCCAGGTTCAAATCTCCATTATATCCACTATATAATAGCCAACTGAATTTTAGGGTGCGGCCAAGGGCAGTTTATAAGGTTGAGACATTGGTGTAGCTTAGAATCACCGAGATATTATCCACCGAAAAATATAAATCCTTACTATTAAAATGCGATTAATATAGTGTAGTATATTCTCTGTAACGAATTGGTGAAGAAAATGATTTTTCGAGTGATATCGATTATAACAGTAAGACAGCCGTATTTAGAAATACAACCGCGCTTCGCTTGTCTGCGATGCGCGGGTAGCGGACACTCTGTGTCCGCCAGAGGCTCCCTTTGGGCACCTAGGCTCACATTGATTAATTATATGGTAGATAACATCACGAAACACGTATTTCTTACTATTATAATCGATATCAATCGAAAAATCACCAAATTTGTCAATTTGTCAATTTTTGATGCGTAATGATGACATCATAACAGTGATGAGTCATCATTTTTTTATGATAGTTGGATCATTATTGAGATATATTAATATACATATTCTATTAAAATTACAGCCTTCTATTCCCTAAAATTACTGAGTTATAGTCGAAAAATTGAAGTTTCTAATTATTAAAAAAGTGACAATGACGTCGTAATTCCATGATGAGTCGACATTTTCGTCAGAGGTCAGAACTTAGTGGAGCCATAGCCAAAAGACTCCTACATGCCAAAAATCAGCTTTCTGTGCCTTGCAGTTTCTTCAATCAATTCTATACATATATTTATATACAGTATATACTATATATATATATATACACATTAATCGAGTTTTAATAGTAAGGATTATCTACCTTATAATTAATCAATGTGAGCCCAGGCGCCGAAAAGATGCCTCTGGCGAACACTTTATGTCCGCCAGCCTCGCAGCGCAAGCAGGCGAAACGCGCCTGTAGTGATGAAAATTGCACAGATCGTGGTGTAATATTTACACCTATATCGACTACTACAACATGGGCCAAGATGAAGCCAGATTGAGGCACAAAATTATTGCATTGAGGCCTTATCCGCATGCTGCACCCTCGCTACGTCTCTGCTTGTAGCATTACGTCATAACGTTTAATAATGCTTCAAAGCTCTAGTAGTTTAATTAAATTGATAGGTTTATCAATACTATAACTTTCTTTTTGCAAATTTAGGCCAGATTTCATCGGATCGATTGCAAGCATATCTTCTTCATTAAATATTGCTACTATTGCAGTTGACAAAGCAGCGCAAAAGTTGTGGGATTTGGGAGTTGTCGTTGTTGTTGCCAGTGGAAACGCAGAGTTAGATGGTTGTGAAATTACTTTCTGTCGAGGTGAACGTTCCATATGTGTAGGTCCACATGGATACGATAAAACTACCTGTGGTAAGAAGGTGAATACGTATTCAAGCTATGGACCATGTGTCGATATAATGGCGCCTGGAAAAGACATACTGACTGCCAGTACCATGAACAATATCGGTAAGTAAATTCCATTGTATATTTGAACTAAGATTCTTTACTATTCCTCTTTGTCCCAGATTATCTGGATTATTCTAAATTATATACTACTCGTATATGCTCCTGGTATATTCCGGGCTGTTACACCGAAAGTGATGGAATTTCAAAAAGATTTCGACATTGCACATCTGCGTACACCATAAAGAGACACACATACAAAATTTGCAAAAATCCAAACTGTTATATTTCGCAATTAAAATCAAACCAGTGCTAGTAATAATATACTACTGGTAATTAGGTACCTTAACCTAGAATATACTCCGGGGTATAATATAGGCTTGCTGAGTATCTATACGTATATACAATCGCGCTTCGCTTGCTTGCGCTACGCGACTTGTGCCCACAGAATCGCCCTTCGGGCGCCTGGGGTTACTCAATCTAACATATTTTGGGAATTTGTTTACTTTATGGAAATATTGTAAAGAAAAGTTAACAAATATTTATCATTCGCTTGCGCCTAGGCTCATATTCATTGATTATAAGGTAGTTAACATCTCTAAATACATCTGTCTTACTATTATAAACGATATCACTCGAAAGATAATCAAATTTGTCATCATTTTTTGATGATAGTTGTGTCATATTTGAAATATATTAATATACTCTTAATATTTCATTATAATTTCTGCCTTCTATCACCTAAATGGCTGAGTTACAGTTTGAAAAACTGAAATTTCCAAATATACAAAAGGTGACAATGACATCATAATGCTATGATGATTTGATATTTTAATCTGAGGTCAGGATTTAATGGAGCCATAGCCAAAAAGACTTCTATATGCCAAAAATAAGCCTTCTGCGCATCGCGGTTTCTTCAATCAATTCGTTACAGAGCTATATATATATATATATATATACTGTGACACATTAATCGAGTTTTAGTAGTAAGGATGTATAAGTTTTACATTCATGTGATATTTTAATAGAGCTTAAATTATTGTTTACCCAAATCAAATCTACTACAGATTTTGTAAAGGAGACAGGGACAGAATGTGCTTGTCCTCATGTAACAGGAGTTGCTGCATTAATGAAAAAAGCTAATCCTGCTCTATGTCCAGCTGAGATACGACAAAGGATAATGGGCTATGCTGTTGATGACATTGACAGATCTAACAGGTCTTCTGAAGTGCAGGAGATATCTCATAGCAAAAGACTCTATGTTAGTCCTGAGCTATTCCACTGAATAACATTCCCTGCTATCTATTTTGCTCTCAGTCTAGTATTCCATATATTCACGCTCTTACTAGCGAGTAATTAGCTGCTAGTAATAACTTAGTTACTAAATTCTAATATTTTCTCATACTAACCAAACCATATTTTAGGCCTCATAGTGTATTGATTGCTTACTCATTCTATTAGTATTCGACTGTATTACCTCATATATCAATACTGTATCTGCTTAATTCAATCATTTATTTTTGCCAATATTAACCTACTCAAATCCGGTGATAAAGATAATATGGCATAACTTGACCTAAGAACTCTTTTGTAGTAGTTGTCTTTCAGGAAGAAATGAGCGAAAATTTGAGGTAATATTTCAAAAGAAGGAGAAACCATTGCTCCTATGATTGTAGTTATGTATTTTACATAGACTTTGAAATGTCGAGTCAAAATACCTCATTTAAACATGATATTCTTTAGGTTCCCCTAGCTCCAATCCAGGGTGGGAGGAGAGCGGCCCTCCCCAAGGTTCCCATCATCGATACCTATTTTCTAACCCATTCCAGATATAGGCATACCCCGCTTTTGATAGACTGATTGTAATTTCTTTTTTGAAAGATATTAGACTTATTTTATGGGAAATGATACGTAACATACAGCCGACTCCGCTTAATAGGGTCACATCGGTTAGAGGACATTTTGCTTCGATTAAACGGAGAACCCTATTAACCGAAAATAATTTGTATTAGCTTCTATGTGTCTTTCCGCAGGTGCACTCATCATAGCGTAGTGGTGCTACGCATATATATTTTGAGCCACATAAGGATTCCGTGCATTCGTTTTCTGTGAATCTTCCCCTGGGAACAACTACAACTATTCCTTGAGCCACTAATGCCCTAGCCGCCTTGTCAGCTAAATCGTTCTTTATCTGTAATTGGATAATTTTGATGATAGAATCAATAAGCACTTTAATTATAAAGAGAATTCCACTAAATTCGCCTTTTTCTCACATGTGTGAATTTTTCACATACTATTGAGTGCAGTATGAATTCACATTCAGATCTAAAGCAAATAATTGTATTTGTTATTCTATATTTCGACGACACGTGTGTTGAGAGGCCTACAAATGTTGATCAGCTGCAAAAAAGAATTACTTTGTGTGGAGCATTTTCAAATTTGATTTAAACTCAAAACAAACAATAACATCTTTGGAATATTTTAATTAAATTCTCATTTCAGCTTCTAAGAGTGTTAATCAGATGATAGACTTTGGAGCTTCCCAACATTCCGATTAATGCCTCGTGTATTGCACAATTGTATTCTATTGATGATCGTCAATGAATTTTTCATAAATTAAATAAAGTTGGATTGATTGAGTTTCTATCACTGTTCCTTCCTCGGATACAGGTTCTTCCTTGGACCACTAATGCCAACTCAGATCATCCCTGGTATTATTGTTGAACAGTTCTCTTCACTAATATTCGCGATTATTACCATTACAGAACCAAAATAGGATAGATTCTAGCCCAGGCTTCATCCAGGTTATCAACACCATACGCCTAGAATATGTAGATCATTTTTTTCACCCGCCAAGAATAGGTGTTATGTATTACGGTATAGGAAACTAATTAATTTCACGCGCCTAGACAAATATTTAGAAGTTATCATTCGCCCATAGGCGCGCCGCATACGCCTGAATGAAACCCTGATTCTAGCTATCACTTGGATATCTCATTTGAGGACATTCTTTCATTCTGAGATGGGAGATTCTGCTCAGGTTTGACCTGGGCAGTTTGCACTACTGACATGGTTCTGAGATTATCGGATTGGATATGGAGGAGTTAGCTAATAGACTAGAATACTTATGTTCTGCGGGACTGGTAGTTTTGCTGTGGGAATTTTAGGTAAAGCTTCCACATAGTCTATAGACTCTATAAAATGGAAACACCAATTTTTGTATTAAATTTTCTTTAACACAAGAAATGTATCAACCGTATTGAAAACCCAGCTCTTGTCAACCAAGGTATTTCCTAATAATCGCCTAGACGTTTATTTTTCGCACTCATCAAGCACCAGAAATTATTCAAGTTTGTTATTAATAAAGCATAGATTCATAGAGCAAAATAATAGAAATAGTGACACAGTTAGACAGAGAAAATTAGTTAATACAACATAAGGCCTAGAATATAGTTATTTATTTCAAAGTATTTCATAAAGTTACCAAGTTAGTACTACTAG
The DNA here is from genome assembly GCA_963281255.1 of Aphrocallistes beatrix. Classification (NCBI taxonomy): domain Eukaryota; kingdom Metazoa; phylum Porifera; class Hexactinellida; order Sceptrulophora; family Aphrocallistidae; genus Aphrocallistes; species Aphrocallistes beatrix. Next base: position 405,674 of record OY725506.1, read on the forward strand.
CAGCTAATTACTCGCTAGTTAGAGCGTGAATACTTCTGAATACTGGTCTGAGAGCAAAATAGATAGCTGTGTATATTATTCATTTGAAGAGGCTAGAGGTTACATGAAGTCTCATCCCAACAACTTGATTTTTTACGCAGGAAGACATTTCAGATTTGTCAATGTCGTTAACATTATTGGTAAAGAAGCTTGCTGCTATGTCGGATATGGTTATATCAGGGTTAGTTGCCTTCATGCATGCAGCCACTCCAGCCACAAGTGAAGAAGCAGTAGATGTTCCACTCTTAAATACGTAACCTATTTTATACGTAAATAGATTAGAACCGATCAGCCATTCTATTTAAATACTACATCTTAAAGTCGTATGCATCAGGTGTATACATGATAGCTATGGTAAAAGCCGCATCGCTGAATTTCGCGGGACACTGCGGGACGCAATATAAATTTTTTTTAAAAAAAAAGTGGAACATAATGGGGAAATTTCATGTCAAAGCGGGACACTCGCAAAAAGTTTCTCAATAGAAGAGTGAAAAAAGCGGGGACATCTCGACAAAAACGGGACAGTTAGCATGTATGCAGGTGTGAAGTGATTGAACTAAAAGTGGTTGAAGTCAGTCCAACTGTCAAAACGGTCCTTTTGGAGGATATAATGGGGGTATCATAGTCCAACTGTACCGGTAGTCACTGTCCTACACATACAATGCTAATAATGAAGAATCATTGTTTGTTTCACTTACCATCATTATCTGTGTTACTAGCGCTTAAAATGTTCACCCCAGGTGCTATTGTTTCAACACAGTTTCCATAGCCAGAGTTCGGCCATATCTTCTTTTTACAGCTACACTGCTCATACTCATGTGCACCTACGCACAGACCTCCTTGGCATAATGTGTTCTCGGGACAATCGACAGGAGAGTCTCCACTGGGAGCCACTGTGATAATTCCCACAGCATTTAATGCAGTGGCAGCTTTGTACGCCAACTTGCTTTCACCTAAGATTGTGATGCTTGCAATCGATCCCACAAAATCTGGCCTATTATTTCAATATATTAAATCATGTGCAGTGGTTTATATAAATGTGACAATACTAGTAATATTATTAATAACAAGCGCGATTCGCTTGCTTGCGCTGCGCGGCTTACGGGACTGTGTGTCCCCAGAATCGGCCTGCGGGCGCCTGGTGATATCAAGAAAATGGTTGATTTTTTCTAATTCTCTCCTAAAAAATGTCATTTATCGACGCGGTTATACTCATGAATTCAATTGAGAAGAAAGATTATGTTTATGATAAAGGAATTTACTAAATATTAGGCGAAATTAACCTGAAATACTCAATTTGAAACCACATAGAAAGTTCATATTACCAAAGATTATTATATTTGAATGGATTAACCAATTTCAGTCCTACATGCCAATTTACATATCTCTACGACTTACCAATTCTTCAATCGATTCGGACAAACACATCCAAACGAACAAATAAACAAACAAACAAACAAATCCTAGCGTTTTAATATATACTTGTAAGATTAATTAAAAGTGTGATATTATGTGACTACATATACTACGCCATATGTGCATTTCATCTCTTAAGGGGGTTAAAATGTGATCTAGTGAAGAGTTAAGCTATAATTACAAGTATGTACCTCAGTGAATTCGTGTTATGCATTTTGAAGACTGCTTCCATTCCGCTGAGGACTGTTACCCAACTGCCGTAAAAGGGTGCAGGCCCCTTGACTCGCACAGAGTACAGATTTGCCTCATACGCAAATCCACTGTCTACACCTCCTGCTATTCCAGCATAGTGCGTGCCTGTGCCGATAGGGTCTCTTCCCTGCTCATTTGTACGGTAATGAGCGTCAATAGCATCAAAGCCTAGTTTTGCTCTTGTTCCACTCTTCCCATTTTTAAACCTACAAATTGTAATCATTTATTGCGTATTTTTAGTGCAGTTCCTATTATAGTACTGCTTTAATGGTATCGACGGAGTGCAACGTATGTCTGTCCGTCCAGACGTTTTTGAGAAAGATACGGGACCGATTTTACCAAACTTGGAACTGACAGTCCTTATATGGGAGTTTTTCACCTGATGTAACTATTATTCATATTTTCACACATTTCCTAAAAACGTGACAGAATGTGTTGACCATTGAGATTGAAGAATTTTAATTTTACAGCTGAAGGTGGATGTTGTTGCAGAAAAAATAAATATATTTCCATAGCTTCAATGTTAAATTAATGGATTCTGATTGGCTAATACAATTCTACACCTTGTTGAAAAGATGTTAGATTTTTCAAAGGTTGAATTCAGGATCAAATATATCCGCCATATACGAAATATATGACCGAAATTTTTTGTGCGATTCAGTATGTAGCATCATTCTAATACAGTATCTATACATCAGTGCTACCTGAAATCTACATGATCATAGTTGATTCCTGAGTCGAGAATATAGATATCAACGCCTGATCCAGGGCTATCTGGAATGTAAAGACTGTCATTAGCACAATTCACATCATTGATAATGTCCAAGTGATAGCGATAAATGTTAGGACTATCCAAAAGGAGAGAATTGTCTCGCTCGAAAGACACGTAAGGGTCTACAGCTTGGTCTGGTATGATGTCATCAACATTTGGCAGTTTTGATACCTATAGTTGAGGGATCTTAAATATTTTCAATTATTATAATATTTTATTCTTATTGATTCATGAATTGATAGAATGCTGTGTTCTACTGTATATAATATAAAATTCAGATGACAGCACTTATTTATAGGCTAGGAAGGATTTCTTTGAGATAAAATTCCCAAAATTCTCAGTAATTATGTATTTGTTTTTAATATAAAAATTTTGTTTTCCCAGTTAAAATTTTTATTAACATTAAATATTATTCTGTAACACCTAAATATAAATCGATAATTTTAAAATTTAAAATTAATCGGTCAGTTAATTGACAGTCTAAGATTGATCTAAGAACAGCATGAATTAAATAGTTAACGAAGTCGAATGTATAGATTCCGAATATCTGATTTGAAGAGGTCTATGAAAAATTTTAATTTCAATTTTATAATTCTTGAAATAATGGCACAATATTCATGAAGTAATCTTAATGTTAATCACTCACCATCTCAGCTGTAGCCTCACTCATGTTTCCATACACGAAAGGCAGTAGTGAAGTTAAGGAGCCTACGTGCATCTCTTCACGAGTAGAAGAGGCGTGCACTTCCATACTCTGAATCAGCTCTTCGATGTCTCCAGCATCTGATCCCTCTTTCAGGAGGATGATGTACCTCTCGTTATCAGGAAATTGTCCCCCAGCTACCATAGTGGCCAAAAGGAATGCACAAACGTAGACAAGCATTTGTATTCTCAAAATGTCCTATAAATAAATTAGTCAATTCAAAACAAAATCGATTTAATTTTAAAATATTTCTCTTAGTACCTGAAGTTTTAGTTGTTCGATGTTTCTTCTTTTGAATTTCTCGATTAAAGTAGATTATTCATTCTATTGCTTGTATTTATACTAGAAGCATCCACCAGCAGATGCGAAAGTGTGATTGGATAATATTGATGGGGAATCGTTAGAGCATTTACTAACATTGCCTTTATACATAATTACTTTCAAGTGCATTCTCTTATTCTCACATGTTGTATATAGAGAATTCAAATTCCACCACATGTATTTTGAGAGCCCAATCAATGCTGATCATGAGTTTGAATGGAATTTCTTTGTGTTGAATGTATCATTGTATCTCAGAATATTTTTATCAAACTAACTTAAAGCAAACTTTCGTAATAATCCAATTCCGTTCTCATAATATCTTCAGAGGTGTTATATTATGAGGATATTTTGTTTCCTTCATTGTCAATAGTGAATTGGATACACTTGTTAACTAATCTACACAATAAAACGTTGAGAATTGTTTTATTCTCAACTCTGGTTGTAATTATGCAGCTGCACTATCGGTCTGTCGACCGACATTTTTAGTGTGCTCCTTATACAATAATAATGGTATAGGTCACAGCACTAAATGGCTGTGGGGGGTCCATCCATCCGTAATCCTCTCTGAGCAATTTACAAGAGTTTGATAGTTAACCAATCTACGACAAAATCAAAATTTGGTGGTGGCTATCTTAACCACCTCTTACTTTTTTTGGTGGTTAATGGCCACCAAATTCTAAATACGCGATATATATAGATCTATACCAGGGTATTATACAGCCTTCCAGAGATACGCTCCTAATCTAAAATTTCTAAATTTTCATACGCCTAAATCGCTAAATAACATTATAATATTGGGTAAATTGGGTATTTTTGTGGATTTT